>JAKOOJ010000053.1:783751-1211251 GCA_022577455.1 Arizona elegans
TTTAGGGTTAAAGCCATCAAAGCTAAAATAATCAGTAATAAAAGACACAGAAATATACCATGGTAGAGAACCACTAAAGCTAAAGTCCCAAATGCTCTTTCAATACTGTAGGGAAGAATTGAAAACCACTCAGCTGATTGACTGAAGGATCACAAAAGCCTAAGTATGCAAGTAGTAAATAAATAATAAGATGGAAGAGAGACAAGCTATAAAAGGAAGGATGGTTTTTTTTTCCTCTTTTGTCCATCTCTGCTGGCATGAGCTGAGTAGGACCTAGGAAGGAGTAAGTCATCTGCTATGGATTCTCCACAGTTCACTGAATTCACCTAAATCCAGACGATGACGGTCTTCTTCCTTAAGACTCTTTCGTCTTCCAGTCCAGGGGTAAAATCCAGCAGGTTCCGACAGGTTCTGGAGAACCGGCTGACCCCAGAATGGGGTGGGAATGGAGATTTTGCAGTATCTTTCCCCTGGAGTGGGGTGGGAATGGAGATTTTGGAGTATCCTTCCCCTGCCACACCCACCAAGCCACACCATGCCCACCAAGCCATGGCCACACAACTGTTAGTTGCGTGAAAAAATGGATTTCACCACTGCTCCCAGGTCCCTTCCAACTCTGTTATTCTGTTCTGTTAAAGGTCCTCTCTTTTTTTTTGCAGAAAGAATAACCATAATTGCAACTGTGCCATCTTTTCCTCTCCTAGACTTTTAATGGCTCAATAAGACTTCCAACAACTATCTTTCAAAATGAGACAGCCGGATGAGCAGAAACGTTGGCCAGATGTGTGCGGCCCTCAATGACAGAAGAGCCAGCGACTGTTAAATAGAAGGTTTAGTGGTGAGCAGGAAGACAGCTGGCTGCCCTCCACCGAATCCGCTCAACCATTTCAAATTGGACTTTTACTTCTATGACCGTCTGTGAGTCTCGGCTTTGCGCGAGGACTCCGTTCCTTGCCTATTATAAAGGCACTTCTGGATGCTCCGAAGTAACTCAGAAGAGACCTTGAAATTTCAATCTGCAACGGAGTTTTAATTTTCTATGGCAAATTTAATGCCTATTGCACCTTGATGGATCAACAAAGGCTTAAGGGCTAAGCAAGAGTTGGTTTCCAAATGAATCAATAAAGCTCATTTGACTTTTGGGGAAGTAATCTTTCTTTGATAGCTTCAGCCTCCCACCTGCAAGCCAGCTTGAATTTAGAGACACTGAATTCTGCAAGCTTTTAAGCACCCAAGAATATAATCAAGTCAGATTAGAACCACAGTAACATGGGAGAAGGATGAAGGGATGGCAAATATAGGACATAGAATACAGAGTTGGAGGTCTTCTAGTCCAGCGGTCACCAATTGGTGGTCTGTGGACTACTGGTGGTCCACGAGAAAAATTTGGTGGTTCGCAGAAAATGTATTTGCATTTTTTATATTGCACTAAATCAGGGGTCTTCAATCTACGGCCCTTGGGCCAAATATGTCCAATGAACTTTTGTGTTGCTGCAGAGAGTTTCCCCCTTTGGGGTCTTTTTGTGTGGGTCGGAATGGTAGTTAAAAAAGCTTTAAAAAGTTTTTTTTAAAAAAGGTTCCCACAATGGCGCGTTGCTCAGCTGATCATCGGAACTTTTTTTAAAAACTTTTTAGGCATTTTTTTTTTTACTACCAGCTCGGGCGAATAGGTAGTAAAAAAATGCTTTAAAAAAGTTTTTTAAAAAAGGGTCCGGTGATCGCGCTGGGTAACAGCTGTGATTGTCAGAGCCTTTTAAAAACTTTTTTAAAGCATTTTTTTTACTACCAATTTGCCGGAACCGGTAGTAAAAAAACACTTTTAAAAGGTTAAGAAAAAGGGTTCTGATGATCGTGTAGCACAGCTTTGATCGTTGGAACCTTTTTTTTTTTACTTTTTTAAAGCATTTTTTTTATTACCAGATCGGATGAATAGGTAGTAAAAAAAATGATTTAAAAAGTTTTTTAAAAGGTTCCCATGCACGCTACTGGCAGCTATTCACACACACCCCTTTACACGCTGTTCTACTTACTTTTTTTAAAAATTTGATTTATATGCCGCCCTTCTCCGGAGACTCAGGGCAGCTTACAATGCGTTAAGCAATAGCCTTCATACTTTTGTATATTTATACAAAGTCAGCTTATTGCCCCCACAAACTGGGTCCTCAATTTACCCACCTTAGAAAGGATGGAAGGCTGAGTCAACCTTGAGCCTTGGAGAGATTCGAACCTGCAGTAATTGCAGGCAGCTGTGTTAATTACAGAGTGCATTAAATCACTGTACACCACATTACAAAAAAGATGTTGAGACTTTGGAAAAAGTGCAGAGTGCAGAGATGAGCAACAAAGATGATTAGGGGACTGGAGGCTAAAAAATATGAAGAACAGTTGCAGGAACTGGGTATGTCTAGTTTGATGAAGAGAAGGACTAGGGGAGACATGATAGCAGTCTTCCAATATCTCAGGAGTTGCCACAAAGAAGAGGGAGTCAAGCAGGGGTGGGTTCTAAATTTTTTTACTACCGGTTCTGTGGGCGTGGCTTATTTTGTGGGTGTGGCTTGGAGGTCATGTGACTAGGTGGGCGTGGCTAGCTGGTCAGAGTCATTTCTGGAAGGTCCTCACACTTACGACCAGTCCTGGCACTTACAACCCGACTCATTTGTTTGCTTTTAACACTGATCAGCTGTAGGGCGGCCCTTTGAAGCCCCGCGGCAAGAGTTTAAACAGTTTTTTTCCGTCTAGTCATCAGCTGGGACTCAGGAGGCAGCAACAGATTGGGGGTGGGACCAAATAAAAGGTAAGAATAACGTGGGTGGGTGGGGGGGGGGTAGGAGGGCAGGGGGGGAGAACCGGTTCGGTGACATCATATCGTCACCGCTACCGGCTCGGCCGAACCAGACCGAACCAGGAAGAACCCACCACTGGAGTCAAGCTATTCTCCAAAGCACCTGAGGGTAGAACAAGAAGCAATGGGTGGAAACTAATCAAAGAGAGAAGCAACTTAGAACTAAGGAGAAATTTCCTGACAGTGAGAACAATTAATCAGTGGAACAACTTGCCTCCAGATGTTTTGAATGCTCCAACACTGGAAATTTTTAAGAAGATGTTGGACAACCATTTGTCTGAAATGGTGTAGGGTTTCCTGCCTGGGCAGGGGGTTGGACTAGAAGACCTCTAAGATCCCTTCCAATTCTCTTATTCTATTCTATTCTAACAAGTTGGCAGGAATAGCCAACACCCCAGAAGACAAGCTCAGGATCCAAAAAGATTTTGAACAATGGGCCCTATTCAACAACTAATCAAGAAGAGAAGCAACCTGGAACTAAGGAGAAATTTTCTGACAGTTAGAACAATTAATCGGTGGAACAACTTGCCTCGAAAATTGTGGGTGCTTTTTCAGTGGAAGTTTTTAAGAAAAGATGGGACAGACATTTGTCCTGCTTGAGTATGGGTTTGGCATAGAAGACCTCCAAGGTCCCTTCCATCTCTATTATGATTGATAATCCATCAAGGAAGGAAAGCTGGAGAAGGAAGGGAGGGAGGGAGGGAGGGAGGGAGGGAGGGAGGGAGGAAGGAAGGAAGGAAGGAAGGAAGGAAGGAAGGAAGGAAGGAAGGAAGGAAGGAAGGAAGGAAGGAGCTAGATCACATGCTATAATGTAGCTGTCAAGTTTCCAAAAGATGCCCTAATTAATTCATGAGCCATGATCCAAACTTCAAAGGAAATATAGCCATTTGTTAGGAGCAACATTCCGGCAATACTCGGATGCAGTTAGGACTGAT
Organism: Arizona elegans; assembly: GCA_022577455.1. NCBI lineage: Eukaryota > Metazoa > Chordata > Lepidosauria > Squamata > Colubridae > Arizona > Arizona elegans. Next base: position 787,529 of record JAKOOJ010000053.1, read on the forward strand.
CCTACGTAGATTTACGTTCCCCTATGACCCTGTCTCTCCCCTCCTCTCTGGCCATGTCATAAATCACATTCTCCAATTAACCACTTTGGCTGGCTGTGAAACCTAACACCCTCCTTCTGATTGCAGTCAGAAAGAATGTATGGAATTCACTTCAGTTCTCCCTCCCTCCTGCTCATGGCAACTTGAAAGCTTTGCAAGTTGACAGTAGTGACATTGATTCATTTAACCTGCCCCTGATAAATGAAATGCATTCCATCTGTTCTTTCATCTCCCATTCTTCCAGAATTAAACATGCTTAATATTATCTTATCAAGGAGTGAAGCAACCTAGAACTAAGGAGAAACTTCCTAACAGTGAAAACAATTAACCAGTGGAACAGAAGTTGCCTTCAGAAGTTGTGAATGCTCCAACACTGGAGGTTTTTAAGAAGAGATTGGACAACCACTTGTCTGGGATGGTAAAGGGTCTCGTGCTTGATCAGGGGGTTAGACTAGAAGACCTCCAAGTTCCCTTCCAGCTCTGTTATTCTGTTATTCAATCTAGGCAATTTTTAAGAAGTGTAGACTTCAACAACAATATGTCCAAAGTGGCCTGGCTCATATCATATGGTCATCATATTCATTTGATGATTTTGATGGGGGGTTTTTTTGAGACTGGATGAAAAGCAAAGGAATGAAAATCTTGCATCTAAAAGTGCTGGTACGGATGATAATGTAACATCTGGAAGAGGTATAAAGGGGACATTCAGCGGGATAAATAAATTCCCCGTTGCGATTTCTATTTCAGAAGCAGGAGAGAAGTCATTGTAGAGGAAAGATGCATTAAAACACTAATGTTAAGAGTTTCAATCCCATTTTTATTTATATTGAAGCATTTAATCCTCAAATAATTAGTCATTACTTGTATTTAATGACTGGTTTGCTAATTGGACATCCCTAGATGGAACTCAAAGCTGTTAAAACTATAACAAACTGGTCATTAACTACTGTAATGATCAAAATCTCTAGGATTATTACGATTATAAACTATAATTAACAGTTTATAACAGCTATATTTTATTTTGGGAAGTCTTCCCTGCTTCCATCCATCTCCCCTTCCATCCTTTTGATAACAAAACCCCTATGAATTTTTTTTTGCTCTATATTTGATCACTCAGAAATGGAAAGAGAGTGACTAATTATGCATTTTTAATATGTTTTGGAGCAGACATTATGCTAAAATTCATATTTGTTGAGTGAAGGGAGATATATAAATATGCATGAGCTTTGGAAGTTTAAACAGTGTGGTTAAAATATTTGCTGACATTATTTCCTAAATTATAAAGGCCAGGAGCCCTTAGACAATCTAAAATAATTACCTGGGTAGGAAATGGGGAAAACGCCTCAAAGCAAGGAATACTAAAGAAATGGTGTGGAGAAGGTTGGCAGGATGCCAAAACTGGCAGCCAAGAAGATAAAGAATGAAAGACCCCATTGGATTGGAATTCCTTCCCACTATGACTATGTATGCTTGGAAAAATCTACAGACTCATGGGGAAGGGAGGGAGGGAGGGAGGGAGGGAGGGAAGGGAAGGAAGGAAGGAAGAAGGGAAGGAAGGAAGGAAGGAAGGAAGGAAGGAAGGAAGGAAGGAGGAAGGAAGGAAGGAACATAGGGGAGGGAGGGAGGGAGGGAGGCAGGGAGGAAGGAAGGAAGGAAGGAAAGAACATAGGGAGGGAGGGAAGGAAGGAAGGAAGGAAGGAACATAGGGGAGGGAGGGAGGAAGGAAGGAGGGAAGGAAGGAAGGAAGGAAGGAAGGAAGGAAGGAAGGAACATAGGGGAGGGAGGGAGGGAGGCAGGGAGGAAGGAAGGAAGGAAGGAAAGAACATAGGGGAGGGAGGGAAGGAAGGAAGGAAGGAACATAGGGGAGGGAGGGAGGGAAGGAAGGAAGGAAGGAAGGAAGGAAGGAAGGAACATAGGGGAGGGAGGGAGGAGGGAGGCAGGGAGGAAGGAAGGAAGGAAGGAAAGAACATAGGGGAGGGAGGGAAGGAAGGAAGGAAGGAAGGAACATAGGGGAGGGAGGAGGAAGGCAGGGAGGGAAGGAAGGAAGGAAAGAAGGAAGGAACATAGGGGAGGGAGGAGGGAGGCAGGGAGGAAGGAAGGAAGGAAGGAAAGAACATAGGGGAGGGAGGGAAGGAAGGAAGGAAGGAAGGAACATAGGGGGAGGGAGGGAGGAAGGCAGGGAGGAAGGAAGGAAGGAAGGAAGGAAGGAACATAGGGGAGGGAGGGAGGGAGGGAGGGAGGGAGGAAGGAAGGAAGGAAGGAAGGAAGGAAGGAACATAGGAGAGGGAGGGAAGGAAGGAAGGAACATAGGGGAGGGAGGCAGGGAGGGAGGGAGGGAGGGAGGGAGGGAGGGAGGAAGGAAGGAAGGAAGGAAGGAAGGAAGGAAGGAAGGAAGGAAGGAAGGAACATAGGGGAGGGAGCAGAGATGGGTTTCAGCAGGTTCTGACCAGTTTTGGAGAACCGGTAGTGGAAATTTTGAGTAGTTTGGAGAACCGGTAAATACCACCTCAGACTGGCCCGCCCCCATCTATTCTCTGCCTCCTGAGTCCCAGCTGATTGGGAGGAAATGGGGATTTTGCAGTAACCTTCCCCTGGAGTGGGGAGGGAATGGAGATTTTACAGTATCCTTCCCCTGCCACGCCCACCAAGCCACACCCACAGAACTGGTAGTAAAAAAAAATTGAAACCCACCACTGGGAGGGAGGGAAGGAAGGAAAGAACAGAGGAAGGGAAGGAAGGAAGCAACAGAGGGAAGGAAGAAAAAAATCAGCAAGGACCTCTCTCCCTCCCCCTTCCTCCCTCTCTCTCTCTCTCTCTCTCTCTCTCTCTCTCTCTCTCTCTCTCTCTCTCTCTCTCCCCACCCCTCTCTCTTGGTCAGAAATATTCTTTGCGGTCCCTGGTGTTCTCTGACCTTGTTGGTTTTCTTGTAGACGTTTCATGACCCAACTAAGTAACATCATCAGTGCTACAAAGGAGTTGGGCAGATTGGGCAAACTCCACTTCTTTCTACCACTGATGATGTTACTCAGTTGGGTCATGAAACGTCTGCAAGAAAACCACCCAGCTCAGACACCACCCAAGGACTCCTCAGTTCAACCCTGAGCTCCAAATATTCTCTTCTATTGCAACATGCTTCAGTGTTGTAGAGTAGAGTAGCAGAATCTTGCAACCATGACTCCCTTTCTCGCTTTTCTTCTTTCCAAAGACTGAGTGATTATTATTATTTTTTACATCTCTTCCTTCTTTATTTATTGTTTATTTATTGGTTCTATTTATATGCCGCCCTTATCCGGAGACTCAGGGCGGCTTACAATGCGTTAAGCAATAGCCTTCATACTTTTGTATATACCTGCTTAGTAGGGCTTTTGGGGGGCCCCCGAGCGGTGTTCTTTTTTATACAAAGTCAGCTTATTGCCTCCACAGTCTGGGTCCTCATTTTACCTACCTCGAAAGGATGGAAGGCTGAGTCAACCTTGAGCCTGGTGAGATTTGAACTTGCAGTAATTGCAGGCAGCTGGTGTTACTTAACAGTGCTTTAGTCTGCTGCGCCACCAAGGCTCTTTAACAGTCCCGTTTAACCCTTTCCCATTCCAGGGCCAGATTTACAGTCCAGCGCTCATCATCATTATTTTGACGTCCCTGAAGCTTGTTTCAAACCCAGCTGGGACAAGATGACTAAAAGCTTCTTCCTTTTTATTTTCCATCCTCCACTAAAATTAATCCATTTTAAATGGAATTATTGGTTGCCCCCTATGGCTTCCAAAAGAACAGGGTGATCAAACACGGCATCGAAGCTTTTGCGACCGGATGAAGAAAGATAAGGGGAAATCTGATGGAGTCCATCAAATTATGAGCGACACAGATATTCTTTCTCTCGTGCCAAGTCCGATCTCAAGGTCATCTGTTAAAACTCAACGCGAGGAAACTCAAGAGCGGTGGAATGTTACGGCTACTCCAATTTTCCACGGTTAAACGGTGGAATCGTCGCTAGCAGTTGTGATAAGAGGAGAAGCTAATTTGGAAAGGTTTGTAAAAAAGGAGGACCGGGCAGGTTCACAAAAGCTATCAAAGGTTATTGGTACAGATGGCGATTCATTATCTCTTGAATTTAAAGCAATCGGTCTGATGAGCTGGTTGGTGGTGGTGGCAGAAGAGCCTATGCAAAAAAAATAAATAAAATAATAATAATAAAAAAAAATCAACTCCACAGTCCTTTAGCATGGAATCTAAACTTTCAGGAACAGGGTAGTTGTAAGAAAAAATCCACTCTGGTTCCAAGCTAGGAGAAAAGACGCTGGAAATAAAATGAGGCTGATTGAAAAGAAGAAATTCTGGGCCAAAGTCAAAAAGTAGCTAGAGAACATAACGCAATAATCAAAAAGAGAGAACCAGAGACATTTTTGCTAGGGATCTTCATGGAAAACTATACAAAGGAAATAAATATTTAATACATCACATTTTAACAGCTGCCCATATAGTCTATGCCCAAAATTGGAATATAAACTGACAGCAAACTGTACTCCTTACTAGCATTGATGATGTTACTTAGCTGAGTAATGAAACATCTGCAAAGAAACAACCAAGTTCAGAGAGCACCAAGGACCCCACAGGCCTCCTCCGCCTCCTCTTCCACTCTGCAAACACCACTCTCTTCTAGCACTGATGATGTTACCTAGTTGGGTTATGAGACATCTGCAAGAAAACAAGCGAGCTCAGAGAGTGTGAGGGATCTCATGAAGAATGATGGTTCGCTGAGGGCGCTTCCAAGAAAAGGTCAGCACGCAAGGATGCAATCAAATTAAGTGTCAGCGTTGCAATGCTGGCATAGAGAGAGAGCAGAGGACAGCGAAAGATAAACTCTGAAACTTTTGCCTGCAAAATCCCTTTGAAGCTTGGTTGTTTGTGGAGATCAGGGGAGGGGGCTACATTCCTGAGAAATGATGGGGAAAAGAAGTCTGAAGAATGACTTGGAAGACAGACAATGAGAAGCAGAGACTTGGGGGGTCAGAAAGGGAGGGATTGGGAGGCAAAAGGTCAGTCTTGTCCACACGGAATCATGATCCGGTGGCTGACCCTCAATTAAAGAAAGATTTCCTTAAAGATTGGCAGTTTGGAGATTCATTTAATTTTGAGACAGTACTGCAGTCTGACATTAAGTCTTTATTTAGAAGTAAAAGTAGAGTAAAATAAGTTCCCAGGCATGGAGGCATCCATGCCTGGATTGAGCCCATGGGTCAGTCCCATAGGAGAGTAGAACAAGAGCAGAGAAAGCAGGGAGCAGCCCCTGTGCAGGGTACTTATAGAGGTCCCTGGCCCCTCCCTTACAAAGTGTGTGAGGGAGCCGGAGGGCATTAACTCTCCCCAATGGGGCTGCAGGGGCTGGAGCCCCTTGACCCACCAGTGGGATCAAAGGTGCCTCTTTGCTCCCATCTGGTGGCAATTGAAGAGACTGCCATGGCTGGCACAAAACACCTAACAGGGAGCACCAAGGACCCCACACTTCTCCCCCTCCTCCTCCTCCTCCTCCTCCTCCTCCTCCTCCTCCTCCTCCTCCTCCTCCTCCTCCTCCTCCTCCTCCTCCTCCTCCTCCTCCTCCTCCTCCTTTTCCACAAAACTACTTTCTTAAAGCATTGATGATGTTACCTAGTTGGGTCATGAAACATCTGCAAGGAAACAAGCAAGCTCAGAGAGCACCAAGGACCCCACACTTGTCCTCCTCTTCCTCCTCCTCCTCCTCCTCCTCCTCCTCCTCCTCCTCCTCCCTCCTCCTCCTCCTCCTTCTCCTCTTCCTTCTCCTCCTCCTCCTCCTCCTCCTCCCTCCTCCTCCTCCTTCTCCTCTTCCTTCTCTCCTCCTCCTCCTCCTCCTCCTCCTCCTCCTCCTCCTCCTCCTTTCCACAAAACTACTTTCTTAAAGCATTGATGATGTTACCTAGTTGGGTCATGAAACATCTGCAAGGAAACAAGCAAGCTCAGAGAGCACCAAGGACCCCACACTTGTCCTCCTCTTCCTCCTCCTCCTCCTCCTCCTCCTCCTCCTCCTCCTCATCATCATCATCATCATCATACTTTCCACAAAACTACTTTCTTAAAGCATTGATGATGTTGCCTAGTTGGGTCATGAAATATCTGCAAGGAAACAAGCGAGCTCAGAGAGCACCAAGGACCCCACTGTTCAACCCTGACCGACAAATATTCTCCTTTATTTCAACAAATTGCATTTTTAAAAAAATCATCCACAGCTAATACAATTTATATTGACTGTTTCCTAATATGACTTGATTGTTTATTTGTACCCTATGACTATCATTAAGTGTTGTACCTTATGATTCTTCATGAACATATCTTTTTTTTTTTACGTACACTGAGAGTGTATGCACCAAAGACAAATTCCTTGTGTGTCCAATCACATTTGGTCTATTCTATTCTATTCCATTCCATTCCATTCCATTCCATTCCATTCCATTCCATTCCATTCCATATTTTCTATTCTATTCTATTCTATTCTATTCTATTCTATTCTATTCTATTCTATTCTATTCTATTCTATTCTATTCTATTCCATTCCATTCCATTCCATTCCATTCCATATTTTCTATTCTATTCTATTCTATTCTATTCTATTCTATTCTATTCTATTCCATTCCATTCCATTCCATTCCATTCCATTCCATTCCATTCCGTATTTTCTATTCTATTCTATTCTATCTATTCTATTCTATTCTATTCTATTCTATTCTATTCTATTCTATTCTATTCTATTCTATTCCATTCCATTCCATTCCATTCTATTCTTCCATTCCATTCCATTTCCATTCCATTCCATTCCATTCCATTCCATTCCATTCCATTCTATTCTATTCTATTCTATTCTTCCATTCCATTCCATTCCATTCCATTCCATTCCATTCCATTCCATTCCATTCCATTCCGTATTTTCTATTCTATTTCTATTCTATTCTATTCTATTCTATTCTATTCTATTCTATTCTATTCTATTCTATTCTATTCTATTCTATTCTATGGAATTGGGATCGTAGAAACACCCAGGAGCATAGAAGAGTTCAGAGGCAGATGCATGAATAAATGTCTTAAATGTATTTAATCATATAATAAAGCATATTTACTATGTACAAAGGCTGTCTCGGTATTCATTATAGGATAGGGGGCACACACTGTGTGTGACTACCCTGATCAGAGATCAAGTCTCATGAGGAACAAACGCGAAAAGAGAGAGAGAGAGAGAGAGAGAGAGAGAGAGAGAGAGAGAGAGAGGGAGAGAGAGAGAGAGGTGGAAAAGGTTGGAGGGGGTTTTATACTCAAGGTAAGCCCCTCCTTTCCACATAGGGGTGGAGACACTCTCCGCCTCCACTGGTGTCTATATGACACATGTGCCAATGGCTTGCAAATACTTGACATATTCATATCCTCACCGCTCATTACCATCTTAGAACATTTGCAGTCTTTGTCACCACCTTCTCCTGATTCATTATAACAGTTATATGACCTAAATGACCTGGGAAACTTTTCTTTTAAAAAAAGATGTGAATGGCCTCGCTCTTATTTATTTATTTATTCTTTGTTTTATTTACTAGAGTTATTTCGTCGCAACCTAGGGAATCAGGCACGATATTCTCTCTTCCTTTCCCCCCGCCCCCCTACAGTAACAATCCTTTGAGGTGGGTTTAAGGGCTGCAATGTAAATTTTCCTGACACAGGCTTTGAAAATTTAATTTTCCCAGGGAAAGAAGTTCTTTTCAAAAACAAGGCAATATACCATTATTGAGAAGATATAAAGCAAAAAAAAAACACCTCCTATTGTGAAAATAGTTAAATCTCTCGGTAGTTGCCTGTACTTTATATAATGCCTTTGTAGCAAAGGGAAGCGTGGAAAGAACTCAGGAGTAACCAGTTACTTTGAAATGTGTTCATTTATATATTTTACAGTGTCTTTAAACCACCCAGACTTCAAACTCTGGGTAGCTTGAAACCATAAAAAATCCATAGTAACAACTCAACCTCGTGAAACAAACACCCATAACTTAAGCAAGTCAAAGAAGTCCTTGGATTCAGGTACTATAAGATGTTCTGGGAACCTCTAGAGATCAAGGGGTCTCCAACCTTGGCAACCTTAAAACTTGTGGACTTCAACTCCCAGAATTCTATTGACAGCTTTGCTGGCTGAGGAATTCTGGGAGCTGAAATCCACAAGTCTTAAACTTGCCAAGGTTGGAGACCCCTGCTCTAGATCATGGGTGTCAAACTCGATTGCATCACATGACATATAGTGACTTTTTTTTTTTGCTTTTGCAGAGCTGGGATGGGCGTGGCCTGTATGTGACACATCCGACCTGTGGGCTGGCAGTTTGACAGGCCTGATCTACATGGTCAAACCTGGCCAAAAGAGATGGGTGAGATTCTGACCTAAAGTGGGAATAAAGTCCATAAGGTTGTCTCCATGCTATTGATCCCTGGACTGCACAGGGAGGAAGAATTAGAAATTTAGAATGAATGAGCTGGAAGGGACCTTGGAGGTCTTCTAGTCCAGCCCCCTGCTCAAGCAGGAGAACCTATACTATTTCAGATAAGTGACTGTCTAGACCTGTGATGGCGAACCTATGGCACACGTGCCAGAAGGGGCACTGTTGTGGCCCGCGGATCGTGGCTGATCCCGACGACGAAGAGGCTGGTGTGGGGTTGCGCCAGCAGCCTGCGCAGCTGGCGCTCACGCCAAACAGCGAGGAGGCTGAAGAGGATGTGATGCCAGAGGCAGAGACTCAGCCAGGGCTTCAGAACCTCCAGAGGCTCCTTTCAGTGGAGAGAGTGAAGTGGAGGAGCCTCTCCTCAATGCTCGGGCATGCAGGGTTGCCAAAAGGCAGGAGTGGCTACTCAAGAGGAGGAGGTCTCCTCGAGAGTAAGGCTTGAGGATAATTGGCCACTCCCTTAGCCTATTTAAGTCACACACTGTTAGTAAGTTTTTTGCTGGAAACAACTTGTAATTATCATCAGAGCATTTTTGGAAAAGTCTTATCGTATCTTGTTTTCTGGGCTGGTTACCAACATTTGCTGGACTTTGGTTTATTCTTGCTACTTAATAAATTTGATAAGGACCACTGGTGTGTGTCAATATCCTCGGGAATCCAGAGCTGGGGCAGAAAAGTCACACGGAGCCATCTCTACGGGCACGCGAGCCATCACCTGTTGCTCTTCCGGTCTCTGGCCAGTTGATCTTCACATGTGCAGGTGTTGTGGCCCCGCCTTCTGAGCCTGTCCCATCGGAGGAAGAAAGCTCCGAGCATGAAGAAGAGGAGTCAGCCAGGCCTCCCTCTCCAGGCCCCTCCCCTCTGGCATTGTCTCAGGTGCCGGCCGAGGGAGAGGAGATCAGCAGGGAGACAGCTGATTCAGATCAGAGTGACGAAGAAACATCATTCCTGGATGCACGCCTCCGAAGGTGTGACAAACGATTGCAGCAGCTTAGGAGGTGTGCTAGGGATTAGAACTGAGTCACTGGACCACACCCCAGAGACTATATAATAGAGGGTGGTGGCCAGCGATCCCTGTGACGAACAAAAGTAAACCTTGGATAGCCACTAAAGCCTCGTCCGGAACTGCTGAGAGAAAGATTTATAGTGTCGGACATTTGGACTCTTGAGTATTTATCTTTCTGTTTTACTGTGAAAATAAAGGCACTTGGCAGACGGTGTGTCTATCGCTGCCAAGTGGGAGATAAGACCTGGGTGCGTTCCAAAGTGTTTCCTTAACCCTCGGCTGGCTGTGTTTGTGTGTGGGGGGGGACAGGGACAGATCAGCAGGAATGCCGAAAACCAGAAGAACTTGCGCCAGGCAGCTTCTCTTCCAGTTTCTGGCATGCATGCATTTGCACCGGTCACCTGGTTTTCCGGTTTCTGGCACACCAGCCAGCTGGTCTTCACACGTGCAGGAGCACCAGAAACTGGAAAGTCACGCCGGGCAGCTGCTCTTTCAATCTCTGGCGCACATGCGCTCATGAAGACCAGCCGGCCAGTGCACCTGTGTGCGTCAGAAACTGGAAGATCATTTTCCTGACGCGCGCATGCACTCCGGGCAGCTGCTGTTCCGGTTTCTGGCACATGCACGCACACAGACTCCCATTTCAGCACTTGGTGCCAAAAAGGTTCACCAACACTTGTCTAGATTCTTCTTAAAAACCTCCAGTGATGAAGCACCCACAACTTCTGAAGGCAACTTCTGTTCCACTGGTTAATTGTCCTCACTGTTAGGAAGTTTCTCCTTAATTCCAGGTTGCTTCTCTCTTGGATTCGATTCCAACCATTGTTTCTTGACCTGCTGTCAGGTGCTTTGGAGAAGTATTTGACCCCCTCTTCTTTGTGGCAGCCCCTCAAATACTATACTGCTATCATGTCACCCCTAATTTTTCTTTTCTTTAGACTAGCCAGACCCAAATCCTGCAGCCGTTCTTCATAAGAAGCATCTCTTTGCGGGTTTAACTAACAGAGTGGGAAAATTCTACTTGGATAGGATAGGATAGGATAATTTTATTTCTTTACCACCCCTCTCCCGAAGGACTCGGGGCAGTGTACAGCCAGGTAAAAATACAAATATCACAATTTAAATTTAAAAATTATTAAAAGTATTACATTCAAGGCCAATTAGCTAAAAAAACCCAAAAGTTTAAGAATTCCGAATTTAAAACTCAATTATGAAGTTAGCCCTGCCTGTCGGAAGAGCAGGGTCTTAAGAGCACAGCGGAAAACTCAGAGGTCAGAGATCTTGCGTATGTCCGGGGGCAGTTCATTCCAAAGGGCAGGTGCCCCTTTGGAATGAACCATGTTACTGGTGGAGAAGACGACTCCACCAGTAACATGGACCTGAGCTATAAGGAATAGTAGCCAGCTCTTTGAGTTATACCTGGACATCAAATGTTCCTCTGAAACAAATCATCAGCTATGTTTAATTTCAGCAGATGCATCAATAACACCTTTACCTAGTACCAGCCATTGTGGTCTCTCATTTAGATTGCTGTAATGTGTTCTACATGGGGCGGCCCTTGCAAACCACTTGCTCTGATCCAGCTCCCCAAACACGACAAACCCTCTGTAATTAGGTGCATCAGCAGCCCCAGCAAAAAGTTTCTCTCTCACTGCAGACTAACAAGTCTGTCCGGCAGGGGAGATGAATAGTTGTCTGCCACATCTATTCATCTCCACCCCCTGCCTTTTATCCCCAGAGTTAGGTTGGGGCTTTGCTAACAGCACTGGCTCTTCCATCCCAAAGACTGGCCCATGGATTTCCACTGCTCTCCTCTGCCTTCTGCACATCCACACATCAGGCACTGGACCCAGCCATTCCTCCTATTCCTCATCAGCCACCTCGAGACCTGGGGGCTGTTGACCCTCCATCTGAGGGCTGACAGATGGCCCAGGCTCCACCTCTCTCTCTTTGTTGTTGCTCCATTACCTGAGCCTGTGTCATCGGCAGGAGAGACTCCGAGAGTGAAGGAGAGGAGTTGGTAAGGCCTCCCTCTCCAGGACCCTCCTCTCTGGCAATGCCTTCGGTGTCCGCTGAAGGGCAAGAGATAGGCCCGGGGCCAAGCACGTCCACGCAGCCACAGGTGGACAGTAATGAGGGAGATGAGACTTGGCTGGATCCTTGGCAGCGTCGCAGAGATAAGTGCGCGCAATAGAAGAAGAGGCGTGCCAGAGATTAAGCTGAGTCACTGAACCACACCCCACAGGGTATAAAAGGGGGTCAGGTAGCCATTCAGACTCTGTGACGGACAAAACTAACTACTATCGAGTCACATTGCATCTTTGGAAACAACATTATTGGCCTTGGATTTATTTTATGAACTGGACAATTCTTGATTGTGTGTATTTTGTTTATGAGTAAAGTTCTTGGCAAGCAGCTACTGGGTTGCTGCCAATCCTTTTATCGAAAGAATTTGTTGTCTGCCCATTTATTTAACCCCCGGCTGTCTGTTTGTGTGCATGTGTGAGATGGGGACAGAACACTCTTTCTCTGACAGATCCATTTCCTCTTCCTCCTTGGAGCTCTCAGGTTGCCTTGATGCTGACCCTGACTCCCACACCTCCTCCTCCTCCTCTATTTCAGCTGCTGGAGGGGCCGGCGGCCGACAGGCCACAACACCACTCAGAAGGTTAAGCTGATCCATATGCACTAGTCCTCATGATTACTAGTCTCAGTTCTGCCATATTACACCACTGCTACGCCAGCTGTATTCTTTACCTGTCTTGGTAGTTCTTGACTTACCACCATTCACTTAGGGACTGTTTGAAGTTACAACCAGCATTAAAAAAAGGACCATTTTTCACACTTACGACCCCATGGCCTTGGGATTAAAATTTGGATGCTTGGCAACTGGTTCACATTTATGATGGTCGTAGTGTCCCGGGGTCACGTGATCCTCTTTTGCAACCTTCTGACAAGCAAAGTCAATGGGGAAGCCTGATTCACTTAACAACCGTGTGACTAATTTAACAATGGCAGTGATTCATTTAAGAACCCTGGCAAGAAAAGTCGTAAAATGGGACAAAACTCACTGAACCAATTTGCACATCCCTTATTCATTGCTCTCAGCAACGTTTCTCTGTGCTCTACGCTCTGCTGGTTGGTAACACAACAACAATATCCTTAACACATGTTATCCAGCTAGTTTGAGTAAGAACTCTAGAATGACTCAACCCTATGTTCCATTTCTTTATTACTTTACTTCGGGCTTTCCAGAAACTTTCCAGAAAGAACAAATATTTCTAGAGGGCTTTTTCGGATATATTCTGAAGCCATCAGGATAAGACTTAGTTTTGCTACATGAGTAATTGTTATATATTTGTTATCATTCTCTTGTTGGATTTTGTTCTATATATTGCAAAGAAAGAAAAAAGGGAGGGAGGGAGGGAGGGAGGGAGGGAGGGAGGAAGATATGGAAGGAAGGAAGATATGGAAGGGAGGAAGGGAGGAACATAGGGGAGGGAAGGAAGGAAAGAACAGAGGGAGGGAAGGAAGGAAGAAACATAGGGAGGGAAGGAAGGAAGAAACATAGGGAGAGAATGAATGCAGGAATGAATGAATGAATGAATGAAGGCAGGCAGGCAGGAAGGAAGGAAGGAAGGAAGGAAGGGAGGGAGGGAGGGAGGGAAGGAGGAAGGAAGATATGGAAGGGAGGAAGGGAGGAAGGGAGGAACATAGGGGAGGGAAGGAAGGAAGAAACATAGGGAGGGAATGAATGAATGAATGAATGAATGAATGAATGAATGAATGAATGAAGACAGGCAGGCCAGCAGGCTGGCAGGCTGGCAGGCTGGCAGGCAGGCAGGCAGGAAGGAAGGAAGGAAGGAAGGAAGGAAGGAAGGAAGGAAGGGAAAGAAAGAAAGAAAGAAAGAAAGAAAGAAAGAAAGAAAGAAAGAAAGAAAGAAAGAAAGAAAGAAAGATGTTTCTTTTTCTCATCAGGGAAAAATGGAGATGCAACCTTTTTTAGCTCCAGCAATTAATCACACACCAAATTACAATGTGCAATTAACACTCTGGTTGATTAATCACATTGATTCCTTGGTTAATTGTCATTGGTCCTATTCTTGACTAGATTCCAAGCGGGCACATTCCGATGACACTGTTGCAGATCTTCACCCTGGACATGTTTTATAAACAACATCATGGACATATGAGATTTCTTGGGTGCATCTCAGAGTTTTCTCAGTGCCAACTCAATAATTTCTTCCTTTTTCTTTTTAACATGTAAATCACTGAATTAGGAAACTTGTTGGAAATGACTCTATGATCATATTGAAGTTTGGGCCAAGTTGTCCATGTTTGGTCTGTTGTATGTCTACTATACGTGTGAAAAAGATCCTAATATTCCTAGGGACATTAGCTACATCTATACTCATCCATATTTCCCTATGTGTGTGAAAAAATAAATTATGGAAAGATGGAAGATGTTTTCCATCTCTTAGTCTGGAGAGAGAGGGGTGGAGAGAGAGAGAAAGAGAGAGAAATGAAAAAAGAAAGAAAGAAAGAAAGAAAGAAAGAAAGAAAGAAAGAAAGAAAGATAATGATAGATGGATGGATGGATAGATGATAGATATATACAGATAGAAAGATAGATGGATGGATGGATGGATGGATGGACGGACGGACCGACCGACCGACAGACAGACAGACAGGCAGGCAGATAGGCAGACAGACAGACAGACAGAGACAGATAGATAGATAGATGGAGAGAGAGAGAGAGAGAAAGATGGACAAAGATAGCTGATACCTGATAGATATAGGTCAGTGGATAGGTAGATAAGTAGATGATAGATAGATAGGAGAGAGAGAGAGAGAGAGAGAGAGAGAGAGAGAGAGAGAGAGAAAGAGATGAGAGAAAGAGAAACAGAGAGAATAAATTAACAGAGTTGGTGTCAGAGACAATATAGATAGGTTATTTTTCTAGGAAATGATCCAATTTCTGTGCTTTTTCCAGATTTGGGATTATTTGCTGGAAGTACCTTATTTGAAAAGAGAGAAAGAGAGAAGAAGGGAGGGAGGGAGGGAGAGAATTTCTGAGTTAATTCTGTTAGGCAGTGATTATTACTTAATATAATATTCCTATATTCTTATTTCTATTTTCTAGCATTCGATGTATGGCCAAGAAAGGAACGTTAAGGAAATGGAAGAATCCCTCGATTTCCTCACACATTTCTAAGAAGACTTCAAGAGCCTGCGAAGACCGGCCTGACATTTTTGGAACGCCGTGTAAGAGTGACTCTGGACGTTAAACTACCTGCTAGTGCCATCTGTTGTCTGCAATTCTGGAAGAAGGGAATAATTTCCAGAAGCAGAAACCTTGCAACGAAAGAGACAAAGCGAATGGCAAAAGATTTACACCTCTGCCATTTTTATTGGCTGTCTAAAAATTGGATCATTTCTTTTCCCCGTTCAAACTTTCAATGTAAAATATGGGCTGGCTTGACCATTGAGATACCAAAACGAGGAGCTACTGGGTGGTTGGCCATAAACACATGCTTCAGATCTACCTCGTCAATATTTTTTTTGTGGCTGGCAGCTACAAATAACCTTTTTTTATGGAGACTAAGGGCCCCAGCCAATGAGATGGTAACACGGGATGCACTGGGCCGTATCACGGAGGTGAGGATTTTATGGAAAAGTCCTTGCTTCTCCACTGTGTAAAGGCTTTGCTGGGGTTACACCAGGGGTGAAATCCAGCAGGTTCTAACAGGTTCTGGAGAACTGGTAGCGGAAATTTTGAGTAGTTCGGAGAACCGGCAAATACCACCACTGGCTGGCCCCAGAGTGGGGTGGAAATTGAGATTTTGCAATATCCTTCCCCCAGGAAGGGAGGGAATGGAGATTTTGCAGTATCCTTCCCCTGAAGTGGGATGGGAATGGAGATTTTTGCAATATCCTTACCCTGTCCCACCCACCAAGCCACATCCAGAGAACTGGTAGGGAAAAATTTTGGATTTCACTCCTGAGTTACACTGAACCATTCTTTGCTACCCATTGTAAACTGGTAGGAAATTATGTCTTTGATTTGTACCAAGAGGGCGTAGGGAGTCATTAAAAAAAGAGAGAAAGTTTTAGGGGGCTGCGGATTGGCGACTTCTGCTATCTGCGCAAAGATATTGTAATGTATCCCTAATAGCCTTAGTTATTTATATCATCAGTGTTAGAATTATTCATTTTCATTCAATATTATTTTGATTTTGGGGAGGTGCCTGTCAAGCGTGAAAGGAAATCAGGAGTTTCAAGGTAGTTCAAATGAGTAAAAAGATTTATTGCAAGCTTAAACTCTTTTTACAAGAATCTGGCCAACTAACAGTCAAGGGAAATCAGCAGGGGATAAGAAGGCATTCAAGGTGGACTTAGGTTTTTGCGGGCACGCAGGGACTCGTGACTGATGACACGTTTGACCCCTCCCTCGGGCTTAGCCTGGTCCTCTCCTACAATTCCTATAATAATAGGAATAGCTAACATTGCCCTGGTTTAGATCCCTTTCTAAATTTTGGAAGCTTAATTCAGACAACAATGAGTTCAGGAGACTCTCCCAACATGACAGAAGGGAGGTGAAGAAAACCTTGGATGCCACGGACTTTAATTCCTTCATACTGTTTATACAAGTAGTCCTCAACTTAATTGAACCCAAAATTCATGTCGCTAAGCAAGACGCTCTGCTTACAGTAGTATGTGTTGAATGTATGTAGTATGTAGTATATAGTAGTTTGTTCAATTGTTGGAAGAAATGTCCATTTGGGTTCAGTTCCAAGTGGGGAGAAAGACACTGGAAACATGGAGATGGCTTGAAAAGATGGTTTAATGGTGGACAGGATTACATGGTTTTGAGTTCCTGGGCAAAAAAAGCACATTGGTGAGAGACATATATAGATGTAGACCTTCTGTTGGGCTTTGAATTTGAGCTTCTGTTCTGATTGGTTGTCAGACTCCCACGGGGCCATCCAGGGGTAACTTTGTAGGTTGTCTTTCGAGTCCCAAGCTTGGTTGACTCTTGCTGGGTGATGATGTAATTTTTTTAAAAAAAAATGATTTATATACCGCCCTTCTCCGGAGACTCAGGGCGGCTTACAGTGCGTTAAGCAATAGCCTTCATACTTTTGTATATTTTTATACAAAGTCAGCTTATTGCCCCCACAAACTGGGTCCTCAATTTACCTACCTTAGAAAGGATGGAAGGCTGAGTCAACCTTGAGCCTGGTGAGATTTGATCTTACTTTAATGTAAGGGTTTTGGACAATTCCTACTATGGCTCTGCCTGAAGGAAGTAGATCTTTGTTATGTAGAATAGACTGGCCCAGGCCTTAATGGCCCATTGACAAAGGGTGAATTTCTGCCTCCCTTTTAGGGGAAATATTCTGCCCTTTTGATATTTCCTAAAATATCTCATTTTCCTAGGAGATGGGTGGGTGCTAACTTCCTGCACAATCAATCAATTAGGCTATTCCAATCATCTCAGCAACTTCGTAGCAGCGTAATAAAATATTAACAACCCCTGTTAATAGGGAACTATGTTAATGGTACAATATACAAAATAAATACCACAAGTGGATTCACCTGACCCCTGGATCTAGTTGAGGGGAAAAAAGAAATCAGTCTTCAAGTTTTCTTTTGTGTGTGTGTGTGTGTGTGTGTGTGTGTGTGTGTGTAGTCCTCGACTTATGACCATAATTAAGCCCCAACATTTATATTGCTAAGCGAGACGGTTGTTAACTGAGTTTTGCTCCATTTTACGACCGTTCCTGCCACAGCTGTGAAGTGAATCCTGCAGTCATTAAATTAGCAACACGGATGTTAAGCTTCCCATTGTCTCTGCTGGTTAGAAGATCACCAAAGGGGATGATCTGATCCCAGGACACCGCAACTGTCATAAATGTGATGTCAACTTGCAAAGCTTGCAAGTTGCCATGAGCAGGAGGGAGGGAGAACTGAAGTGAATTCCATACATTCTTTCTGACCGCAATCAGAAGGAGGGTGTTAGGTTTCACAGCCAGCCAAAGTGGTTAATTGGAGAATGTGATTTATGACATGGCCAGCGGGGAGGGGAGAAACAGGGTCATAGGGGAACGTAAATCTACGTAGGATCAGTCCTAACTGCATCCCAGTATTGCCGGAATGGTGCTCCTAATAAATCACTATATTTCCTTTGAAGTTTGGATCATGGCTCATGAATTAATTAGGGCATCTTTCGGAAACTTGACATGTGAGTCCGTTGCCAAGGGTCTGAATTTTGATCGTGCGACCATGGGTTGGGATGCTGCAACGGTCGTAAGTATGAAAACGGGTCATAAGATATTTTTTCCAGTTGCAACTTCGAATGTTCCCTAAATGAACTGTTGTAAGTGGAGAACTACTTGTATGTCATTTGGTTTTTTTTTTTTTTTTTTTTTTTTTTTTTTGCTATACTAGAATACAATAACAGAGTTGGAAGGGACCTTGGAGGTCTTCTAGTCCAACCCCCTGCTTAGGCAGTAAACCCTACACTACTTCAGACAAATGGTTATCCAACATCTTCTTAAAAATTTCCAGAGTTGGAGCATTCACAACTTCTGGAGGCAAGTTGTTCCACTTATTAATTGTTCTCACTGTCAGGAAATTTCTCTTTAGTTCTAGATTGCTTGTTTCCACCCGTTGCCTCTTGTCCCGCCCTCAGATGCTTTGGAGAATAGCTTGACTCCCTCTTCTTTGGGGCAACCTCTGAGATATTGGAAGACTTCTATCATGTCTCCCCTCGTCCTTCTTTTCATCAGACTAGACATACCCAGTTCCAGCAACCATTCTTTATATGTTTTATCCTCGAGTCCCCTAATCCTCTTTGTTGCTCTTCTCTGCACTCTTTCTAGAGTCTCCACATCTTTTTTACATTATGTTGACCAAAACTGGATGCAATATTCCAAGTGTGGCCTTACCAAGGCCTTATAAAGTGGTATTAACACTTCATGTGATCTTGATTCTATCCCTCTGTTGATGCAGCCTAGAACTGTGTTGGCTTTTTTGGCAGATGCTGCACACGGCTGGCTCATATTTAAATGGTTGTCCACTAGGACTCCAAGATTCATCTCACGGTTACTCCTATTGAGCAAGGTACTGTAGAGTTCCAGTTGGGACCAACATCCTTCCCTACTCCATTTCTCCATCATCTAGGCCAGGGCTTGTCAAACTCCTGGCCTGCAGGCCGGCTGCATCATACGCCTGCCACAGTTATGCCCAGTTTAGCGAAAAAAATCCTGATACATCATGTGACGACGCCGTGATGCGGTGAGTTTGACACCCCTGATCTAGGCAGTTGCCTGAATGAGCCCGTGTAATTGTATGGACATCACCGTGCCACACACACAGAACACTTGATATTCGGGTAATTTGCATTATATTTGCATGGTGTTGTTTTCTCAGTCCCGAACAAAGATTACAATGGAATGGGGGGTCAGAGAGATAAGCACTGCGGACTCCTTGGGGAGTTCATGGATTGTTTCTGCTCTGTGGCTCCCCTCCCTTAGTAGGGCATCCCTTCTCCTCTTCCAGGAAAATGGGCGAATGAGATGGTGCCAAGGAAGATGAGCATTCCCACAGAAAGACAATCCCTGAATGACATTTTCCTCATTTACTGTGCTGTGCGGTATTGACCGATTGATTTAAAGAGGTCAACTTCTGATGTGGTTTCAAAACGTGGAA
Organism: Arizona elegans; assembly: GCA_022577455.1. NCBI lineage: Eukaryota > Metazoa > Chordata > Lepidosauria > Squamata > Colubridae > Arizona > Arizona elegans. The sequence continues at coordinate 806,768 of JAKOOJ010000053.1, forward strand.
GAAAATCCTTCCTTGCTTGCTTGATTTCTTCCCTCCTTCTCTCCCTCCCTCCCTCCCTCTCTTTCCATTCTTCCTTCCTTCCTTCCCTCCCTCTTTCTCTTTCCTTCCTTCCCCCTCCCTTCCTCTTTCTCTTTTGTTCTTTCCTTCCCTCCCTCTTTCACCTTCCTTTCTTCCCTCCCTCCCTCTTTCTCCTTCCTTTCTTCCCTCCCTCCCTTCCTTTTTCCCCTCCCTCCATCTTTCTCCTTCATCCCTCCCTCCCTGTCCCTTCTTCTTTCTCCTTCCTTCCTTCCCTCCCTGTCCCTTCTTCTTTCTCCTTCCTCCCTTCCTTCCTTCCCTCCCTCCCTCTTTCTCTTTCCTTCCCCCTCCCTTCCTCTTTCTCTTTTGTTCTTTCCTTCCCTCCCTCTTTCTCCTTCCTTTCTTACCTCCTCCCTTCCTTTTTTCCCCTCCCTCCCTCTTTCTCCTTCATCCCTCCTTCCCTGTCCCTTCTTCTTTCTCCTTCCTTCCTTCCCTCCCTGTCCCTTCTTCTTTCTCCTTCCTTCCTTCCCTCCCTGTCCCTTCTTCTTTCTCCCTCCTTCCTTCCTTCCCTCCCTCCCTCTTTCTCTTTCCTTCCTTCCCCCTCCCTTCCTCTTTCTCTTTTGTTCTTTCCTTCCCTCCCTCTTTCTCCTTCCTTTCTTACCTCCCTCCTCTTTCTCTTTCCTTCCTTCCTTCCCCCTCCCTCTCTTCCTCTTTCTCCTCTCTTCCTTCCTCATTCCTTCCCTCCCTCTTTTTCTTTCCTCCCTTCCTCCCCCTCTCTCTCCTCCATCTTCCTTTCCTCTATCTCTCTCTCTGTGAGAAAAATGGTAATAAATCATTATTTTCAGTGCTGTTGTAAAATAGTGAATGGTCACTAAATTCATGGTTGTAAATCAAGGACTACCTGGGGAGAGAGATTGAGAGAGATTGAGAGAGATTGAGAGAGAGAGAGAGAGAGAGAGAGAGAGAGAGAGAGAGAGAGAGAGAGAGAGAGAGAGAGAGACTCACACACCTGTCTCTTCATTTCTTTAGTAGGTGAATATTTTGGATGGACAAAAATCCAGAAAAGTTCTAATATTGAAGACCTGCTACTGTATGTATGTGTAATGGAAGCTACTTGAATTTATCTGCATTCCTAACTGGAGGGTATTATGATGGGGGATCCTTAATGGAGAGATAATCATATTTTTCCTCTCTCCAGAAGCAAAATGAGAGGCGGTTCAGCTATTTTTCTCCCTAGGACTATTAACAGCAGCTTCGGGTACAGTTGCGCTTCCATTAGAGTAGAGAACAACACTGGTAAATAATTAAAGGGATCATTTTTAGGAGAATTACTAGTATTTTTACTTAAATGACAACCATGAGATGGAAATAAGAGGCCATTATGGATCTCCAACTGTTTTGCGTTCTGCGTGAGAGCTGTGTGATGTCTATCTTATGGAATTTAAAGTGGGGGGAGGGACCCTAAAAGATTTCTGACAAATTATAACAACAGTGTTATTTTCAGAAAGGACCTAGAAATTGTTTATTTGGGTAGGGCTTATATTAGGAGCATGCTATAAAAAATCATGCTAGGGCTTATTTTCAGGTTGGGTCTTATTTCTTCTGTACCCTGGCCATCAACACACCCCAAACAACAAGTAAAAAGCCACTTAACAACACACAAAGACAATACCACGCACAGAACAGCACACATTCGGCTAGAGAGAAGTACCTTGAGGATGCAATCCAGCATGAGTCCGAAAGCTCGGAAGACTGAAACCTCCAGTAACCGACCCAGATTGGATCCTGCATAATATAACGATAACACTTAGACTTATATACTTATATACCACCTTACATCCTAGACTTATATACTTATATACCACCTTACATCCCTCTCTAAGCGGTTTACAGAGTCAGCCTCTTGCCCCCAACAATCTGGGTCCTGATTTGACCCACCTGGGAAAGGATGGAAGGCTGAGTACATTTGATTTTGATTTTGTGAGGGATGTTGGCGAGAATCAAAAGTCAGAACATGGGGAGAGGGTGCAATAAATAAGTACGAAAGAACTAAAGCAGACTTACTCTCCTTCGGCTGGCGTGTCATCGTCGGCTGGCGACACCCAGAGGGAGGGCCTTCTCTGTGGGAGCCCCAGCCCTGTGGAATGAACTGCCTCTGGAAATGCGTAAGATCTCCGACCTCCGGGTATTTCGTTGTGCACTCAAGACCCTGTTATTCCGCCAGGCTGGGCTATCAACATAACTATCTTAAACTGGGTTTTAAATTCCTGGGGTTTTAAATTGAGCCGAATTCATTTCATAATTTTAAACTATTTTAACTGATGTTGTCTTGTGTTTTTAATAGGCTGTACACCACCCTGAGTCCTTCGGGAGAAGGGCGGTATAGAAATAAAATTATTCTATTCTATTCTATTCTTCACAAAGTCAGAACACCACAACACAAATATGCAGCCGATTCTCCTTTTGGTTTAGAATACTCTGTATTCTGTTCGTCGTGGATCAAAACAACCCCGCTGAGATATAGGATGCTTTGCCTCTAGCATTTCAGCAGTTTATCCTCACTACAAACGAGCATCCTTCCAGCTTCTTTTTTTTTCCTTTCTATTGCAGGGGTGTCAAACTCAATTTCATTGAGGGCTGCAACAGGGTTGTGCTTGATCTTGGGGGGGCTAGGGTGGGAGTGGCCAGGGTGGGCGTGGCCAGTTCAACATCACTCATGTCAGGGGCACCTGTGGCGGCCTGAGTGCCCTGCCAGAGAAAACGACCTCCTGTTTTCAGCTGCAATCCTCTGCCAGTGAAAACAGAGCTCTGGAAGGCCGTACACAGTCCTCCCAAGCTCCGTTTTTCCTAGCAGAGGCACTGTAGGCCGGCTGGTCCTTCACTGTTTCCAGGGCGGTCTAAGCACCCCACAGGCCACATCCTAACAGATTGACACCTGTTCTCAAAGTATCCAAGCTCCGGACTGACACCAGAGGAAAACGCCACACCCGTGAGGTAACAAACTGGGTTTATCCAGCCGGACTCTGGCACACAATGAGGTCATGCAGCAGCAGAACAGTCAGTAAATAAGTCTGTTAACAGAATCTGTTTGATGCGAAGTCCCAGCACGCCTCTTCCTAGCACGGGCCTCGCCCCGATAGACAGCATGTGCTGAGGCTCCAACCCAGCTGATTGTCAGGCTGGAACAGCTGTGCCTCACTCTGCCATGCCTCCACGCCTCACAGCTGATCCACGGTTCTCCCAGCTACCGCTGAGGTCGCCAAGCCAAATGTGACTAGATGCGGCTGTCCTCACCACACCTCCCTGCCACACAGCTGGGCCGTCTCCGTCGCTGCTGCAACTGTCCTGACACCCCACATCACTGGTGCTCCGTGGTCACCACAATGGCGATCCCGTCACCCCCCGTCACCGGTGCTCCTCCCCGCCCCGCTGTGGCAAGCCCGGGACACGGCTTGACACCTGTTCAAACTCACCCAGCTCCTGTTCTCTAGGCTATCTCACCCAACAATAGAAGGCATAATTTAATCTGTTGGCCCTGTTTAAAAGTATCCTGCCTGCTGAACAGCGGAGGCAAATTTTACTAGCATGACTCCGAAAATTATTGACTGCGGTAACAATGATGTATTGATTTCTATGAACCGGAGGGAAAACTCCAAAAGTCATTGATCCTCTTTTTAAAATCTACTGAACAAGAAAGAATGAAAGGGAAAAGGGGTGAGAACAAGATTAAGTTGGAAGCGGGTTTTTATTTATTTTTGCAACGTTCTGTAATGGGAAACCCAAATAACACTGGGGCTGATTCCGTTCCGCTAACGTTGTCCCGACTGGCATTAAACAATGCAAGATTAAGCACTTGTCAAACAAACTAATGAGTTTCAGATTGATTTCTGTCTTTGGCCACAGTGCCCGCTTTTCTGACAGCTATGATTTATAGGGATTTATTTATTTATTTAATCCAGGCCTGTTCATGAGAACTGTTTATTTTGGTTGATGGACAAGAGATCTAATGTTTCTAGCAGAATCTGCAGATGGCAGGAAGAACAGTAACAGTGAAGTTCATTTCTGATTGTGTTCCAGTATTTAGTCACAGAATAATAGAGTTGGAAGGGACCTTGGAGGTCTTCTAGTCCAACCCCCTGCTCCGTTAGGAAAACCTATCCCATTTCAGTCAAACAGCTATCCAATCTCTTCTTAGAAACTTTCAGTGTTGGAGCATTCACAACTTCTGAAGGCAAGTTGTTCCACTGGTTAATTGTTCTAACTGTCAGGAAATTTCTCTTTAGTTCTAGGTTAGGAAAATTTGAGAGGCTGTCAAAAGACGAGGCAGGCAAACTATTTTACAAAACACCTTGAAGCCAAGACAAGAAGCAATGGGTGGAAACTAATTAAGGAGAGAAGCAATTTAGAACTAAGGAGAAATTTCCTGACAGTTAGAACAATTAATCAGTGGAACAACTTGCCTCCAGAAGTCGTAAATGCTCCAACACTGGAAGTTTTTAAGAAGAGATTGGATAGCCATTTGCCTGAAATGGGGTTGAGAGCAATCACCCTTTGGAAGGAAGAATAATTTTGGGTTCCAACTCGAGTTGGGGCTGCCCAAGAATAAATAAAAATGAGAATCCAGACAGCTGTGAGGAAAGAAGAAATATTTATTCCTAAAAGCAAAACACTTTGCATTTGGGGCAGGATGCCGAGAAATTGATGCAGATGTTTATAGGGGGAACTTGTCCGGGGTTTCCCATGCTGATTCAAGGGTCTCCTGTCTGAGCAGGGGGTTGGACTAGAAGACCTCTGAAGTCCCTTCCAACTCTGCTATTCTGTTATTCTCTCCATTTCACTGGCTCTTCAGCTTTCTCTGTCTGTCTGTCTATGTGTTTATGTGTCTGTCCGTGTCTGTCTGTCTCATCACTGGAGTTTTACAAGAACAGATTGAATGACCATTTCTCCTGAATGGTATGGCTTCTCCTACTAAAGCAGGGGGTTGGACTAGAAGACCTCCAAGGTCCCTTCAATGTCTGTTATTCTATTAATCTCTCCATCTCATTGCCTCCACCCTTTTTTTTTTTTTTTTTTTATTTATATGCCGCCCTTCTCCGAAGACTCAGGGCGGCTTACAATGCGTTAAGCAATAGCCTCCATCCTTTTGTATATTTTATACAAAGTCAGCTTATTGCCCCCACAACTGGGTCCTCATTTTACCTACCTTAGAAAGGATGGAAGGCTGAGTCAACCTTGAGCCTGGTGAGATTTGAACCTGAAGTAATTGCAGGCAGCAGATGTTAATAAGAGAGCCTTCAGCTCTCTGTCTGTCTATCTGTCTAGCTATCTGTCTGTCTATCTATGTGTCTGTCTGTCTATGTGTGTGTGTGTGTCTGTCTGTCTATCTATGTGTGTCTGTCTGTCTATCTGCTGTCTGTCTGTCTATCTGTCTATCTATCTGTCTGTCTGTCTATCTATGTGTCTATCTGTCTATGTGTGTGTGTGTCTGTCTGTCTATCTATGTGCGTCTGTCTGTCTATCTATGTGTCTATCTATGTGTCTGTCTGTCTGTCTGTATATCTATGTGTGTCTGTCTGTCTATGTGTCTATCTATGTGTCTATCTTTGTGTCTGTCTGTCTATCTATCTATGTGTATCTGTCTGTCTGTCTTTCAATCTATGTGTCTGTCTGTCTGTCTATCTGTCTATCTATGTGTCTATCTATGTGTCTGTCTGTCTGTATATCTATGTGTGTCTGTCTGTCTATCTATGTGTCTATGTGTCTGTCTGTCTGTCTATGTGTCTGTCTGTCTGTCTATCTGTCTATCTATGTGTCTATCTTTGTGTCTGTCTGTCTATCTATCTATGTGTGTCTGTCTGTCTGTCTATCTTTCAATCTATGTGTCTGTCTGTCTGTCTATGTGTCTGTCTGTCTGTCTATCTGTCTATCTATGTATCTGTCTGTCTCATCACTGGAGGTTTATAAGAACAGATTGAACGACCATTTCTCCTGAATGGTATGGCTTCTCCTACTAAAGCAGAGGGTAGACTAGAAGACCTCCGAAGTCCCTTCCAACTCTGTTATTCTGTTATTCTCTCCATCTCATCGGCCCTTCAGCTCTCTGTCTCTCTATCTGTCTATCTATGTGTGTGTGTGTCTGTCTGTCTGTCTATGTGTCTGTCTGTCTATCTATCTATGTGTGAGTCTGTCTGTCTGTTTATCTATGTGTCTGTCTATCTATGTGTCTGTCTGTCTGTCTCATCACTGGAGGTTTACAAGAACAGATTGAAGGACTGCTTGTCCTGAATGGTATGGCATCTCCTACTAAAGCAGGGGGTTGGACTAGAAGACCTCCGAGGTCCCTTCCAGCTCTATTATTCTACTATTCTTCTAAGCATCCCTTAATCTCTGCCATGGGGAAGATGGCCCTTTCCTCCCAGCTCTTTTATCCATGCTCTGTTTGATGAAGCGGCGGCTGAAATTTTGAATTCCTTGACATTTTGGGGGAAATGTGTGCTTAAGCTGTCAGGATGTTTAATGTGCAGGTGTAACATAACGGTTAAATCCCCATCAAGTGTGGAGCTCCCTGGGTGAGCCCGTTTCATCATTCTTGATCCAATCTATCTAAATGCAATAAATGACAAATACATCGCGAGCTGGCTGGTTTGGGGTTAATCGCATTTGGGATTGGATTTTGCGCTGGTTCTTGGGATATTTGTTATGCTTCAACCTCAGCCCTGTCCAGTTTGACTCCTTCCACCATGAGATGCTTCTCTTTGGACCTCTCCAAACTGGGAATATGGATGATCACTTAGCTAGTGCCCAGTGGCAAATATACTGTTTTCATTTTGCATCTTATTTGATTTTATTGCATCTGCTTTTATTTGCTGTGTCTTTTAGCGTGGTTTATTGTAAATATCTCAGAAAGCTATTGGCAGATAGATAAGAGAGCCAGTTTGGTCTTGTGGTTAAGACACAAGGCCAGAACTGGGAGTGAGTTCCAATCTTGCACAAAATCACATGGGGGATTTTGGACCAACCGCTGTTTGTTAGCCTTGGGAAGAAAGCAAGAGCAAATCATTTTTGAAATCTTGTCAAGAAAACGGCAGGGATTTATCCAGGCAATTTTCCAGGAGTAAAGAGTAGGTAGGTAGGTAGGTAGGTAGGTAGGAAGGAAGGAAGGAAGGAAGGAAGGAAGGAAGGAAGGAAGGAGAGAGAGAGAAGGAAGGAAAGATAGATAGATGATAGAGATAGATAGATAGATAGATAGATAGATAGATAGATAGATAGATAGATAGATAGATAGATAGGAAAGAGAGAGAAAGAGAGAGAAAAAGAAAGAAAGAGAAAGAAAGAAAGAAAGAAAGAGAAAGAAAGAAAGAAAGAAAGAAAGAGGTAAATGATAGAAAAAATAGTATAAATATGTTGATAGATATGTGATATATGATGGATAGGAAAGAGAGAGAAAGAGAGAGAAAAGAAAAAAAGAAAGAAAGAAAGAAAGAAAGAGGTAAATGATAGAAAAAATAGTATAAATATGTTGATAGATATGTGATATATGATGGATAAATGATAGATATGATAGAAGGATGATGGATGGATGCTAGACTAGAAAGTGAGAAAGGATTTCTGAAAAAATACCCCAATACCAAACTACTTTTAAATTGTATTTTTTGTTTAGTTTATATAATTTGTTCTTGTGTCTAAGGTTTTATTAGCCAACTTGAACACTTGTCCAGAGTAGAAAGAAAAGCACAATTAAAATGCCCCAAAATAAATCATGCTTAATCTCTAAATGCTTCACCTTCATGGTTTACAGAAAATTTGTAAAGTTAAAGTTAAGTAGTACGGAAGCTGAGTATAAACAGATCCTTCATTTTGTCTCCCTAAGAAACCCAGTCCCTTTACATGTTACTCACTTATAAACAGTTTCTCTAAGACAGATAGTCCTTGAATTACAACCACAATAGAGCCCAAAGGTTCTGCTGTTAAGCGAAACATTTGTTAAGTGAACTTTGCTCCATTTCATGATTTTTCTTGCCATGGTTGCTAAGTGAATCACTGCGGTTGTTAAATTAGTAACATGGTTGTTAAGTGAATCTGGCTGCCCCATTGACTTTGTTTAGTTTAGTTTAGTTTATTAAACTTCTATACCGCCCTTCTCCCAAAGGACTCAGGGCGGTGTACAGCCATGTTAAAACACACATAAACAGCATAGACTTTGCTTTTCAGAAAGTCACAAAAGGGATGACACGGCCCTGGGACACTGCAACAGGGGTGGGTTCTAATTTTTTTTACTACCGGTTCTGTGGGCGTGGCTTATTTTGTGGGTGTGGCTTGGAGGTCATGTGACTAGGTGGGCGTGGCTAGCTGGTCAGAGTCATTTCTGGAAGGTCCTCACACTTACGACCAGTCCTCGCACTTATGACCCGACTCATTTGTTTGCTTTTAACACTGATCAGCTGTAGGGCGGCGCTTTGAAGCCCCGCGGCAAGAGTTTAAACAGATTTTTTCCCTCTAGTCATCAGCTGGGACTCAGGAGGCAGCAATAGATTGGGGGTTGGACCAAATAAAAGGTAAGAATAACGTGGGGGTGGGGGTGGGAGGGCGGGGGGGGGAGAACCGGTTTGGTGATGTCATATCGTCACTGCTACCGGCTCGGCCGAACCGGACCGAACCGGGAGGAACCCACCACTGCGCTGCAACCATCATAAAATAGTTGCCAAGCATCTGAATTTCAATCATGTCATCATGGGGATGCTGCAACAGTTGTTAAGTGTAAAAAATGGTCATAAGTCACTTTTTTGAGTGCTGTCGTAACTTTGAATGGTTACTAAATGAACTGTTGTAAGTCAAGGACCACCTGTATTGTAAAAGAGCAAGGATTTGTATGTGTTTTTTCCCCAATTTTTTCCCCTGATTTCAAGGTCCCCCTATCCTGCAATAAACCACAGGAAACTCCAATGAATGTCTTTATGAGGCCTGTTGTGAAAACAACTAAAGTCACTAAATTTCTTCAGTTCTGTTGTGGGAGAGATATAAAAAGCACTAGAGAATCAATTTCTTGCGACTGTTTTCAGTAGCTTTCTATGTTCTATATAAACTGAAGCATTTGTTTTTTTCTTTCTTGGTCCCTCTAGGTTAAGAATAAGGAGAGAAAGAGAGAGAGAGATGAGAGAGAGAGAGATGATATACAGTTACAGTAGATGATGGATAAATGAGAGAGAGAATGAGAGAGAGAGTGAGAGAGAAATGAGAGAAAATAGATAGATGAGAGAGAGAGAGAGAGAGAGAGAGAGAGAGAGAGAGAGAGAGAGAGAGAGAGGTAAAATAGAATAGAATAACAGAGTTGGAAGGGACCTTGGAGGTCTTCTAGTCCAACCCCCTGCTTAGGCAGGAAACCCTACACCACTTCAGACAAATGGTAATCCAACATCATCTTAAAAGGTAAATAGGTAGGTAGGTAGATGACAGACAGACAGACAGACAGATAATGATGATAGACAGACAGACAGACAGACAGACAGACAGACAGACAGATACACATAGATAAAAGATTGAAAGATAAATATTTATTTTATTTTATATCAAATTTATATACCGCCCTTCTCCCTGAGGACTCAGGGCAGTGTACAGCCAAAGTAAAAACATAAACTACAAACATTAAAATACAATTAAAAAGATATATATATATATTTGGACCCATAATTAAAAGCAATGACAAAACAATTAAAAACATTTTTAAAAAGTGTTAGGCCAGCCCAGCTTGCTGAAAAAAGAAAGTTTTAAGGGCAGATAGATGATAGATATTCACCCAGCTGATTTTCATGCTTAAGGCAGGACTAGAATTCACAGTCACCTGGTGATTGGCTGAAAGCAGGGGTGAAATCCAACAGGTTCTGACAGGTTTTGGAGAACCGGTAGCGGAAATTTTGAGTAGTTTAGAGAACCGGCAAATACCACCTCTGGCTGACCCCAGAGTGGGAATGGAGATTTTGCAATATCCTTCCCCCAGGAATAGGGAGAGAATGGGGATTTTGCAGTATCCTTCCCCTGGAATGGGGTGGGAATGGAGATTTTGCAATATCCTTCCCCCAGGAATAGGGAGGGAATGGGGATTTTGCAGTATCCTTCCCCTGGAGTTGGGTGGGAATGGAAATTTTGCAATATCCTTCCCCCAGGAATAGAGAGGGAATGGGATTTTGCAGTATCCTTCCCCTGGAGTTGGGTGGGAATGGAGATTTTGCAATATCCTTCCCCCAGGAATAGGGAGGGAATGGAGATTTTGCAGTATCCTTCCCCTGCCATGCCCACCAAGCCACACCTACCAAGCCACACCACGCCCACTAAGCCACGCCCACAGAACCGGTCGTAAAAAAAATTAGATTTCACCACTGGCTGAAAGCCACCCATCCACCTTTCATGCTTAAGGCAGGACTAGAACTCACAATCTATCGGCTGATTGATCCATGGTACTCCCTGTCTCCTTCAGACTTTCTGAAAACCCAGCCTACCAAGACTCTCTGATCTTAAATAATGGGAGGAAAAGGATGGAATCTATATTTTTTTTTAAAAAAAAAAAACATGGTATATTTATACTGCCATTACCATGTTGCTGCCTTTCAGAATTTTTAGCCAAATAAAGCGATTATCAATCATCCAAAGAGCAGATAAGAGCATATTTTAAAAACCTCTATTCAAAACTGCCAGAAAGATAGATGGCAGTAACTGCAAACAGAATTTCTCAACTTTAGTACAGAATGTCTCTTATTGACCCGAAATCCCACTACAACCTATAAATTGGAAGGAGCTGCAGTACAGGTAGTCCTCGACTTACGACCACAACTGAGCCCAAAATTGATGTTGTTAAGTGAGACATTAGTTAGCAACATAAATTTTGGGCTCAGTTGTGGTTGTAAGTTGAGGACTACCTGTATATAAAGCAGGAATTGGATATAGTGACTCTAGAAAAAAGAAGGACCAGGGGTGACATGATAGCAGTATTCTAGTAATTGAGGGGCTTCCACAAAGAGGAGGGGGTCAATTTATTTTCCAAAGCACCAGAAGGCAGGACAAGAAACAATGGATGGAAACTGATTAAGGAGAGAAGCAACTTGGAATTAAGGAGAAACTGCCTAACAGTGAGGACAATTAACCAGTGGAACAGAAGTTGCCTTCAGAAGTTGTAGGTGTCTCCATCACTGGAGGTTTTTAAGAAGAGACTGGACAGTCATTTGTCTGAAACAGTACAGGGTCTCCTGCTTAAGCAGGGGGCTGGACTAGAAGACCTCCAAGATCTCTTCCAGCCAGTGGTGGGATTCAAGTAATTTAACAACCGGTTCTCTGCCCTAATGATTTCTTCCAACAACCAGTTCATCAAGCTTTTCAGAAAGTTAACAACCGGTTCTCCTGAAGTGGTATGAACTGGATGAATCCCACCACTTCTTCCAGCTCTATTCTGTATGTATGGATGTATGTAGAACGGAAGTTTATTATTAAACGATAATGAGATCATAGCCATCATGGTGTCATTCATCTCCATCTCTCCCTCCCTCTCTTTCTCTCTCCCTCTCTCCTTCTTTCCCTCCATTCATCTCTCCCTCCTTCCCTCCGTCTCTCACAGAGAGAGAGGGGGGGGGGAGAGAGAGAGAGTCTGCTTCATGGGATTTTGTGTGTGAATATCTCCCCCTCCATTCATCTCTCTCTCCCTCCCTCCCTTTCTCTCTGTGAGAGAGAGAGGGAGGGAGGGAGGGAGGGAGAGAGAGAGAGATGAATGGTGGGAGAGAGGGGGGGAGGGAGGGAGACATGAATGGTGGGAGAGAGAAAGAGGGAGAGAGAGATGAATGGTGGGAGAGAGAGAAAGGGAAGGAGAGAGAGAGATGAATGGTGGGAGAGAAAGAGAGAGGGAGGGAGATATGAATGGTGGGAGAGAGAGAGGGAGGGAGAGAGAGATGAATGGTGGGAGAGAGGGGGAAGGGAGAGAGAGATGAATGGTGGGAGAGAGGGGGGGGAGGGAGAGAGAGATGAATGATGGGAGAGAGGGGGGGGAGGGAGAGAGAGATGAATGGTGGGAGAGAGAGGGAGGGAGAGAGAGAGATGAATGGTGGGAGAGAGAGAGGGAGGGAGGGAGAGAGAGAGAGGGAGGGAGAGAGAGATGAATGGTGGGAGAGAGGGAGGGGGAGAGAGAGATGAATGGTGGGAGAGAGAGAGGGGAGGGGAGAGAGAGATAAATGGTGGGGGAGAGAGAGGGAGAGGGAGAGAGAGTGTGTGTGTGTCTCTATCTGTTTCATAGGATTTTGTGTGTGAATATATATGTGTGCATATGTGTACACACAAAATATGCACACTCTCTCACACACACACAGTATAAAGTGTGTGTGTACACATATGTTTGTGAATCAGGGAATGTATATCATTGAAGAACGAGGACGGATCATGCGTAATATCTTTTCCCCCCTCTCCTTTCCCTCTTTGACTTTTTGCAATAATATTGTGGAATAGTTTCATCCCACGATATCCATCCCTCTTTGTTCTCTTCTCTTCCTTATATACTTTGGGACTGTCTATTTACTGCCATAAAGCCATTCGGAGTCCTGACAATCTCACTGTGCTTCTGTGGCCGCGGTTTTATTTCCCTGCTATAAAAATCGTGTAAGCTGGGGCCAAGAAGCTCAAACAAACAATAAGATAAAAGCACCACTATAATTCTCTCACTGTGAGACGGTCTCCGAGGGATGACCCAATCTAGAAAAAAAAATCTATTCATAATGCCGCTAAGTTCTCACTACTTCTGTTCTGTCCCCAGTCCTCACACAGACAAATGCAATATTAAACACGCCTGCCAATAATTTATTGTATAAACAGACCAGAATTCATGGCAGATGAGAGTTCTGGCAGCTAACTGTAAAATGCCTGCCCAGTCCAATTAGTACTCCCAAAAAGCAGGAGAGGTCTTATCTGCAGTCCGTTTCCAGAGCGACAAATTATCCACAAGAGTTTAGTCCAAAATATATCTGAGCTGAAGTGCAGGATTCACGATGTGACTCTTTAAACTTTTGTCCGTCACAAAGCCTGCCGAGCAATTACGCCCCCTTTTATCCCTTGTGGGGCATGGCTCAGTGACTCAGCTCAATCCCTGGCCCTTCCACGCCTCTTCCTTTGTTGCGCACGCTTCTCCCTCCGACGCTGCCTGGGATCAAGCCAGGATGCTTTGGCTGCTGATTTGCTCCTGGGTCCAATTCAAGGTGCTAATTCTCACCTTTAAAGACCAGGGACCAGGTTGTTTGAAGGACCTTTCCCTGTTTACAGCTACCCAACAGGGGGTTGGACTAGAAGACCTCCAAAGTTCCCTTTCTATTCTGCTATTCTGTAACTCACCAAAGTGGGAGGCAGGGAATGATACAGGTTCCTTCTCTTAAGGAGGTCCATCTAGTACAGGGGTGTCAAACTCAAGATTTGGCGTCGTGGCTCCTCTGGAGGATTAGGGTGTGTAGGGATTCCGGGACATAGAGTTTCATCCCTTTCAATGCGAGGTCATCTCTTTTTTTGCTGAGATGTGTTGGTTTTCTCGGAACCAGGGGTCTGTTAGCAGTTCGGTTTGAGTCCTGTGGTTAGGTCGCTCACGGGTTGGTCTTGCTGGTTGCGGCGTTGTCATCTGGTAGTCCTTGGGCAGCTATTTGAGTAGGGGGGAACTGTTAGGAAATGGTCATTGCCTAACTAGTTGGCCAGGTAATATATAAGCCAACATTATATGTTTATAGTATGAATATGTATAATCTAATTTTAAGAGTATTGCTGAGTCATTCTGCATCCTGATTGGATGAGCTCTGTAGCAACTGTATTTAAGGAGACCCACTGATTGTGGTCAGTGTGGACATTACACCATATTGTTACCTGCTGCTATGTTGTAGATATCTTTGATCTCTTACATGGTCAATTTGATCAATGGTTTATTTATTACTTCCGTGCCTTCCGCCGTGCCCTGAAGACCTTCCTTTTTCAGCAAGCCGGGCTGGCTTAATACTTTTTAAATGTTTTTAATATGTTTGTTACTGTTTTTTTTTTTAACTTTGGGGCCAAATTTAATATATATATATATATATATATATATATATATATATATATATATATATATATATATATATATTATATATATATATATCTTTTTAAATTGTTTTTAATGTTTGTATCTATGTTTTTTTATTTTGGCTGTACACCGCCCTGAATCCTTCGGGAGAAGGGCGGTCTATAAATTTGATAATAAATAAATAAATAAATTACTGCATTTATGAATTGTTTTTATATTGTTCCTGAATGATTCATGTATTGTTCTACGAACCGGGTAAGAAGTTTTGTATCTCTGGATTGATTATGCATGGCTAAGACTTGGATTGGTAAAAGACTGTGAATTTGCTTTGCTCTATAAGTAAACTACTTTAAAAACCAGTTTGTATGCCGTTTATTCACAACTACTCTCAGCACCGTTTCCGTGCGCCAAACTCTACACTCTGCTTCATAACCATTCCTGGTTATCTCACAACTATATCCTTAACAGGAACGATGGCGTTCCACCACCTGCTCCCATTCGCATTTGTACTGGGGCATGCGGGAGAGAGCATCCGCTAGAAAATTCCTCCCCCAGAATGTGCTTTAGTACGAAGTCGAAACGGTTGAAGTATTGAACCCAGCTGGATCTGGTGCTTACATATGGCCTGCAGGGGCCACCCTGGAAACAGCGAAGATGGCCCGCCATGCCTCAGCCCAGCCATGCTGACTCAGCACTGATCTACAACCTGGTGGCGGCTGACAGCGTGCTGGAGGAGGGAAGGAAGGAGATTGTAATGAGAGGGAGGGAGAGTCTGAGGGAAGTCCTGCCTTAGCACTTAGCACCAGCAGACCTGCTGCCCTTTCGCCATCCACTTGTCTCCTCCTCACCTCTCCTGGTGGTCTCCCATCCTATCACTGCTTTGGTTACAAAGCCGGGTCTCCTTGTGTGGAGAGGGAGTGGGCCTCCTTCTGACCCACACCCTCCTGTGCACACCATGAGCAATCTGGCCAAAGAGAATAAGCACAGCAGTAGCAGCCTCAAGGAGTAGGTAAGCGCATTGGGGGAAGCGGGGCTGGGCTGATTACTGATTAACAGAGTTGGAGGGGACCTTGTAAGTCATCTAGTCCAACCCCCACCCAAGCAGGAGACCTTACACCATTTCTGACAAATGGCAGTCCAATCTCTTTTTGAAAGCCTCCAGTGATGAAGCTCACACAACTTCTGAAGGCAACTTCTGTTCCATTGGTTGATTGTTCTCACTGTCAGAATATTTCTCCTCATTTCCAGGTTGAATCTGTTCAGCTTCCATCCATTATTCCTTGACTGGCCTTCAGGTGCTTTGGAGAATAGCTTGACCTCTTCCTCTCTGTGGCAGCCCCTCAAATATTGGAAGACTGCTATGATGTCTCCCTTGGTTCTTCTCTTCACTAGACAAGCCATGCCCAGTTCCTGCAACTGTTCATTGTATATTTTAGCCTCCACTCCCCTAATCATCTTGGTTGCTCTTTTCTGCACTCTTTCTAGTGTCCCCAACATCTTTTTTTATAGTGTGGTGACCAAAACTGGATGCAGTACTCTAGGTGTGGCCTTACTAAGGATTTATAGAGTGGTATCAGTACCTCACTTGATCTTGATTGTATCCCTCTGTTAATGCAATTTAGGATTGCAATTTAGGATGGCTGGGCTGGGCTGTGGAGTCCCAATACTCTGGGAGCTCAAGGGCTGGACTCGGTGCTTGCCCTCCACTGCCTAGGGCTCTGGACAGCCTGCGCTGCAATCCGGAGTCCTCCGCATGGCCTGAGAGGGACGGTGAGGTTCCTCTGTAGGACAAGGGTTTGGCCTTCTCACTGGTCTCACCTTTCTTCGCTGGAGAAATGGATTCCCCCCAGCCCCACCAGGGCCACCACAGGCTCCTCCAACACGAGTGACAGCGAGCTGGGCCATGCCTACCTGGCCACATCCAGCCCTGCCACTCACCCCTCCCCTCACCCCAAGGTCAAACACAACACTGATGCGGCCCTCAATGAAATCAAGTTTGACACCCCTGATCTAGTAGGACCAATAAAGTTGATTTAGCTCCCCGAATTGTATTTCCTGTCTGGTTTACCAGAGATGCCTGACAGAAGTGAACTTTTGTGTGTCCCGGCAAAAAGGCTACAGGCCATCATTTGTGTATAAATATTATGGTGGCATCCAGAAGATGTTTGAGAAGCCCTTCCTCAAGGAAGGACCTTCATCCTTCATAGACATCTGCTTAGCTTCACCCTGCTGTAAATCCTTGCCTACAGGTAGTCCTCGGCTTATGACCACCATTGTGGCCAAAATTTCCGTTGGCAAGAGACAGATGGTTGTTAAGTGAGTTTTTCCCCATTTTACTGTTGTGGTCCGCCAGCAGCCTGTGGACCTGGCAGCGGAGTCGGACAGTGAGGAGGCTGGGGAGGAACATGGGCCAGTCCTGGAGTCAGGGGAAGGCCCGGACGAGGGCTCTGCATTGGAGGCAGAGGTGGGGCCAGGGCCATCTGGGAGCGATGTGTGGAGCCTCCAGAGGCAGACAGCAGAGAGGCAGAGGAACAAAGAGGAGCCTGTTCCTAGTGCATACATGTGAAGAGCTGCAGAAGGTGAGAACAGCTGAAGCAAAAAGGACGACTCTGGAGTAAGGCCAGAAGATGATTGGCCACTCCCATAAGGTTTAAAAGAGCAGCAATGAGCCATTGGATTCTTTGTAGAAAAGCAATGTTGATTCCAGTGCTTCTTGTCAGCGTCTCTTGAACTTTGTGGGGTTTTGGCCGGTTGCCAAAGACATCAAAGGTTGGTGATAAGGCCAATGGACTGGTTATTAAGAATTTTGTTTTGGACTAAGAATTAATTCATTCTCAGCTGTTTTAATAAAATAAGTTTGTTGAGGACTGAATTGTGTTTGGTAATCACTACTTGGGCCTCGGTCACAACATTTACAACCTTTCTTGCCACATTTGTTGTTAAGCGAATCCCTGCAGTTCTTAAACTAGTAAGCCGGTTGTTAAGTAAATCTGGCTTCCTCATTGACTTTGCTCGCCAGAAGGTCCCAAAATGTAATTGTGTGACCCCCAAGGATACGGCAACCATCATAAATATGAGCCAGTTGCGAAGCATCTGAATTTTGATCACGTGACCATGGGGATGCTGCAATGGTCATAAGTGTGAAAAATAATCATAAATTACTTTTTTTCAGTGCTGTTGTAAATTTGAACCAGAGGTGGTATTCAACCGGTTCGGGAAAACTGGTCCGAACCGGCTGAATACCACCTCTGGTTCAAATTTGACCAGTTTGCCCAAACCGGTAGCGGAAATCACGGGTGGGCCTGTCCACCTGCCCCAGCTCTATGCCATCCTATTTAGGCACGTTTTTGAGGCTGGGCGCCTGCACAGAAGGCCAGGCTCATGCACGGAAGGCAGGCGCATGTGCGAACCAGGGCCACAAGTGTGCACGAAGCAAACGTGCGTACGCGCGGCGAACCGGTAACATAATGTGAAACCCACTGCCAGTTTGAATGGTCACTAAGTGAAATCTCTTGTAAGTCAAGAACCAACTGTTGATCCTCAGCATGTTTCTTTTTTCTTTTTTTAATTTTTTATTAATAATAAAAAGAAAAAAACAATACATTAAAACAACAACATACAAAACAAACAAACATCAATTCAGTCCAGTGACTGACTCTTAGAAGTTACTACCACGGTGGGTTATTTTTCGTCTTTCTATTTGTATCAATATCTACAATCACCTGTTTACATGGTTATATATGTATATATATAATTGACTCCTTATTTACTTCTATGCCTTTCTATTAAGTAGTCGAAAATTATCTTTATATTCCTATTTTTGCCTCCAGCCAGCTGTACCATCTTTGCCATACTAAATAGTAATCAGTATCGTCTTTCTCTTGTATTTCTTTTGTGAGCTTATCCAGTTCTGCACATTCTGGACAGGATCCTCAGCATGTTTCATTATTGCTCATCTATTCATCTTGAAGATCACCAACTAATCTGGTGGACCTTCAGGATGTCTTCTCTGATGCTCTTTTTCTTTTTAGCCCTTGTTCTTCTTCTCTTTTGTCTGCTGTTCTTCTAAACATTCCACGTAATTCTTCTTGTGCCTAAAGACTCTTTTGCTCAACAGCTGCCATTTTAAATCTTTGCCAACTGTTTTGTCTTGTGACGGCTGAAACTTGGAAATAATGAATCGCAAACAAATTGCAAGCAGAGGAACATAAGGTTGGGTGGTGTGTGTGTGTGTGTAGAAAATAACGACAACCCTTCATTTCATAAAATTTCCATAACCATCCTGACAATCATTCTATGATAACTCTTTTTCTGATGGGGCGGGGGGGAAGGGGAGGAGAGAAAGGGAGGGGAGTCCTTGGAGACGTGTTTAAACTCAGAACTGAAGGAAATGATCAGAAACTACATTTTTCACCCCCCTATAAAATGCGCTTGCGAGCTTTCAAAAAGAAAAGGACTCGGATGAATAATGCAAACCGCGGCTTCGTATTGTTATTCTTAGGCTTTGTGGGGGGGGGTCTCAGGCTGCATTTGAAGTGGTGTTTGAGGACGGCAGTTTAAGGATTCACAAAAGCAAGGATGGCGAGGGGACGATTCCAGTGTGAAAGTTAAACACATGTTCTTTCTCGGGAGCTGAACAATGTTTTTTTTTTTTTTTTTGTGGGTTTTTTTTTCTTCCCAGCAGCCACTAAAGCTGAATGTTATTTGCAAATGCAAACTTTCATTGGAATTAAGGAATCAACACTAGAGACTTTTAAGGTGGGATTGGATGACCATTTGTCTGAGATGGTAGAGGGTTTCCTGCCTGAGCAGGGAGTTAGACTAGAAGACCTCTGAGGTCCCTTCCGATTCTTCTCTTCTCTTCTCTTCTCTTCTCTTCTCTTCTCTTCTCTTCTCTTCTCTTCTCTTCTCTTCTCTTCTCTTCTCTTCTCTTCTCTTCTCTTCTCTTCTCTTCTCTTCTCTTCTCTTCTCTTCTCCACCAGAAATTGGTGGGTGTTCCAACACTGGAGGTTTTTAAGAAGAGATGGGACAACCATTTGTCTGAAATTACATAGGGTCTCTTGCTCGAGCAGGAGTTTGGACTAGAAGACCTCTAAGGTCCCTTCCAACTCTGTTACTCTTCTCTTCTCTTCTCTTCTCTTCTCTTCTCTTCTCTTCTCTCTTCTCTTCTCTTCTCCTTCTCTTCTCTTCTCTTCTCTTTTCTCTTCTCCTCCCCTCCCCTCCCCTCCTCCTCTTCTCTTCTCTTCTTCTCTTCTCTTCTCTTCTCCTCCCCCTCCACTCCCCTCTTCCCTTCCCTTCCCTTCCCTTCCCTTCTCTCCTCTCTTCTCTTCTCTTCTCTTCTCTTCTCTTCTTCTCTTCTCTTCTCTTCTCTTCTCTTCCTCTTTCCCTTCCCTTCCCTTCCCTTCCCTTCCTTCCCTTCCCTTCCCTTCCCTTCCCTTCCCTTTCCTTCCCTTCCCTTCCCTTCCCTTCCCTTCCCTTTCCTGTACCCTTCCTCTTTTCTCCTCTCCTCTCCTCTTTTCTTTTCTTCGCTTCTCTTTTTTCTTCGTCTCTTCTTTAGAAGACAAAATAAAAAGCAATGGATAGAAACCAGGGGTGGGTTCTACCTACCTTTACTACTGGTTCGCAACGGGATTGTGAGCTCATGCTCGCTTCACTCGCACAAGGGCCTTGCTTCTGCGCATGCTCAGATCGCTTCTGATGATGTCAGGGTCAGTGGGTGGAGCCTCCTGCCAGTTTTACTACCGGTTCTATAGAACTGGTCTGAACTGGGGGCAACCCGCCACTGATGGAAACTAATCAAGGAGAGAAGCAACTTAGAACTAGAGATATTTCCTGACAGTGAGAACAATGAATCAGTGGAACAACTTGCCTCCAAAAGTTGTGGATGCTCCAACACTGGAAGTTTTTAAGAAGATAAACCATTTCTCTGAAATGTTATAGGATTTCCTGTTGTCCAATCTCTTCTTAAAAACCTCCAGTGTTGGAGCATTCACAACTTCTGGAGGCAAGTTGTTCCACTGATGAATTGTTCTAACTGTCAGGAAATTTCTCCTTAGTTCTAGGTTGCTTCTCTCCTTGATTAGTTTCCACCCATTGCTTCTTGTCCTGCCCTCAGGTGCTTTGGAGAATAGCTTGACTCCCTCTTCTTTGTGGCAGCCCCTGAGATATCGGAACACTGCTAGTTATTTTCTTGCAGATGTTTCATTGCCCGAACCAGGTAACAGAAGCAATAACAGCACTGATGAGGTTACGTAGCTGGGTAATGAAACATCTGCAAGAAAACGACCAAGCTCAGCCAGCACCAAGGACCACACCTTCCACCATCTCCACTTCATAGTGACTCCAAAAAAACATGAATTTGAGTCTCAAACTCATAAAATTACAGACATTGGGAAATAATGAGAAAACTGAATTTGGAAATGCAGGATATAATTACAGTACATTTCTGCAGGGAACAATAAGAGCAAGAAGCACATATAACAGGTAAAAAAACTCCTTGATGAAACATAATATTAAGATCCCAGGTGTACGGCATGAAATTTGTGAGGTGGAATCTATTTATTCTGAGTTTATTCTTAGAAACCTGTCTTTTGAACTAACTAGAGCTTCTGCATGCATTTTTTCCCCCCCTTATGTAAAATAAAACAACTGATTATGCTGTAGGAAGTTCTTTGCTGGTAAGTAATTACAGGGAGTCCTTCACTTACAACCATTTGTATAGTGACCCTTCGAAGTTACAACAACACAGAAAAAAAAAACGTTACTTATGACCAGTGGTTGGATGCTGCGGGTTTAACAACCGGTTTGGTGGGTGCATGCTTCATGCTGAAAATGGAGCATTTAAAAGCTCAGCTGCTTACCTTCCAAGTCAGCAACGGTAAATAGAACAGCGAAGGGGGCGAGGGATTCAGCTGTGCTGCGTGATTGTGATGAGCTAGAAAGCAGGAAATAAAGGATGGGATAGGGTGGGGCCAACTGATTGTTGGAGCTACCGGTTCGCACAAACTGGCTGAATTCCACCTCTGCTTATGACTATTTTTAACACTTATTAACCTTGCAGCGTCCCCATGATCTTGTGATCAAAATTTGGATGCCATGCCACTGGTTCATATTTATTATTATTATTATTTTTATTGAAAAGTTTTATAAGAAATACAAACATTTTCTCCCCCCCACCACCACCACCCTTTCCCCCCTCCCCTCCTTCCCCCCCTCCCTAGACTTCCCAGAACAGGCACAGGGTATAGCATTCACAAACATAAAGCTAAAATATGCTAACAAATTATTGCATTCACATTCTCCCTAAATCTTTAACTCCTTATAACTCTAAAACTATAAACATAAACTACTTAAGAATATTTCATTCATAAGCTATATGAATCTTCTTGTTCGGATACTTTTTTTGCATAAAGTCAATCCATCTTCTCCATTCTGATAAGTATCTTTCATTTGAATGATCTTTAAGATATTCATATTTATGACGGTTGCAGTGTCCTGGGTTTATGTGATTACTCTTTGTGACCTTCTAGTAAGTACACATGAAAGATAATGCACATGAAATACTACCACCGCTTTATAATTCCCCACCATCCAGTTAGAGCTGAAGAAGCTTCTTGGATGAATCAGAATCAGAATAGAGCTGGAAGGGATCTTGGAGGTCTTCTAGTCCAGCCCCCCTGCTCAAGCAGGAGATCCTATACCAGGGGTCTGCAACCTTAAGCACTCAGAGCCATTTGGACCCGTTTCCCACAGAAAAGAAAACACAGGGAGCCACAAAACCTGGGTGGGTGTGGCCAACTCAATGTCACTCACTTCCACCAGTCACATGACACCCCCCTAGCCATGCCTACCCAGCCGGTCATTAGGGCAGAGAACCAGTTGTTAAAAAACACCGGGAACCACAAAACCCTTTTGACATCTCTCTCTCTCCACTCCCTCCCTCCCTCTCCCCTCTCTCTCCCTCTCTGTATCTCTCTGTCTCTGCCCTGGCCACTTCTCCATCTCCCATCGCCCTTACCTTCTCAGGCCAGGCGAGGAGTAACTGGGAGGGGAGGGCGAGGGGTGGGGCCAGCCAGTGGTAGGATCACCTGACAGGGAGCCACAGCAGAGGGCCCAAAGAGCCACATGTGGCTCCGAAGCCGCAGGTTGCTGACCCCTGTCCTATATCATTTCAGACAAGTGACTATCTAATCTCTTCTTAAAAACCTCCAGTGATGAAGCATCCACAACTTCTGGAGGCAATCCATTCCTCTAGTTAATTGTCCTCACCATTAGGAAGTTTCTCCTTTGTTTCAGGTGGCTTCTCTCCTTGATGAGTTTCCACCCATTGTTTCTTGTCCTGCCTTCTGGTGCTTTGGAAAATAAGTTGACCCCCTCTTCTTTGTGGCAGCCTTTCAAATACTGGAATAGTGCTATCATGTCCCCCACTCTTCTTTTCTCTAGACTTTTCTCTAGACGGAGCCTGAATGGCCTCCTACTAAGGCAGCATTTAACATCCAGCTGCCTGCAATTACTGCGAGTTCAATTCTCACCAGGCTCAAGGTCGACTCAGCCTTCGATCCTTTCTAAGGTGGGTAAAATGAGGACCCGGTTTGTGGGGGCAATAAGCTGACTTTGTATAAAATATACAAAAGGATGAAGGCTATTGCTTAACGCATTGTAAGCCGCCCTGAGTCTCCGGAGAAGGGCTGCATATAAAAAGAAAGAAAAAGAAAAAGAAAAAGAAATAAAAAGAAAAAGAAATAAAAAGAAAAAGAAATAACAAGAAAAAGAAATAAAAAGAAAAAGAAATAAAAAGAAATAAAATAAAAAGAAGAAAGTCCAGTTGGCTCTTGAAAAAAAGCAGCTTTGGGACAGCGTGGCTCAGCTGGGATCTTCAGAGGCTTCTGAAAACATTTTTTTTTTTTTTTGCAACCTCTTCAGCCGAAGAGGTTGTAGGAAAAAAAAAAAATCCCTTTAAAAGCTTCTGGCGATCCCAGCAGATTTGTCAGAAGCTTCTAAAAGCATTTTTTTTCCTGCAACCTCTTAAGGTTGTAGAAATAATGCTTTTAAAAGTAAAAAAAAAAAAAAGTTGGCCACGCCCACCCAGTCACATTACCCCCAAGCCACGCCCACAAAATAAGCCATGCCCACAGAACCGGTAGTAAAAAAAATTAGAACCCACCCCTGACTTGGATGACTGAGAAAGTCCAGAGACAGAAACATCTACAAGAAAACAACCCTCAGAAGGCACCAAGGATCTCGCCGTTCAACCCTGAGCTCCAAATATTCCCTTCTAGGTTGAATGTAAAAGGTTCCAACAATCTGTTCTGTCCCCGTCTCATACACGCACACAAACAGACAGCCAGGGGTTAAATAAACTGGCAGACAACCAATTCTTCCAATAAGACACTTGGCAGCAACCCAGTAGCTGCTTGCCAAGAACTTTTACTCAATAAACAAAATACACACAGTCAAGAATTGTCCATTTCGTAAAATAAATCCAGGGCTGGTAATGTTGTTTCCAAAGATGCAATGTGACTCGATAGTAGTTAGTTTTGTCCGTCACAGAGTCTGAATGGCCACCTCACCCCCTTTTATACCCTGTGGGGTGTGGTCCAGTGACTCAGCCTAATCTCTGGCACGCCTTTTCTTCTGTTGCACGCACTTATCTCTGCGACGCTGCCGAGGATCCAGCCAAGACTCATTACCCTCATCACTGTCCACCTGTGGCTGCATGGATGTGCTTGGCCCTGGCCCTATCTCTTGCCCTTCGGCGGACACCGAAGGCATTGCCAGAGAGGAGGGTCCTGGAGAGGGAGGCCTTGCCAACTCCTCTCCTTCACTCTCGGGAGTCACAACACAACCTATCAAACTACGTACTCTCATCACCACAATGCAAATTTAATCCAGTGTATCCAGAAGGGACCAATACGGTCTGGGCTTTTACCAACAAGAGATTGCGTACTACACTTGAATGTTTCTAGAGCCAGAATATCATGCACAAAATGAGGGGAATGACAGATGTCTGATTGGGTTTTTATGTGGTTTGGAAGTTCCACCTTTATTTTTATTTATCAGTCATTTGTCCAAGGCATTCTGCAGGTAAGGATGCCCTCCAGTTAAAAGGGCAACCTTCATTTTATGCAGTCACTTTGATTTTATGGTCTTCCTGAACATTTCATTGGCAGGATAACAAGGCCAACGACAGGTGGATGCCAAGTCTGTCTCTCCACACACCTTTAATGGTTCTATTTCCTTCCTTCCTTCCTTCCTTCCTTCCTTCCTTCCTTCCTTCCTTCCTTCCTTCCTTCCTTCCTTCCTTCCTTCCTTTCTTTCTTTGTATGCTATTCTCCTCTTGCATCTCTTTTCCTCTCTCTCCCTCCTCCCTCCTCTCTTTCTTTTTTTTCTCTCCCCCTTTCTCTCTCTTTTTCTCTTTCTCCTCTGTCATCTTCTTTCTCTCTCCTTCTCATCTTTTTCTCTCTCTCTGCAATATCTGTCTCTCCCCTTTCTTTCTCACTCTCCCCTTTCTCTTTCTCTCTCTCCCCCTCTCCTCTCTTTCTCTGTCTCCCTTTCTCTCTCATTCTCTCTGTCATTTCTCTTTCTCTCCTCTCTCTCTTTTTCCTCTCTTGTCTCTCTTTTTCTGTGTGTGTCATATATCTCTCCCCTTCTCTTTCTCACTCCCCTTTCTCGCTCTCTCCTTCTCTCTCCTTCTCTTCTCTCTCCCTCCCTCTTCTCCCTTTCTCTCTCTCTCTGTCATCTCTTTCTCTCCCTTCTTTCTCCTCTCTTGTCTCTTTTCCTCTCTCTATTATATCTATCTTTCTCACTCTCCCCTTTCTCTTTCTCACTCTTTTCTCTCTTTCCCCTCTCCTCTCTTTCTCTTTCTCTCTGTCATTTCTCTTTCTCTCCTTTCCCCTCTCTCTTTTTCTCTCTTTCTGTCGTATATCTCTCCTCCTCTCTTTTTCACTTTCCCACTTTCTTTCTCTCCTTCTCTTTTTCTCTCTTTCCCTATCTCTGTTCTGTCTCCCTCTCTTTCTCTTCCACTTTCTCTCTCTCTCTAGCTGTCATCTCTCTTTCTCTCCTCTTTCTCCTCTCTTGTCTCTCTTTTTCTCTTTCTCTCATATCTCTTTCTCACTCTCCCCTTTCTCTTTCTCACTCTTCTCTCTCTCCCCCTCTCCTCTCTTTCTCTTTCTGTTTCCCTTTCTCTCTCTCTCTCTGTCATTTCTTTTTCTCTCCTCTTTCTCCTCTCTTTTTCTCTCTTTCTGTCATATATCTCTCCCCCTCTCTTTTTCACTCTCCCCCTTTCTCTCTCTCCCTCTCCTTTTCCTCTCTCTTTCTCTATCCCCTTTCTGTCTCCCTGTCTTTCTCTTTCTCTCTCTCCCTCTGTCATCTCTCTTTCTCTCCTCTCTTTCTCCTCTCTTGTCTCTCTTTTTCTCTTTCTCTCTCCCCCTCTCTCGTCTTTCTCTCTCTCCTTTCTCTCGCTCTGTCATCTCTCTTTCTCAGGCAAATGAAGTAGTCTAATGTGTCCCATAAAAAGGTTGATATAGCCACAAAAATGTATTTTCACCTTTGGAGTCATTTCATCCTAGCATCTCTAAATTACCCACCTCTAAGCATCACTTTGACTTCTTTCTATAACCTTATTCATTGCATCATTTAAGAGGACTTTGGGAGGGTTTGGCATCCCCTGGTTTTTTTTGGGTTTTTTTAGCAAGGCCGTGGCTCCTGTAAAGTAGTTTCTCTTTTTTACGATGCAAATCGGAGGTTTTGCAACTCAGCCTCCATCATAAATAAGGAAGATGCTTAAAAATCTACCCTCTTTTCTTTTGTAACTGAAGGTCATCCAGGAAAACTCTGGCAGCAATTGGAAACAAGGAGAGGAAATTGATCTTTTCATAACACGGGGCTACACTGGCTGTTTTTCTGAGAGTTTGGATGTGGATGGCAAAATTGACACAATATGGGAGTTTTCACCCTGTTGCAAACAGTACTGGCTAATTACGTGGGGGAAGGTAAAGGTAAAGGTTCCCCTCGCACATATGTGCTAGTCATTCCTGACTCTAGGGGGCGGTGATCATCTCCATTTCAAAGCCAAAGAGCCAGCGCTGTCCAAAGACGTCTCCATGGTCATGTGGCTGGCATGACTAAATGCCAAAGGCGCACGGAACGCTGTTCCCTTCCCACCAAAGATGGTCCCTATTTTTCTACTTGCATTTTTTAAGAGCTTTCGAACTACTAGGTTGGCAGAAGCTGGGACAAGTCACGGGTACTCACCCCGTTACGTGGCACTAGGGATTCGAACCACTGAACTGCCGACCCTTTCGATCGACAAGCTCAGCATCTTAGCCACTGAGCCACCGCATCCCCCTACGTGGGGGAAGAACGAAATAAATCTTCTATTCTCCTTCCATGCATGGAGGATGGGTTTGTTTATGCATGGAGGTTTCTATTACGGTGCATTATTTGTAGCTGGATAAAAAGAGATAACAGGATAACAGAGTGGGAAGGGGCCTTGGAGGTCTTCTAGTCCAACCCCCTGCTCAAGCGGAAAACTCTCTACCATTCCAGACAATTGGCTGTTCAATTTCTTCTTGAAAGCCTCCAGTGATGGAGCATCCACAACTTCTGAAGGCAACTTCTGTTCCACAGATTACTTGTCCTCACTGTTAGGAAGTTTCTCCTTAGTTCTAGGTTGCTTCACTCCTTGATTAGATAATATTAAGCATGTTTAATTCTGGAAGAATGGGAGATGAAAGAACAGATGGAATGCATTTCATTTATCATGTGCAGGTTTTTACACAACTGAACTGAATCAATGTCACTAAATTATAGCATGTGATCTAGCACCTTCCTTCCTTTCCTTCTTTCCTTCCTTCCTCCCTCCCTCCTCCAACTTTCTTTCTTTCTTTCTTTCTTTCTTTCTTTCTTTCTTTCTTTCTTTCTTTCTTTCTCTTTATTTCCCCCTCTCTCTTTCCATCCTTCTTTCTTTCCTTCCTTCCTTTCCCTCCCCTCCCTCAGTCTCCTTCCTTCCTTCCTCCCTCCCTCCTCCAGTTTTCTTTCTTTTTTTCTTTCTCTCTCTCTCTCGCTCTTTCCTTCCCTCTTTCTTTCCTTCCTTCCTTTCCCTCCCCTCCCTCAGTCTCCTTCCTTCCTTCCTTCCTCCCTCCCTACCTCCTCCAGCTTTCTTTCTTTCTTTCTTTCTTTTCTTTCTTTCTCTCTCTCTCGCTCTTTCCTTCCCTCTTTCTTTCCTTCCTTTCTTTCCCTCCCTTCACTCAGTCCCCTTCCTTCCTCCCTCCCTCCCTCCTCCAGCTTCCTTCCTTCCTTCCTTCCTTCCTTCCTTCCTTCCTTTCTTTCTTTCTTTCTTTCTTTCTTTCTCCCTCCCTCTTTCTTTCCTTCCTTCCTTCCTTTCCCTCTCTTCCCTCAGTCCCCTTCCTTCTCCTTCCTTCTCCTTCTTCCCTCCCTTTTCTAGCTTTCTTTCTTACTTACTTACTCTTTCTTTCTTTCTTTTTTTCTCTCTCTCTCTCCTTCCTTCCTTCCTTCCTTCCTTCCTTCCTTCCTTCCTTCCTCTTCCTTCCTTTCTCCCTCCCTCCCTCCTCTCTAAGAAGGGCTTAGAAAACATAGGAAGACCAGCCAAAAGAGTGGGGAGACGTCGGTGCCATCCATTGTTCCATATACAGATAGTCCTTCGATTTACAACCACAATTAAACCCAACATTTCTGTTGCTAAGCAAGGCAGTTGTTAAGGGTACTTTGCCCCATTTGACACCCATTTTGACCACGGTTCTTAAGTGGAGCACAGCAGTTATTAAGTGACTTATGCAATCCTTCCTTCAGCCAATCTGGCTTCCCCCCATTGCCTTTGCTTGTCAGAAACCAGGTTACGAATGGGGATCACATGATCCCAGGGGTGAAATCCAGCAGGTTCTGACAGGTTCTGGAGAACCGGTAGCGGAAATTTTGAGCAGTTCGGAGAACCAGCAAATACCACCTCTGGCTGGCCCCAGAGTGGGGTGGAAATGGAGATTTTGCAATATCCTTCCCCCAGAAGTAGGAAGGGAATGAGGATTTTGCAGTATCCTTCCCCTGCCACGCCCACCATGCCACGCCCACCAAGCCACACCACGCCCACCAAGCCACGCCCACTGAACCGGTAAGGGAAAAAAATTTGGATTTCACTACTGAGCAAGCCCCCAAATTTTGATCACATGACCACGGAGATGCTGCAACGGTCGTCAGTGTGAAAATGGTCACAAGTTGCCTTTTTTTCAGTGCCATTTTAACTTCCAAATGCTCAACTAAAAAAAAAACAGTTGAAAGTCAAGGACTTCCTTTAGAAATGGCTCCTTCAGCTATGTTTAACTCCCTCAGAAGGTCCAGCCATTTCCCTGAGCTCTGGATTTGGAAATAATCATGCCCTAATAATATATGTTTTATGCTTTCCCCTCAGGCCAAAGTCTATGAACCGGGTTGTAAACAAGCTGATTTTAAAGTGAGTCAATTGAAAGGGTAGGAACGGTTGGCATTCAGCCAACTCCTGGGTGCTTTAACAGTTCACCTTCTACCTTGTCAGCAGCAGGGAAAATCCAGGAATGTGAGGGAAATTCATTTTCCTTTGCTTTAGATTTGAAACCGTAGACCATATCGGAAGCTAATATTGCTTGAAAAGCGGAGCAAGCCAAAAAAAAAGAGGCTTCAACTCACAACCATCACTGCCTTTCTCTGAGCTTAGCTAAGCCTGGATACAGGCCATTGTAATTAATCCTACCGTGTCCAATGAGATCTTACTCCTGTCAAGAAGGCTTGGGATTGTGGCCTGGAAATCCATTTCACGCTATTCCTTTCAGTGGCGAGAAAGCACAGTGTTGAAAATTCAGCCCGTTTTAAGATAACGGACTTGTGAATAGGGATGACTGACAAGCTAGTTCAAGGTAACCCATTTCGGCCTCACTTTCTGTTGCCCGCACAGTTTTTCTTCTGTTGTGCCGTTCCCTTCTAAATGTGGGGAATCGGGGAAGTGGGAAAGTATTTTTAAAAATGACTTTATGATAGTTAGTGAGAGTTAAATACTCCATGAAAAGCTACATTATGCTGACAAAGAGAGAGAGAGGGAGAGAGAGAGAGGGAGGGAGAGAGGGAGAGAGAGAAGCAGGGAGAGAGGGAGAGGGAGAGGGAAAGAAGGAGAGAGAGGGATGGAGGGAGAGAGAGAGAAGGAGAGAGAGAAGCAGGGAGAGAGAGAGAAGGAGAGAGAGGGAGGGAGAGAGAAAGAAGGAGAGAGAGGGAGGGAGGGGGAGAGAGAGAGAAGGAGAAAGAGATAGGGAGAGGGAGAGGGAAAGAAGCAGGGAGAGAGAGAGGGAGAGAGAGAGAGAAGGAGAGAGAGAAGGGGAGAGAGAGAGCAGGAGAGAGAGGGAGGGAGGGAGAGAGAGGAGGAGAGAGAGGGGGAGAGAGAGAGAAGGAGAGAGGGAGGGAGAGAAGGAGGGAGGGAGGGAGAGAGAGAAGGAGAGAGAGAAGGGGAGAGAGAGAGCAGGAGAGGGAGGGAGGGAGGGAGAGAGAGAAGGAGAGAGAGGGGGAGAGAGAGCAGGAGAGAGAGGGAGGGAGGGAGAGAGAGAAGGAGAGAGAGAGAGAGAAGGAGAGAGAGAAAAAAAGAAAAGAGAGGCCTTTGGAGCATATTTATTCAGTCAGTTTATTGCTTGAAAGTATTGAAAAATGGCTCTGCGATTTATTTTATTAGGAGCAATTTTAATATCTTTCAACTAAGCACACCAGAGAGACAAACTCGAGATAATATGATGGTTGCAAAATTCAGCTGCCGAGAATGGAGAAGGCACCAGAAATTCACTGATGTCCTTCGTTTGGTACCCACTTTTAAGGCTTTGCGATGGCTTTGACATTTGGCTAATCAAAAAATCAAAAACCTATCAACACTTTTTTTCTGTGTGCTGTTGCAATGGTGTGTTATTTCAGTTGTCCTTTCAACAACTCTAGATTAATCTGATTGCTGTCCTCAGGTTGCTGATGGGACAAATGAGATATATTTGTAAATAGAGACTTCCTGATATAATCCTCAACCCCTTAAAAACCTTCTGTTCAGTTGGGAATGAATAAAGCTTTCTGATATCTCATTTTTAACCCATATATTATTATTTTTTTGTTCTGGGTAAGCATCAGTCTGAAACATGTTTGCTTAGTATCAAATAATATATTTTTCTTTGGGTTTTATACAGAGAATGGCATTCAGCCGGTTCGGACTGGTTCGGCCGAACCTGTAGTGGAAATCACAGGTGGCCCCACCCACCCGCCCCAGCTCTATGCCATCCTATTTAGGCACATTTTTGTGACTGGGCGCATGCACAAAAGGCGTGGGTGCCAGCAAAGCACACGCACGGAAGCCCAGGTTCATGCGTGGACGGGTGCATGGATGCGTTCACATTTGTGAACCGGTAGGGAAAGTAAGTTAATACCACCCCTGGTTTTATAAGAAGTAAATGAGAGCCTGCCCTCCAATTAGCTTTGAAATGCTCATTTTGGTAGATTTAGAAAACACAGGATTGGTGGACAGCTAGGCTCCAGATTGTTGATGAATCCACTAAGATTCATAGAAGAATCCACATAGAACATTCCACAATATTCATAAAAGGATCCACAGACTCATAGAGATTCATAGAAGTATCCGCAAAGATTCTTGGAATGATCCATAAAAAAATTATAGAACAATCCACAAAGATTAATGGAAGAATCCATAATTTCATAGAATGGTCCACAAAGGTTCATAAAAGGATCCACATAGAAGAATCCACAAAGATTCACAGAAGGAGCCACAAAGATGCATTGAGGAATCCCGAAAGATTCATGGAACTATTCATAAAAATTAATGGAAGACTCCAGTTTCATAGAATGATCCACAAAGTTTCATAGAAAGATCCACAAAGAGTTATGAAGAATCCACAAGGATTCAAAGAATGAGCTGCAAAGATTCATAGAAGAATCTGCAGTAGAAAGATCCACAAAGATTCATACATCTACAGACTCGTAGAAAAATCCACAAAAATTCATAGAAGAATCCACAGTTTCATAAAAGAATCCACAAAGGTTCATAGAACAACATATAAAAATTCTTAGAAGAATCCAGTTTCATAGAAAGATCCACGAAGACTCCTAGAAGGATCTACAGACTCATGGAAGAATCCACAAAGCTTCATAGAATGATCCAGAAAGCTTCACAGAAGAATCCACTTTCCCAAATCACTCTTGGAACAAAACAAGCTCCTTCCCTCCTAGTCTATCAGGTTTCCACCACAAATATGGAAGCCTGGGAGACATATTTTTTGTTAATTTGATTTATATGCCGCCTTTCTCCGGAGACTCAGAGCGGCTTACAATGCGTTAAGCAATAGCCTTCATACTTTTGTATATTTATACAAAGTCAGCTTATTGCCCCCACAAACTGGGTCCTCAATTTACCTACCTTAGAAAGGATGGAAGGCTGAGTCAACCTTGAGCCTGGTAAGATTCGAACTTGCATTCATTTCAGGCAGCTGAATGTTAATAACAGGCTATTAGTCTGCTGCGCCACCAGGCTCTTTTTGAAATGTGATTAAGGAGATGTTGCCTTCATTCCAGCCATCTAGGGTGAAAGAATTACAAGAGCCAACACCCCAGATGGTAGGCTCAAGATCCAAATGGATCTTGACCGGCCCTAACTTAAAAAATGAAATTCAATGTAGAGAAAAGTCTTACACTTAGGCAAGAAAAACCAAAAGTGCACATATAGATTGAGAGAAACCAAGCTTAATAGCAGTATGTGAGAGGGATCTTAAAGTCTTAGTGGAAAACCAATTAAATATGACCTAACAGTGTGAAGTGGCAGCCAAAAAAGCCAATGCAATCCTAAATTGCCTTAACAGAGGGATTCAATCAAGATCATGTGAGGTACTAATACCACTCTATAAAGCCTTAGTAAGACCACACCTAGAATACTACATCCTGTTTTGGTCATTACACTATAAAGAAGATGTTGAAACTCTAGAAAAAGCGCAGAGAAGACCAACCAGGATGATTAGAGGACTGGAGGCTAAAACATACAATGAACAGTTGCAGGAACTGGGCATGGCTAGTCTAGTGAAGAGAAGGACCAGGGGAGACATGATAGCAGTCTTCCAATATTTGAGGGGCTACCACAGAGAGGAGGGGGTCAAGCTATTTTCCAAAGCACCTGAAGACCAGACAAGGAATAATGGATGGAAACTGACCAAGGAGAAATTCAACGTAGAAATAAGGAGAAGTTTTTTGACAGTGAGAACCATCAAACAATGGAACAGAAGTTGCCTTCGGAAGTTGTGGGAGCTTCATCACTGGAGGCTTTCAAGAAGAGACTGGACTGTCATCTGTCAGAAAGGGTGTAGGGTCTCCTGCTTGGGTGGGTGGGGGGTTTGCACTAAAAGACCTACAAGGTCCCTTCCAACTCTGTTATTCTGTTATTATCTGAAACCAAAGAGCCGAGCTCTGATAGCAGATGAGAACTCACTCTGCCAATGACAGCGTCGTTGAAACAGATCTATGCAGACAAGGGAGCGCAAGGCAATCATCCTGTCTCGCTTCTCATTTTCATTATGATCTGTGGCAGCGCATAGATTTACACCCTATTATTTTCTGCACCCATCGCTATATTTGTCAAGATAAAGAGCCATCGAGAAAGTCTGCATCACCAATGCACAAGTCAAATTAGAATCGCGTTGCCATTCTGTCGAGTCGTAAGATTTCTCTTGCTCCTTTTGGCTCCTTTTTTTTAAAAAAAAATCTTTCTCCTAAAGTTCGCAGTGGCTCAGTGGCTAAGATGCTGAGCTTGTCGATCGAAAGGTCGGCAGTTCAGCAGTTCGAATCCCTAGTGTCATGTAACGGGGTGAGCTCCCGTGACTTGTCCCAGCTTCTGCCAACCTAGCAGTTCAAAAGCACGTAAAAAATGCAAGTAGAAAAATAGGGACCACCTTTGCTGGGAAGGTAACAGCATTCCGTGCGCCTTTGGCGTTGAGTCATGCTGGCCACATGACCACGGAGACGTCTTTGGACAGTGCTGGCTCTTCAGCTTTGAAACAGAGATGAGCACTGCCCCCTAGAGTCAGGAACAACTAGCACATATTTAATTTAATTTAATTTAATTTAATTTAATTTCCCATTTATATACCGCCCTTCTCCCTGAGGACTCAGGGCGGTGTACAGCCAAGATAAAAAACATAGAATACAAATATTAAAAAACATTTAAAATATATATATAAATTTTGGCCCGAAAGTTAAGAAATCACAGACTGATTAAAAGAATTTAAAAATTTCTTCTTAAGCCAACCCGGCTTGCTGGAAAAGATAGGTTTTAAGGGAACGACGGAAGGCATTGAGATCATGGATTCTCCTTATCTCCGGGGGCAACTGATTCCAGAGGGTGGGAGCCCCCACAGAGAAGGCCCTACCCCTGGGGGTCACCAGCCTACATTGTTTGTGCGAGGGGAACCATTACCTTTACCTAAAGCTCTGAAAAAGAAACAGTTAGGCACTTTCTAGACCCATTTACCCACTGAGTAATTCAGGAGGAGGTCAACAGGCTCAGACCACCCCAAACAGTGGAGTAGTGGGGATACCAAACTCACCCCCCACCCCCCAATGGTGGTTCGCCGATCCATGCCTGGTTCAGTCTCAGCCCCTCCTTCTGTTGACAAACTGAGGAGAGGAAAAACAGACAGAGATTAATCGACAGCACTTTATTGTAAGTGATAAATGGATATGAATTTCTGCAGGACTCATTACCGAAACATTAATCACAGCAAGACCTCTTTTCGGCCTCACCCATGCCAATGTCGTTTCTTACAAATTCTGGCCTACATTTGCATTCAAACATGTCCACTTAGCTCGACACTTTGCAACGTGAATCGCTTTTCGCAGACAGAATGCAGAATGACGGGCAGAGCATTAGACAAAGGAGCAAAGCGAATCTGAGCTCCAGATGTGATGTTTTCGCAGCTTTGCAAACGCCTGCAGTTAATGCTGGTTCAAGGTTAGTCACTCCATAGCTTCGCGATCTTCTAAAGAACGGTTGCCGGAATTAGGCATGTCTAGTTTAATGAAAAAAAAAAAAAAAGGACTAGGAGTGACATGATAGCAGGGTTCCAGTATCTCGGGGGCTGCCACAAAGAAGAGGGAGTCAAGCTATTCTCCAAAACACCTGAGGGCAGGACAAGAAGCAATGGGTGGAAACTAATCAAGGGAGGGAAGGAGGGAGGGAGGGAGGGAGGGAGGAAGGAAGGAAGGAAGGAAGGAAAAAGGAAGGGGAACAGGAGAAGGAAGGAAGGAAAAAAGGAGAATTAGAGAAGGAAAGAAGGAAAGAAGGAAAGGAGAATTGGAGAAGGAAGGAAGGAAGGAAGAAGGAAGGGGAACAGGAGAAGGAAGGAAGGAAAGGAAAGAAGGAGAATTGGAGAAGGAAAGAAGGAAAGAAGGAGAATTGGAAAAGTAAGGAAGGAAATAAAGAAAGGAGAATTGGAAAAGGAAGGAAGGAAGGAAGGAAGGAAGGAAGGAAGGAAGGAAGGAAGGAAGGAAGGAAGGAAGGGAGGAAATCAGAGAAGATAGGCCAGGCTAGGCTAGGGAGAGAAAAGGAGGAGAGGAGAAGGAAAATAGGAAGGAAGGAAGGAAGGAAGGAAGTTGCTAGATCACATGCTATGATTTAGTGACATTGATTCAGCATTTAACAGTTCAGTTGTGTGTAAACCTGCACCTGATAAGTGAAATGCATTCCATCTTTCATCTTTCCCATTCTTCCAGAATTAAGCATGCTTAATATTATCCAATCAAGGAGTGAAGCAACCTAGAACTAAGGAGAAAGTTCCCAACGGTTACAACAATTAGCCAGTGGAACAGCTTGCCTCCAGAAGTTGTGGGTGCTCCAATACTGGAGGTTTTTAAGAAGAGACTGGACAACCATTTGTCTGAAAGGGTATAGAGTCTCCTCTTTGGGCACGGGGTTGGACTAGAAGACCTCCAAGATCCCTGATGACAGCCGATAGAATACATGTTCTTGCACAGGAACAGGAAGCTCTAATACAGAGCCCAGAGAGGCTATAAAAGTCACCCAACTCTCAACTCCGTGCGGTCAGCTGCCCAGAGCCACATGTGGTTTTGCTTCATCCATAAACTCTCTTTCCAATCAGCCTCCAGCCTCCATTTTGTCTCCAGTGCCTTTCTCCCAGCTTGGAACTGAACGAGATGGATATTTCTTCCAACACTCTCACATTTGGAAACGTCCTTTTCAGAGGTGGTATTCAGCCGGTTCGGAACGATTTGCCTGAACCGGTAGTGGAAATCGTGGGTGTGGCCGGCAGCCCTCCGCCTGCCCCCTGCTCTGGCTCTATGCCATTTTATTTAGGCATGTTTTTAAGGCCTGGTGCATGCGCAGAAGGCACACGCTTCAGCAAAGCACATGCCCGGAAGGCTGGGTTCATGCGTAGACGGACACATGGATGTGCTCACATTTGCGAACCGGTAGGGAAAGTAAGTGAATACCACCCCTGTTCCTTTTGTGTAGATTTCTATCCTGGTACGCAGGGGTGGGTTCTACTTACCTTTACTACCGGTTTGTAGCGGGACCGCATGCATGTACAGAAGCGTTTTAATAACATCAGGGTCAGTGGGCGGAGCCTCCCGCCGGTTTTACTACCGGTTCTATAGAACCGGTGCGAACCAGGGGCAACCGATCACTGCTGGTACGGAGACTTTGTGAGAAAACACTAGGACAAGTTGTATATAACATTTTGGGGAGACTAATTGCATTGACCTCAACGCCAATCTCTTTTTCAGTCGTGGTTGAGATGGAAACTGGGCCTGAAGGAAATGCCAGCTGAAATACAGAGAGATATTTATCTTTTCTTCCTATAAAATACTGTCCGTAATAAACCGAACCTCTATGAAAGTCTGTATCACATCCTATGAATTATTGCAAAGGGGTTTTCTTTGTAGTTGAACAAGCTACAGTCTCTTGTATTCCTGACTAATGCCATAAATCCACGTAGCTCTCACTCTCTCTCTCTCTCTCTCTCTGCGCATAATGGGTCTCGTCTTGTTTACTTATTACCAATGATTTATTTATGGAACTGCATACATACATTACCTATCAAAGCAGGGGAATCCTTTAAGCTGGAAATAAAGAGCACATTTGCTATGGAAGGGGCTGGAAAGGTATCTGTAATAAAATGTTGCCATTAACTGTTGGAAGAAATGTCCTTCTGGATTCAGTTCCAAGTGGGGAGAAAGAGACTGGAAACATGGCGGCTGATTGGAAAGATGGTTTTTAATGGTGGACAGCAAGGGTGAAATTTGACCGGCTCGGGCGAACCGGCAGGGACAATTTGAATCGGTTCACAGAACTGGCAAAAATCACCCCTGATTGGCCCCTCCTATGCCCGCCCCCCACACCTGCTCACCGTTCACCCCTTCTAGCCGCTTGCCCCTTCCAGCTGCTCGCCCCTTCCGGCCACTCGCCCCACCCACCCACCCTTGCCCTATAGGGTGAGACTTTTCTCCCTCCATTCACAGCGAAGCTGCTGCTCACTTTGTGGTCCCCCCCGGCCTGCTCCCTTCTGAAAATCAAAAGAATTGTTTTTAATTCTGAAAATCAAAAGAACTAATTTTCATTCTGAAAATCAAAAGAACTAATTTTCATTCTGAAAATCAAAAGAATTAATTTTCATTCTGAAAATCAAAAGAATTAATTTTCATTCTGAAAATCAAAAGAATTAATTTTCATTCTGAAAATCAAAAGAATTAATTTTCATTCTGAAAATTAAAAGTGGGTGCTCCAACAGTGGAAGTGTCAGGCCTGGAAGCCATCTTTTGCATTGGGCCTTCAGGCCTGCCACATTTACTGCTGTGGGAAACTGGGAGGGGGGGATTGTATGGAGTCGGGGTGATATATAGTCATAATAACATTCCTTTCTCAGAGAGTCAAGGACATCTTGACCTGCACCGGGAGGGCTGGAATTGGGAGGCATCTCCAGTTGGGACAGTGCATTGATTTTTTTCATTTCATTTTATTTCATTTTATTAAATTTGTATACCGCCCTACTCCTGAAGGACTCAGGGCGGTGAACAGCCATAATAAAACATATAAATACAAAATTTAAAAAAGAGATAAAACAGATTAAATAAATTTGGCTGACCATTTTAAAACCCCAATAATTTAAAACCAAATTTAAAATTTTCCATTTAAAAGAGGAGAAGTTCAGGTCAGGCCGGCTTGTTGGAATAAGAACGTCTTAAGCGTGCGACGGAAGGTACGCAGATCCGGAATCCTCCGTATCTCCGGGATGAGCTCGTTCCAGATCGTAGGTGCCCCCACAGAGAAGGCTCTCCCCCTGGGGGCCGCCAGTCAACATTGTTTGGCCGACGGCACCCGGAGGAGCCCCTCTCTATGGGAGAGTACTGGTCGGTGGGAGGCTATTGGTGGTAGCAGGCGGTCTCGCAAATAGTCAGGTCCTAAGCCATGGAGCGCTCTAAACGTGATAACCAGAACCTTGAAGCGCACTCGGAAGACCACCGAGAGCCAGTGCAGCTCGCA
Organism: Arizona elegans; assembly: GCA_022577455.1. NCBI lineage: Eukaryota > Metazoa > Chordata > Lepidosauria > Squamata > Colubridae > Arizona > Arizona elegans. Next base: position 844,411 of record JAKOOJ010000053.1, read on the forward strand.
CAGGAGAGGCGTTACATGGGAGCACCACGTCGCTCCCATCACCACCCGCGCGGCCGCACTCTGCACCAGTTGGAGCCTCCGAGTGCTCCTCAAGGGGAGCCCCATGTAGCGAGCGTTACAATAGTCCAGACGGGAGGTGACGAGGGCATGAGTGACCGTGCGTAACGAGTCCCGATCCAGAAAGGGACGCAACTGGCGAATCAGGCGAACCTGATGAAAAATCCTCCCGGTCACGGCCGTCACATTGGACCATGTGATGGACTGATGGGTGTTGGGCAGGGACTTGAACTTTTCTTTGGGTGAGGAGAACCTGGAAGCTTTCAGATTCAGGTTTTCCCAGATGTGCCAATATGACATCTCTAATAAAATGGAATTTTGAAGAACCTCAAGCCTTGGAGTTTTCTTTTATTTGGGGTGTTACTTGGATCTCTGACAGGACATTTGTAAGAAGAGATTGGACAGCCATTTGTCTGAAATGGTTTAGGGTTTCCTGCCTGAGCAGGGGGTTGGACTAGAAGACCTCCAAGGTCCCTTCCAACTCTATTATTCGGTTATTATTGCCATGGACCCATCAGTGAGATTATCAAGAGTCAAGCTTCACTTACTGTTACTGTCGCTGCGGTGGGTAAAAAGCAATTCTGAAGTTATTCGCTCTTCTTATTGAATGTGAGATTGGAACTTTGAACCGGTACCAGAAAGAGCAGCGAGATTAAGTGGAGCAGACAGATAACATTTACACCAGAAAACACATTTCATTATACAGCAACTTCAAAAATCATGTTTTGCTGGACTGTAAAGCATCAGCGTAATGTTTTCCCTTTCTTACACAGGTTTCCATCACTATGAAATTTCACTGGCGATTCTGAAAAGACCCACTCAAGGAAAAAAAAAAATAGACTATGGATTGAAAGCTCCTCTAGATATCTTTACCAGCTCTGAAGAATCCAATTGTTCAAGGATGGGCTGTATGGCAATTTTAACTTCTGGATGAAAAATATTTCTGTAATCCTCCAGTTTGATGCAGAAGGGATTACTCTCAGGATTATTTCTCCCCAGAGAAAGGAGCATTTGCAGCGAAATTCTTATAAACTTGCTACAGAATGCTTAAATGTGCAATTGCGCTAAACATCAAAGATGCATGTGAATAGCTTACAAAATTACAGATTTACAGAATTAACTGAGTTGGAAGGGACTTTGGAGGTCTTCTAGTCCAACCCCGGAGATTTTTAAGAAGAGATGGGACAACCATTTGTCTGAAATTACATAGGGTCTCTTGCTTGAGCAGGAGGTTGGACTAGAAGACCTCTAAGGTCCCTTCCAACTCTGTTACTCTTCTCTTCTCTCCTCTCCTCTCCTCTCCTCTCCTCTCCTCTCCTCTCCTCTCCTCTCCTCTCCTCCACTCCTCTCCACTCCACTCCACCCTACCCTACCCTACCCTACCCTACCCTACCCTACTACCCTACTCTACTCTACTCTACTCTACTCTACTCTACTCTACTCTACTCTACTCTATTCTCTCTGTTATTCTATTAGGCTTAGATATTTAACATGCCTACTTGAGAGAACAGCCCCCTGGAATTTAAATCAGATTGTCCTATTTCTGCCTACGTCCTAAGATCTGCTAAGTTAAAAACACAGAATGTTTGCCACTCCCTTCTAACATTCCACACTGGCACTGATGATGTTACTTAGTTGGGTAATGAAACATCTGCAAGAAAACCACCAAGCTCAGAGAGCACCAAGGTCCCCACAGTTCAACCCTGAGCTACATATAGTCTCTTCTATCCGTAGTCACATTGTCAGAAAGGAGAACAGAATTATTGCCAGCGTAATGTTTTCCCCTTCTCACACAGGTTTCCACCACTATGAAATTTCACTGGCAATTCTGAACAGATCCACTGAACAGAGGTGGTATTCAGCCGGTTCAGACCAGGGGTGAAATCCAGCAGGTTTCGACTGGTTCTGGAGAACTGGTAGCGGAAATTTTGAGTAGTTTGGAGAACCGGCAAATACGACTGGCCCCAGAGTGGGGTGGGAATGAAGATTTTGCAATATCCTTCCCCCAGGAGTGAGGAGGGAATGGATATTTTGCAGTATCTTTCCCCTAGAGTGGGGATTTTGCAGTATCCTTCCCCCAGGAGTGGGGAGGGAATGGGGATTTTGCAGTATCCTTCCCCTGGAATGTGGAGGGAATGGGGATTTTGCAGTATCCTTCCCCTGGAATGCGGAGGGAATGGGGATTTTGCAGTATCCTTCCCCCTGGAGTGGGGAGGGAATGGAGATTTTGCAGTATCCTTCCCCTGGAGTGGAGCGGGAATGGGGATTTTGCAGTATCCTTCCCCTGTAGTGGGGCAGGAATGGGGATTTTGCAGTATCCTTCCCCCAGGAGTGGGGTGGGAATGGAGATTTTGCAGTATCCTTCCCCTAGAATGGAGAGGGAATGGGGATTTTGCAGTATCCTTCCCCTGGAGTGGGAAGGGAATGGAGATTTTGCAGTATCCTTCCCCTGCCACGCCCACCAAGCCACGCCCACCAAGCCACACCATGCCCACCAAGCCATGCCCAAAGAACCGGTAGTAAAAAAAAATTGGATTTCACCACTGGTTCAGACTGGTTTGCCCAAACTGGTAGCAGTAATCGTGACTGGATCTGCCCAACCATCCATTCGCCCCGGCTCTATGCCATCCTATTTAGGCATGTTTTTGAAGCTAGGCACTTGTACGGATGGTGCATGCACCAGCAAAGTGCAAGCACGGAAGGTGGACAGGGCATGTGTGAGCGAAACGAACCAGTGGGGAAAGTAAGTGTATACCACTGAAGGAATTCTTGTCTTTTTTTTTTTTTTTTCTCTGAACATTTAATAAAAAATGTGGAATGAAACAGAGGTCAGTCCGGCATCGCCCTTAGCTATCTCGTAACTCAATAAGCCTTGGACCTCGGGAGAACAAAACCCCAAAAGGTGTATTTTATTTCTTGACTGATACACTTGGTTATTCAATGTGCGCCCTTCACGATCACCATCACAACAAATTTCAAAAGCGTAATCTTTTCATCAAGCTGCAAGATGGATTGATTTCCTGTTTCTCCTGCTGGTAGCGTGCTGGAAATACCTTTCTGGTTGGAGCAGGCGGAATGTGTACTATCGCTCGGATAGGATTTGAAGATTGATTATTTAATTAATCAATTTATAAGCTACCCACTCGCCCCTCCTTTCCTCCCCTCCCCCAACATCACCCAAGCAACTCTAGGGGACGTGCAACAAATTAGTTGCATGGATTAATTTAAAATTAAAGTTGTTCCATTGTTGTTTGTTTGCCATTGACCCCAGGGGGAAAAAAAAAACCCTAATAATTCTGTAATTTTGTTCAGCAATAAGGTGCTTTAAAGAGGAACAAGGAACAGGAAAGCCTCTTTGCAACTGAATTTTTATAGATCTATGAATGTTAAATCCAGTAAAGTTATTCTATTTCGCTAATAAGAAGGTCACCACTTACCTGGGGCTTTTCTTACCCATGCTGGCATTTAGTAAATCAAACTCTGGTTACAAATTAGAGGAGGAAATTAAATGAGCTCCACAGCCAATCTCTGCTTATAGATTGAAAGTTTAAATGCCATTTGGGGTAAAATTTTGGCAGAGTTCCATATATCAAGTTATTAACATGAATGAAAGGAAGTCCAGAGGGTTAGTCTGATTATATTCTGTTTCATAAGAAGCCTCATTTTGTCTGTCAACTTCCGTTGTTTTTTTGCTTGAAATGTAAACATAAAAGGTAGGAAGATTTTGTTTAGCGGGGAGGGCTGAGAAATAATGATTTCTTGTGGGGAGGGGATGCTCACGGAAGAAGTTGGGACAATCCTGAGATCATTTTTCTTCAGGGGTCAAAACTCACTGACTTGGTTTCTTGATACCAACCAGCATTCCTGGTTGTTCTTTTACCCACGGTTTGTATAAAATAAAGGTACTTCATTATGTACCATGTCTGCTTGGCTGGGAGGAGGAGGAGGAGGAGGAGGAGGAGGAAGAGGAAGGAACGAGAAGGAGAAGGAGAAGGAGAAGGAGAAGGAGAAGGAGAAGGAGAAGGAGAAGGAGAAGGAGAAGGAGAAGGAGAAGGAGAAGGACTGATTATCATGATGAACACAATAGTAGTAGGAGCCAAATACTGAGCTAAGTCTAACAGAGCTAGGTTAGTTTTAGACCAGTGGTTTCCAACCTTTTCTTTACTGCAGAGGAAGAGGAGGAGGAGAAGAGGAAGAGGAAGAGGAAGAAGAAGAAGAAGAAGAAGAAGAAGAAGAAGAAGAAGAAGAAGAAGAAGAAGAAGAAGAAGAAGAAGAAGAGAGGAAAAGGAGGAGGTGGTGGAGGAGAAGGATCCTTCTCTTTAAAAGTCTTGATGTTTGCTAGATGTTTGAAGTGGAAAGGTCTTTAGGACTTGGAATTTTACAAGCAAGTGGTAGGTGTGCTTACAGAATGGTGGCTTATGGAAGAACGTCTCAAGTTACAAAATGCTTGCCACACACATTAGCAGACAAAATGGATGATATTAGGATTATTAAACCTGGGCTGCCAATATCCAGAAAACGAACAAAAGGCAGTGAAAAGTTATAGGGAATGATGTACACCCTCTACTGATCATCCAGATATTGGTGGCCAACATGGGGAAACCATAGGACTATAGTTCATTACTGGAAATAAAAGTGATAGCAGAAGCTTTTGAGATCATGGCTATCTTAAATTTTCATCTGAGAAAAAGGAACTTATTGGGAGCAGCGGTGGCGGTGGGTTTCCAATATTGTTACCAGCAGTTCAGCGCACATCTGCACGCCTGCTTCACGCCCATGAGCACTTTCGTGCATGCACTTTGCTCGCTCAGTGCCTTCCGCGTGTGCTCCCAGCCTCAAAAACGTCCCTAAATGGACTTCCGCTGGCTCCGCTGACGACGAGGACGGTCTCCATAGACCGCCAGCCACCCGATCTGTTAAAACCGCCCTGACAGCGTTAAACTGCTGTCCGGCGGTTTGAAAAAACTCTCCTTCGGGCAAAGAAGGAGAGGAGAGTCGGAGGGGGTGGGTAGAGCTCCCCGAAAGTCACTGGATTAATTCCAGGGACTAGGAGGGTGAGAGCTCCCCAGTTCACCCCTCCCATTGCTCCGGATCGCTGGTGCCTCTGTTTAACAGAGCAAGACGTCTGCGTCCAACTCTGCCGGCAAACAGTGAGTTCTAATGATTTTTTAACAAGGCAGACAGAGCTGAAGCAAGAGTGCAAGCTTTTTAAAAGAAACAGAACTTAACTCCGTGAATACATTGTTGCAAACGGAGCTCTCTTGAGCTGGAGGCTTCAGAGGAAGCCTTTGTTATGGGCGGAAGGGAAAGTGAAAGTTAAAAGGAAACTGCTTGTTAAGAGCCCTCTGCCTGAAGAGAAAACTGTTGGGGACTGAGTATAGCTTGAAGAGAGGATTGTTTATTTTGAAAAAACTTTGAAACATACTTTGTAAGACTGTTTACAAGATTTTGTGGCTGCAAAAGGAAAAAACTCTTTTTAAAATAAAATGGCTGCTAAACAATTAAAGCCACCAACTTCAAAAGGGGGAGGAGGTTCCCCTGTAGTGACTCAAAAACAACAACTTCCTGCTGATACACAGTCACAAGACCTTAAAGAATTTATAATGGGTGCCCTGAACAATCAGACAGAAATGATGAAACAATTTTCAGAGGAGTTAAAGAAAATTAAAAGTGTGGTGGAGGAAAAACATGATGAAATAAGAGATGACATTGTTTATGCAGTTTCAGGACTGGCCACTCATATGTTAAAGATTGAGGAGAGAGTACGGGAAATTGATGATGCTAATTTGGAGCTTGCAACTAAAGTAGGAGAGGTTATGATACAAACAGAGAAAGTGGATGATGAAATGGTTTTGTTACAATACAGATCAATGGAATTTGCCCTCAGGATGAGAGGTTTGAAAGAAAAGACTGGTGAAAATTTAAAAGATGTTTGTTCCAATGCTTTAGCAGAGCTGATTTCAGAAAGGCCAGAAGACGTGGCATTTCAAATGGATAAAATTTATAGGGTTAATTCCTGGCTGGCAAAACAAAAGCAGCTACCAAGAGATGTGGTGATTTATTTCACAACAAGGAGAATTAGAAATGACATTCTGCAAGCTTCTTATAGAAACAAGATTAAAGTGGATGGACAAGAGCTGGTGGTCCTGAAAGAGCTTCCTCCTAAAATGTTAAGAGATAGAAAGCAGTTTGGTTTTTTGGTGAATGAACTAAGAAATCAGCAGCTCCAGTACAGATGGGATGTCCCCTTTGGGATAATAGTGACATATGCTGGGCAAAGACATCGTTTAAACACAGTTGGCAAGGCAAAAGATTTTTATGTCAATGTTTTAAAGGCTGGAAGGCCACCCTCACCAGGGGGCGCTAGAAAGCAATTGGAAATGGCACAACAAGAGAAAGATGGAGGGCAACCACAAACTTACGCTCAAGCTCTAGCTGGAGGAGCCAATTTGGAAGAAGATTTACTGCTGAGTGGGGGTCCACCACCAACCCTTGAGTCATTAACGATGATACAGCTGCCAAAAGATCAACGACTGACAAGAGCTACTTACAAACAACATCTGGCACGACAGCCTCAAGATTCAACCCAACAAGTTCAAAAAACACAAGCAGTGGGAGGAGCTAGGCCGAAGTATAATATGGCGGAGGAGGTTCAGCTGATGCTCTCAAAGCTTGGGGCGCCAAGAGATGGCAAATAAATTCTTATCTTGGAATGTCAATGGTTTAAATTCTCCACAAAAAAGAAAGAGAATATTTCACTACTTGAAGCAATTTCAGAATGATGTTATTTGTTTGCAAGAAACGCATATTAAATCTTCAGATCAAAAGTATTTGATAAATTCGAAATTAGGTACACATTTTGTGGCATCAGCACCAGAGAAGAAAAATGGCCTAGTTATATACATTAAAAGAGGTTTAGTGGCTAATTTAATTGAGGCTGATACTCAAGGTAGATATATTGCAATTGAAGTAACAACACAGAATGGGAAGCTGCTTGTAATTGGAGTATACGCACCTAATCAACAACAAGATAAATTTTATAAATTTTTACATACTAAAATATTACAATGGGATTATAGATCTTTACTTCTAATGGATGATTGGAATGGGGTAATAAATACCCAGAAAGATAAAAAAAGTCTATCTAAGATATCCATGCGTGCTAAGTTGCCTAAATCTTTTTTTGATATTCTGGAGGATATGGAGCTCAGAGATATTTGGAGAGAAAGGAATGTATCAGAAAGTGATTTTACTTTTTTTTCAGATAGGCATCAATCTTTCTCTAGGATTGATTTTATATTAACTACAAATGATCTTTTTTCTAGGGTGAAGAATACGAAGATATGTCCAAGATCTTTAACTGATCATAGCCCGGTTTGGGTGGAATTAGAGCAGGAAAGAGGGGAAAGGAGGTCTTGGAGGTTAAATGAGAATTTATTTAGATATGAAGATAACTTGTCTGAGCTTAAAAAACAAATGAAAGAATTTTTTGTTAACAATATGAATAAAGGAACCTCGATGGAGATGGTATGGGATGCGAGTAAGGCATATATGAGAGGAACATTAATTTTTTTGAACAATAAATATAGACTAAAACAACAAAACAGACGGAAAGAGATAGAGGAGGAAATTAAAAAGAAAGAACAATCGCTTATAACTAACCCGGGAGATAAAAAGGCAAAAGATATGATTAATATTTTAAGAGAGCAATTTAATATGTTATTGGCTGGGCAAGTAGCAACTAGCATACAATATGCCAGACATAATACATTTTGTAATGCTAATAAACCTGGGAGATGGTTGGCTTATACGATGAGGAAAAAACAAAAATTACGTGTTATAGATAAGATAGAATTTAGAGGTAAAGAAATTTATCAACAGAATTTAATAAAAAAGGCTTTTTTGGAGTTTTATACAAAGTTATATGCTAAAGATGTGATTCAAGATGTTGATATTGATAGATATTTAAAGATGGAGATTCCTGAATTAACATTGGAACAGAGAGAGAGATTGAATCAGCCAATAACGTCCGAGGAAATTGTTGGGGCAATTAAACAATTAAAAATAGGTAAGGCTCCAGGAACAGATGGATTAACAGCTGTCTATTATAAACATTTACAATCTGAAATGTTAGAACCACTCAAAATCTTATTTAATAAAATACAAGTAGGAGGAGGAGTACCACCTTCCTGGAAAACAGCTTTTGTCTCACTAATTCCAAAAGAGGACCAAAACTCCATTAAACCTGAGAACTTCAGGCCAATTTCACTTCTGAATACTGATTATAAGATTTTTGCTAAGATATTGGCTAATAGATTAATGCCAGTTATGCAACAAATAATTCATAATGATCAATCAGGGTTTATAAAAGGGAGACAAATGAGATATAATGTTAGACAAATCGTAAACTTACTGGAATACTTGGAAAAAAATAATCAAGTCCCTGCAGCGTTTATATTTTTGGATGCAGAGAAGGCATTTGATCGTTTGAACTGGCAATTTTTGTTTAAAATAATAGAGAAAATGCATTTTGGGGAATATTTTACACAATCAATTAGAGCGATATATCAGCAGCAAACAGCACAAATTATAGTTAATGGAGGTTTAACAGAGGCTTTTAAAATTGAGAGAGGAACAAGGCAGGGGTGTCCTCTGTCCCCACTATTATTTATTTTGACTTTGGAGGTATTATTGAACAAGATACGGGACTCAGAAAAACTGAAGGGTATTGTAATTAGACAACAAGATTATAGATTAAGAGCATTTGCAGATGATTTGGTTATTACCTTATCCCAACCTATAGAGTTGGTTCCATATATATTGGATATAATCGATCAATACGGGAAAGTATCAGGATTTAAAGTTAACCCACATAAGACAAAGATGATAGTTAAAAATATGACTATACTGGAAAGAGATAAACTGGCGAGATTAACAGATTTTGAAATAGTTAAAAAGGTTAAATATCTAGGGGTATACATAGCAGCTTCAAATACAAAATTATACAAAAACAATTATGAGGTCCTTTGGCAGAAGGTACAGAAGGATATGGAAAATTGGAAAAAATTACAGTTGTCTTTATTGGGAAGAATTGCAGCAATTAAAATGAATGTCTTACCTAGATTTTTATTTTTGTTCCAAATGTTACCTGTGCTTAAGAAAGATGAGAATTTGAGAGAATGGCAGAAAGGTGTTAATACTTTTATTTGGGCTGGGAAAAAACCCAGAATAAAAATGAAAATTATGCAAGATACACGTGAAAGAGGGGGTCTCAAAATGCCTAATTTAAGATTATATTATGAAGCAGCGGTTTTATCACAAATTAGTGATTGGTTTAATTTAACTGAGGGGAGAATTTTGAATTTAGAAGGTCATGATTTGTTATATGGATGGCATGCCTATTTGTTATATGACAAAAAAGTGGATAAAGTATTTAAGGCTCATATATTAAGAAATGCTTTGTTGAGGGTTTGGAAAAAATATCAATATAAGTTAAATTATAAGATACCTGTATGGGCAAATCCTAGACATGCAATAGAAAATATAAGTATAGAACAAAAACAGGAGGTGATTAACTATAAAGAGCTTCTTATTATTGAAAGGGGGGTAATGTATTTGAAATCTTTAGATACACTGAGAGAAGAAGGTATAATTTACACATGGTTTCAGTACGGTCAACTTCAAGCTAGATGGAAGGAAGATCAAAAAACTGGCTTTGTGCAAAATGAGGAGAATTTGGTAAAACAAATTAGAGATCAAAAACAAATGCATATTAAAAGGTTGTATAATGCTTTATTGGAAATAGATTCTGAGACGGAATTGGTTAAAGATTGTATGATTAAATGGGCACAAAATTTTCAAGAGCCAGTAATGATGGAGACTTGGGAAAAGATTTGGATTAGAAATGTGAAATTTACACAAGCACAAAATTTAAGAGAAAATTTTTATAAAATGTTCTATAGATGGCACTTAGATCCCAAAAAATTATCATGTATGTATCCTAATGTGCAAGCTAAATGTTGGAGATGTGATTGTGATGATGCAACTTATTATCATATATGGTGGACTTGTAGAAAAATCAAAGCATTTTGGATAAAGATTTGGTGGGTGATGCAGAATATTTTTAAAAAGAGACTGAAATTTACTCCACAGTTGTTCTTAATGGGTATAACTACGGACTGTACAGTTGCAGAGACTAAATTGATTTTGAACTTGATAACAGCAGCAAGATTGTTGGTAGCACAACACTGGAAGAAGGACTATTTGCCTACTATTGATGATTGGATATTGAAAGTAACTAATTTAGCTGAAATGGCTAAAATTTCAGCATATCTGAAGGATCACACACAAGAAAGGTATATACAGGACTGGAGAAGATGGATTGATTATATACAAAATAAGTATCAGACCAAAAAATATCAAATAGCTTATGAATGATTTCTTTTATTTGTATAAGCGCTATATAAGTGATATTAGAAGTATTATGTTTAAGAAATAAGATTTTATATATGGGGGGTTAAGAATTTTTTTTCAGGGGGTGTTAGTTTGATGAATGGTTATGCAATTTAGTTCATTGTTAAAGGTTAATAGAAATACCTTGTGTTCTGCTCTGGGAAGTCGGGGAGGGGGAGGGGGTTGGGAGGGAGGGTTGTGGGGAAATTGTGTTTGTTTTAAAACTTTTTCAATAAAAAAAAAAAAAAAAAAAAAAAACGTCCCTAAATAGGATGTTATAGAGCTGGGGCGCGTGATCTCCGCAAACGGTTCGCATGAACCGGTATGAACCGGCACGAACCGGCTGAATACCACCTCTGATTGAGAGATTTTTCCCAGAAGCTCACAGGAGCGACTGGGATGGCCAGACCCTAGAATCAGAGTCATAGAAGAACCCGCATCCACCTTTCCTGACATATGAGAACTACTTGGATGCTGAAATTTCAACACCAAGCTCAGAAAAGCATTTATCCTGCTGTGTTGATAAGTGAAAATTAGAGAGGTAGAAGCATGTCAGGTGGCTTAGAAGGATATATTGGACAGGATTATCTACTCAGGAGGAAATCATTGTTCCTGAGAAGACAAAAATTCTGCTATTACACTTGACAAGCACTTGTACTCTGTAAATCCTTGGCGCTCACAGCTTAAAATCATTTACCTGAGATCAGTAACATCCTCTGGTGATCTTTAGAGATTATGAGTTCCAAAACTTAAGATGATCCTTAGATGTGCCAACAAAGTGCTAGAGGTTTCTGTCTCGGCTGATATTTTTAGTCCCTTAATTCTGTCCCTAGAGGATTTTTACCATGTGGAGTTCTTTGGAGCTCTCTGTGAGCTATTGGAAGAAATGTCCATCTGGGTTCAGTTCCAAATGGGGAGAAAGAAACTAGAAACATGGCGACTGCTTGAGAAGATGGTTTCATGATGGACAGGACCAGTGGTTGGGTTCAGCCAGTTCGCACCACTTCGGGAGAACCGGTTGTTAATTTTCTGAGCAGTTTGGTGAACTGGTTGTTGGAAGAAATCATCAGGGCAGAGAACCGGTTGTTAAATTATTTGAATCCCACCACTGGACAGGACCACATGGTTTTGAGGTCCTGGGCAAAAAAGCACATGGGTGAGAGAGAGAAAGAGAGATTTATACCCTCTGTTGGGCTTTGAATTTGAGCTTGTATTCTGATTGGTTGTCAAACTCCCATGGGGTAACTTTGTAGGTTGTCTTTTGAGTCCCAGGCTTGGTTGAATCTTGCTGGGTGATGATGTAATGAAGAGGGTTTTGGGCAATTCCTATTATGGCTGATGGCTAATCCTACCTTTGTTGGATGTTGGGTGAGGGCATTTGCTTATGAATAGACCTAGCTATCACTTCATCTCTTAAGCGCTGACATCTGCTGTGGGCTATTGAGAGTGAGTCTGCTTCCTGCTTTAAAAAAACATGTTTCTCCATTTCTCATCCAGGGAGGTATAATATTCCGCCTTTTTAATATTTCCTAGAATATTTCATTTTTCTAGGAGAGGGGTGGGTGCTAACTTCCTACAGAGCTATGGTGCCTACAGAGGGTGAGGTAGTATAATGGACCACAAAGAAGTTTCTCTGAGGGAAAAGAGCACATCCCAAGTAGAGAGAGAGAGGGGGGGAGAGGGAGAGAGAGAGGGAGGGAGGGAGAGAGAGAAAGAGAGGGAGGGAGGGAGGGAGAGAGGGAGTGTGTGTGAGAGAGGGGGGAGGGAGGGAGAGGGCGCAAGAGAGGGGGGAGGGAGTGTGTGTGAGAGAGAGGGGGGAGGGAGAGAGAGAAGGAGGGAGGGAGGGAGGGAGAGGGAGAGGGAGTGTGTGAGAGAGAGAGGGGGGAGGGAGGGGGAGAGAGAGAGAGAGAGAGAGAAAGAGAGAGAGAGAAGAGGCAGAACAGCCTGGAACTGAAATGGAGACAGAGGAAGAGAGCTAGGCTAGCCATTCCCTAGAATCTCTATTAGGTTAGGAGGTTATGCCTTTAGTCTGGCAAGATTCTGTCTACTGGATATAAAGCCAATAAAGAACTGAGCTTTGGCTGGATTGTTATATGCCATTCTTGGGCTTGGTCTGACACCTCGGAGCTTAGTTGCTTTCTTGCAGACGTTTCGTTCTACCGACATCATCAGTGCTAGCCAAGATCTCAAAGCTTGTTTAACTAGAGACTTTAACTTTCCAAGGATCTGTCAGAGCATTCTTACTCTAAACTTGTGTAGTGGGGGGAGGGGGAGAAGGGAATAAGAGGAGGAGGTTTTGGCGGGAAGAGGAGGAGAGAGAGGGAGTGTGAGAGGAGGAAGGAGGGGTTGTTTTTCTGGGGGGGGGGAAAGTCGGAGGGCAAAGATAGGAAAGGGTGCTTGGGGAAAAGGAGGCCTAAGAGCAGGGGTGAAATCCAGCAGGTTCTGACAGGTTCTGGCGAACCGGTAGCAGAAATTTTGAGTAGTTCAGAGAACCGGCAAATGCCACCTCTGGCTGGCCCCAGAATGGGGTGGGAATGGAGATTTTGCAGTATCCTTCCCAGGGAGTGGGTGGGAATGGAGATTTTGCAGTATCCTTCCCCTGCCACAGCCACCAAGCCACACCACACCCACCAAGCCACGCCCACAGAACCAATAGTAAAAAAAAATGAATTTCGTCACTGCCTGAGAGGATAGGAGAGGAGAGGCTTCTGTGGGGCAAGCAGACGAATCCATGAAGGAGCAGAGGTGGTGGAAGGAGAGCCCAGCAGGCAATTCAAGAGAGGGGGGGAGGGAGGGAGACAGAGAGAGAGGAAGAAGGGCTGCCAGCCATTTGAGTACCATCTCAACATGTCATCCACCAGCTGGGAAAACACTGACCATCACCCCACCAGACCTGCCTTCTGAGAGGAGACTGACCATCACAACACTACATGACCCAGGCCAGTAGAGGTGCCTGAGCGAGGGACCAATGTAGACCAGTAGCCATACCAAGAGGGCCAAGAGAACCTAGACTCCAGGGCCCTTTCAGGGGTAGCGCTACACTTGAACTGCCTGATCACACCATGTGGCTGCTTACAAACCATTGTTGTTGTTAGTTGCAAAGTCGTGTTAGTTGCAAAGTTGCGACCCCATGGACAATGTTCCTCCAGGCCTTCCTGTCCTCTACCTTCCTCTAGAGTCCATTTAAGCTCACGCCGACTGCTTCAGTGACTCCATCCAGCCACCTCGTTCTCTACCGTCCCCTTCTACTTTTGCCCTCCATCGTTCCCAGCATTAGGCTCTTCTCAGTGAGTCCTTCCTTCTCATTAGGTGGCCAAAGTATTTGAGTTTCCTCTTCAGGATCTGGCCTTCTAAAGAGCAGTCAGGGTTGACCTCCTCTAGGACGTAAGAGAGCCTTGGTGGTACATGGGTTTAAGGCACCCTGTTATTAAGCTGGTTATTAAGACCAGCTGCCTGCAATTACTGCAGGGTTCGAATCTCACCAAGGCTCAAGGTTGACTCAGTCTTCCATCCTTTCTAAGGTAGGTGAAATGAGGACCCAGTTGTGGGGGCAATAAGCTGACTTTGTATAAATATACAAAAGGATGAAGGCTATTGCTGAGCACATTGTAAGCCGCCCTGAGTCTTCGGAGAAGGGCGGCATATAAATTAAATTAAAAAAAAAAAAAACGGTTTGATCACCTTGCAGTCCAAGGGACTCGGAGGAGTCTTCTCCAGCACCAGAGTTCAAAGGCCTCAGTTCTTTGGCTCTCAGCCTTCCTTACGGTCCAACTTTCACAGGCATCCATTGCAACTGGGAAAACCATCGCCTTGACTATACGCTCTTTTGTTGGCAGGGTGATGTCTCTGCTTTTTAGTATGCTGTCTAGCTTTGCCATAGCTTTCCTCCCCAGGAGCAAGCGTCTTTTAATTTCTTGGCTGCAGTCCCCATCTGCAAATCATGCTACCACATCAATATCAACCACTGTTTTGGGGAGGAAAATATAGGTAATTGTAAGAGAAGAGCAGGCAGAGGTGGGGGTGGAGTTAAGTGCGTCATCAGCTTAGAGTCATTAAGTTACCACAAACTGTCCGAGTGCAACCCCTCCTGAATTCTGTTTGACCCATATCTGTTGCCAATTTAGCAATGAACTTTAATTGACTAGATTCTTGTGAATAGGCTGGAATAATTTATTTATTTATGTTTATTTTTTATTTTTATTAGATTTATATGCCGCCCTTCTCTGGAGACTCAGGGCGGCTTACAATGCGTTAAGCAATAGCCTTCATACTTTTGTATATTTTATACAAAGTCAGTTTATTGCCCCCACAATCTGGGTCCTCAATTTACCTACCTTAGAAAGGATGGAAGGCTGAGTCAGCCTTGAGCCTGGTGAGATTTGAACATGCAATAATTGCAGACAGCTGAATGTTAATAACAGGCTGTTAGTCTGTTGAGCTATCCAGGCTCCTGGAAAGAAGAATAAGTCTTCTATTCTGTGACCTTATGAATGTCCCTGATTCTTTGCACCTGACAGTGACAGAGATACAATATTGACAGGTTTATTCCCTTTTTCTTACTTCTTCAGTGGGTTCTGAACAGCCCCACATTCAATTAATTACCGAATGAAACGCTTTGCGATTACAAGGTAAATGCAACATCCACTCTTAATATTTGTATTATTGGATATAGCTAACTGGCACCCTGGCCTGGCTTACATTTGTTTGAATTGCTATTTGGTTAGCTTAACCTAGAGATCATCATATGTATGTACATGCCCATCATGCTGTTTCCTTGTAGGGTAAGTGACACTACAGAAAAGGAATAAGAGATACAGTAATACCATAAAATCAAGAAAAGAAGTGAAAGATAACTATTAGATAATTGATGGAGAGAGAGAGAGAGAAATAGACTGACACTATAGATAGATGATAGCGAGTTTAGATAGATAGATAGATAGATAGATAGATAGATAGATAGATAGATAGATAGATAGATAGATAGACAGATAGACAGATAGATAGATGGAGCCAGACAGACAGGCGGGCAGACAGACAGACACAGACAGACAGACAATGATAGATAGATAGATAGATAGATAGATAGATAGATAGATAGATAGATAGATGATAGATAGATAGATAGATAGATAGATAGATAGATAGATAGATAGATAGATATACAGACAGACAGAGACAATGATAGATAGATAGATAGATAGATAGATAGATAGATAGATAGATAGATGATAAATAGAGAGATTAGATAGAGATAGATAGAAGATAGATAGATAGATAGATAGATAGATAGATAGATAGATAGATAGATGATAAATAGAGAGATTAGATAGAGATAGATAGATAGATAGAAGATAGATGATAAATAGATAGATAGATAGATAGATAGATAGATAGATAGATAGATGATAAATAGAGAGATTAGATAGATAGATAGTGAGAGAGAGAGATTAGATAGATAGATAGATAGATAGATAGATAGATAGATAGATAGATAGATAGATACAAAGAGACAGATAGACAATGTTAGATAGATAGATGATAGATAGATAGACAGATAGATAGATAAATAGATAGATGATGGTCAGAGATGATAGATAGACAGATAGATGATAGATAGACAGACAGACAGATAGATAGATAAATAGATAGATGATAGATAGAGATGATAGATAGACAGATAGATGATAGATAGATAGATAGATAGATAGATAGATAGATAGATAGATAGATAGAGACAGACAGACAATGAGAGAGAGAGAGGGAGAGAGAAATGGATAGGTAGATAGAAAGAGACAGAGACAGACAATGATAGATAGATAGATAGATAGATAGATAGATAGATGATAGATAGATAGATAGACAGATAGAGACAGATAGACAGAGACAGACAGATAATGATAGATAGATAGATAAAGATAGATACAAAGAGACAGACAGAGAGACATAGATAGATAGATAGATAGATAGATAGATAGATAGATAGATGATAGATAGATATAGATACAATTATAGATATACTGTAGATATAGATATATTTTTGATATAGATATAGATACATGATTGATAAACAGAGTTAGAAATAAGAGATATAGAGACAGAGGGATAGAGGGATAGATAGACAGCTATATAGATGTATAGGTGGTCCTTGCTGAATGATTGATCGCTCAACGATCGTTTAAGATTATAATGGACATCCAAAAACCTACTTATGACCCCTCCTCAAAGTTACGACCTTCTCTTTCTCCGCTTGTGGACACATAATACATTTTAAGGCAGCACGTTCCATTCCCACGCCTGAGTGGGGAAACCCGAGTCTCATCACTAGCGCGAAATGAAGGAACCGTCTTGCTTGCATTAAGTCGCTAGATCACTCTATCTGTACACTGTCCATCTTTCAGCGTACAGCCTCCAACCTATTGTGGATATATCATTACAACAGCATGTATTCTATAATTAATTTCCTACTTGAGCTTCAAGCTACCTTTCTCGCACCTAGTCTCTCGCTTGCTCGCTCGCTTCCAGCTTCTTTTTCTACAAGTTGCTTTAGGAACAAAAAGTGATGGTATTTTTTTTAAGCGTAAGCTTCCGTTGTTTATTCCGAAACCAGCTGCCTGTCATTTTTATTTTTTTTTCTTATTTTTTTTAATGGCTCCACAACAGAGTTATGTATAATTCAATCAATACCTTGGGGCCAACTCTGTGATGATTACAATATAAAAAAATAAAAAAAGAATCTCATTCTGCTGTACTTCGGAGAAAGGTTTTCATTAATGCATGTCATTCCGTTATAAGATTTTATGGGACTGTGCACCCCACGGGACCTTTTAAAACGTAGGGTTTGAGTTTTGTTTTGTTTTTTTTACAACGATTAAACTCCGAGATAAAAGGAAGCATTAAAATAAAGCATGGAGTTCATTTCCTTTTGTCTTTGAGGGATATGAAAGAGAGAGTGGAAAAGGGTGGGGGAACTGGAAATCTCACCATACCTGTGCAAATGAATACATTGCAAAAAATACCCCCAGCCGCTTCTCCTTCCTTTGGGGCAATGATGGATTATCAATCAGAATAGAGACAGAAGGGACCTTGGAGGTCTTCTAGTCCAGACCCCTGCTTAAGCGGGAGACTCCAGAGGTGGGTTTCAGCAGGTTCTGACCAGTTCTGGAGAACCGGTAGCGGAAATTTTGAGTGGTTTGGAGAACCGGTAGTAAAAATTCTGACTGGCTAAGCCCCCATCTCTTCTCTGCCTCCTGAGTCCCATCTGATTGGGAGGAAATGGGGATTTTGCAGTAACCTTCCCCTAGATTGGGGAGGGAGTGAAGATCTTACAGTATCCTTCCCCTGCCATGCCCACCAAGCCACGCCCACAAAACTGATAGTAAAATTGCTGACTGGCTAAGCCCCCATCTATTCTCTGCCTCCCGAGTCCCATCTGATTGGGAGGAAATGGGAATTTTGCAGTAACCTTCCCCTGGATTGGGGAGGGAATGGAGATCTTACAGTATCCTTCCCCTGCCACGCCCACCAAGCCATGCCCACCAAGCCATGCCACGCCCACCAAGCCACGCCCACAGAACCGGTTTCCAAACAAATAGTCTTTGATGAAATCTTTCATTTATTGAGCACAACAATCTCTCCCCGACTCCATCGTAGTCAGCACTGACCTTCTGACCCCAAACCCTCCCTTTCCGTTCCCCTATTCTTTGCGTCTCATTGGCCATCTTCCAAGTCACTCTCCCCATATCTACTACTTCAGCTCACAGGAATGTCCCCCCTCCCATCCCATCTCCTAGGGGATAATATCTTCAGGGAAAATAAGTAGGTGAAGAGTCAAGCGTCCTCTTCTCTTCCTTATGTCAGCGCTGGAGTGAATGTAGCTTGGAGTGCTGACACCAAGCTATGGGAAATTTCTCCATAGTTCTAGGTTGCTTCTCTCCTTACTTAGTGTCCATCCATTGTTTCTTGCCTTGCCTTCAGGTGCTTTGGAAAATAAGTTGACCCTACATCTTCGTAGGAACCCCTCAAATATTGGAAGACTTCTATCATGTCTCCTCTCCTCCTTCTTTTCATTAGACTAGACGTACCCAATTCTTGTAACCGTTCTTCATATGTTTTAGCCTCCAGCCCCCTAATCATTCTTGTTGCTCTTCTCTGCACTCTTTGTAGAGTTTCAACATCTTTGTTATATTGTGATGAATATGGATGCAATATTCCAAATGTGGTCTTACTAAGGCTTTGTAAAGCCGTACCAGAAATTCACTCTTTCTCTCTTTTTTGACAAAATTATTAGCTGTGAAGATTGGCCTTTTCATCAACTCTTACCTCTTGTACATGTGTGATGACTCTTAATTAGATACAAGGCAGGCTGCAATATTGACAAATAAATGGCATTTGCATTTATAATATAAATTAAGAGGCGGGGGGAAAAAAACCACAAAGGGGACATGACTAAACTCGTTAAATCTCTGTTCAATTCAAGTTTTAAAATCCAGCTCTAATAAAAATAAATCCAGCTTATTTATGGCTTGATTTTTTCCAGCATCTCCCTTTGGAAGTATTCATAATGGTATAAATTCGTGATGGCAAACGTATGGCGTGCATGCCACAGGTGGGTACGTGAGCTCAGCTCCGGCGCGCATGGACGCACCCGCCAGCTGATTTTCAGGCCTTCTGGGCCCACCGAAAGTAGGGAAACAGACTATTTCCTGCCTCCTGAGGGACTCCGGGTGAGGGGGGGAGGCCGTTTTTGCCCTCCTTGGGCTCCTAGAAAGGCTCTGGAGCCTGGGGAGGACGAAAATCGGGCCTACTGGGCCCACTGTACCATTGTGTGCCAAATGTGGGGGAACACGGGGGAGCGGGGTGCATAGAATTATGGGTGTGGGCACACACGCGTGCGACAACCCCCCCACATTCCCCCCACTTTTGGCATGTGATGGCAAAAAGGTTAGCCATCACTGGTATAAATGCTTTGGTTTCAGAAAAAAAAAATGAAAAGCCAGTTGTGTTGTACAATGGACAAACAATGTATAACGTGGTTTTTCAAAATGGTTTTTTACACTTTCTCAGTGGTGGGATGCAGCCAGTTTAACAACTGGTTTGATGATCGCACGCTGTGCGGGCATGCACAGTTTTACAAATACTAACCTTCTGTGTTACCGCTTGGGAGTAACACAGCTGAGCCGTGCCAATCAGCTGAGAAGATAACGGTAAATAGAGCACAAGGACAGGTGGGTGGGCCAACCTGATGGTTGGGGCTACCGGTTCTCCCAAACCGGTCTGAACCGGTAGAATCCCACGCCTGCACTTTCTGGATTTTAGTTGTATACCGCTCAGAGTCGCTCTGAGAATGAGACAGGCAGCATCTAAATTTGATAAATAAATGAAATAATTTCAACCTTCCCTGTCTCTGTGTGTGTGTGATATTTTTTTTTATTATTATTTATTTGATTTATATGCCACTCTTCTCCGGAGACTCAGGGCGGCTTACAATGCGTTAAGCAATAGCCTTCATACTTTGGTATATTTATACAAAGTCAGCTTATTGCCCCCACAAAATGGGTCCTCATTTAACCTACCTTAGAAAGGATGGAAGGCTGAGTCAATCTTGAGCCTGGTAAGATTCGAACCTGCAGTAATTGCAGGCAGCTGTGTTAATAACAGGGTGCTTTAAACCACTGTACTACCAAGGCTCTTGACTGTCAGACTATTGACTGTCTCGGGATATTATTGCACAACATTTAAGACATTAGCACAACGAGATCCTCATGAAGCACTTGAGGTCACTGTGCTTTCTGTATTTTTTAAATGTTTTTATTTTCTAAGATGTTTTACCCTGCTTTTATTACTTTGTAATTATTCAAGGTACAGAACATGCCTAGCGTGCCTTCCTCCCCCATGCAACAACAACCCTGTGAGGTTTGGTTCGGTTAAGAGAAAGTGACTGGCACAAAATCACCCGGTCAGCTTTCCTCCTAAGGCAGAACTAGAACTCCCCATCTCCTAGTGATGGGCCCAAAGTCACCCAGCTAGCTTTCATGCCTTAGGCGGGACTAGAACTCTGTGTCTCCTAGTGATTGGCCCAAATTCTCCAAGCCAATTTTCATGCCGAAGGTGGGACTAGAAGTCACAAGTCTCCTAGTGATTGGCCAAAAATCACCCAGATGGTTTTTGCGCCTAAGGTGGGACTAGAACTCTCAGTCTCCTGGTGATTGGCCCAAAGTCACCCAGTCGGCTTTCATGCCTGACTAGAAATCACCCTTTTCCTGGTTTCTAGGCCAGCCCCTTCACTGCTACACCAGTCTCTATTAAAGGAAGGAGCAGAGAGGAGAACACAAGGAAGACAAGAGATTGTTGCATTTTATTGGCAAAAGATGAAAAATAGATATTTTGCCTTAGTTGCAGATGAACCAAATGGCCTAACTGATCTCATTACTGAGGGGTCCTTGGTGCTCTCTGAGCTTGCTTGTTTTCTTGAAGACGGTTCATTACCTAACTAGGTAACACCATCAGTGCTAGTAAGGAGTGAGGTTTGCTGTCAGTTTATAGTCTAATGTGTTGCCCTGTCGGTGTTAGTGGAGACGCTGTTAGAGATTCTTCGGTTGGGCTGTTTTCTGTTGGCTTCTTTGACAGTTGACAATATAGAACTAATATTTTTATTCTAAGTTCTACAAATGCTGCAGTCATGTAAGCAAATTCTCTAGCACTCTTTGTTTAGAGAAAATGTTAACAACCCACAACCCCCAGGTCCTTCTTACAGCTCCCAGTTCTCTTTCCTCCTCCTCCTCCTCCTCCTCCTCCTCCTCCTCCTCCTCCTCCTCCTCCTCCTCCTCCTCTCCTCCTCCTCCTAGTCGTCGTCGTCGTCCTCCTCCTCCTCCTCCTATCTTTCCCACTCTTACACCTCTTTGTCACCATTACCTTTCCCCTCCTCCTCCTCCTCCTCCTCCTCCTCCTATCTTTCCCACTCTTACACCTCTTTGTCACCATTACCTTTCCCCTCCTCCTCCTCCTCCTCCTCCTCCTCCTCCTCCTATCTTTCCCACTCTTACACCTCTTTGTCACCATTACCTTTCCTCTCCTCCTCGTCCTCCTCCTAGTCCTCCTCCTCCTCCTCCTCCTCCTCCTCCTCCTCCTCCTCCTCCTCCTCCTCCTCCTCCTCTCTTCCCCACTCTTGCCACTGTAGGAAGTTAGCACCAACCCTTCTCCCAGAAGAATGAAATATTCTAGGAAATATTAAAAAGGCAGAATACTATACCTCCCTGGATGAGAAAAGGAGAAACATGCTCTTGGAAAGCAGCCCCCACCTTTGCTAATAGCCCCAGGAAGGCTGGGCCAGCTTATCTACAACGCAAAAGACGTAGCCGTCAGGACATCATAGGATTAGCCCTCTAGCCATCTAGCAACAGAACTCACCACATGGCACCTGGGGAGATTACATCACCCAGCAAGATTCAACCAAGCTTAGGACTCAAGATATTACAAAGTTAGCCCCCTGCATGGCCCCATGTCAGTCTGACAACCAATCAGAATACATTTCTTTCACAGGAACAGGAAGCGACAAGGCGGGGCCCAAGAGAGGGTATAAATCCCTCTCTCTCTCTCTCACACACACACACACATGTGCTCTTTTTCCCCAGGACCTCAAAACATTTGGTCCTGTCCACCATTAAACCATCTTTTCAAGCAGTCTACATGTTTCCAGCGTCTTTCTTCCCACTTGGAACTGAACCCAGATGGACATTTCTTCCAACACCACCTTTCCTCTTCCTCGTCTTCTCTTCCTCCTCCTCCTCCTTTTTTTCTTCTTTCTCCTCTTTCAACAGTGAAAAAAAGTAAAGTTCTACATTTAGGGAACAAAAACAAAATGCACAGGTACCGTATATGTGGTACCTTGCTCAATAGTAGTAACCGTGAGAGGGATCTTGGGGTCCTAGTGGACAACCATTTAGATATGAGCCAGCCATGTGCAGCAGCTGCCAAAAAAGCCAACACAATTCTAGGCTGCATAAACAGAGGGATAGAATCAAGATCAGGTGAAGTGTTAATACCACTTTATCAGGCCTTGGTAAGGCCACACTTGGAATACTGCATCCAGTTTTGGTCACCACGATGTAAAAAAGAAATTGAGACTCTAGAAAGAGTGCAGAGAAGAGCAACCAAGATGATGAGGGGACTGGAGGCTAAAACATATGAAGAACAGTTGCAGGAACTGGGCATGGCTAGTTTAATGAAAAGAAGGACCAGGGGAGACATGATAGCAGTGTCCCAATAACTCAGGGGCTGCCACAAAGAGGGAGTCAAGCTATTATCCAAAACACCTGAGGGCAGGACAAGAAGAAATGGGTGGAAACTCATCAAGGAGAGATTAGAACTAAGGAGAAATTTCCTGACAGTTAGAACAATTATTAAGTGGAACAATTTGCCTGCAGAAGTTGTGAATGCCCCAACACTGGAAATTTTTAAGAAGATGTTAGATAACCATTTGTCTGAAGTGGTGTAGGGTTTTTGCCTGGGAAGGGGGTTGGACTAGAAGACCTCTAAGGTTCCTTCCAACTCTTATTCTATTCTATTCTATTCTATTCTATTCTATTCTATTCTATTCTATTCTATTCTATTCTACTTGACTCAACTCGACTCTACTCTACTCTACTTTCCTCTATTCTATTCTATTCTATTCTGTTCTGTTCTATTCTATTCCATACTTTTTCCCACCCTTCCCTTCCCTCCGCCTTGTCCTCCTCCTCTTCTCCTTAAATTGCCTCTCATTTTAAAAACAACAACAACCCTAAAACGCTCTGATAAAGAGTACCATTGCCCAACAAAGATAAATTTGTTAACAATCCTGAGATCACATGAAAAAAATAATACAGGGAAAGAATCTTGCAAAAGACATGTCTCTGCTACTTCACCTGGGGCTCCCAGCAATGGGAAGAAATTCTTACTTTATTCAGCTGCCCTTTGGTGAGTTCTGCTACTGATCAGAGATTTTATGATTTTCAAATTCATTATGGATCTTTTTATATGTTTTATATGTTGGTATATTGGTTTTCGACTTGTTTTTACCTCCAGTGACCAGCCCAGACCCTTCTTGGATGATATGGGCAGCTATACAAATTGAATAAATAATAATAAAGACAGCAATGTTGTGCTGACATCTACTTTCCGATTTCTGAAAGTTTTCTTCTCTTGAAAAATGAGCTTTTGTTTTTCTCTTATGTACGGACTACTGTTTTTTGGTCAAATTTCTCTTCCTTTGTTTCTAGATAGGGCAGTGCGGTGGCTCAGCAGCTAAGATGCTGAGCTTGTTGACTGGAAAGCCAGCAGCCGAGGTTCGAGACCCGGGCACCACGTGATAGGGTGAGTTCCCATCCTCGCCTCAACTCTTGCCAACCTAGCTATTTGAAAGCATGCATGCGAGTAGATAAATAGGCACCACTTCAGTGGGAAGGTAACCGTGGTCCATGATCTCATGTTAGCAACATGACCATGAAAATGTCTTCAGACAACGCTGGCTCAATGGCTTTGAAACAGAAATGAGCATCAGCAACATCTCTAGATGTTGTCAGCGCCTTGAGTCAGCAACAACTACCGGAGTAAAATCCAAAGGGATTCCTTTATCTTTTTATCTTTTTGCCTCTAGATATGGCAAGGGGATGTGGTGGCTCATTGGCTAAGACTCTGAGATTGTCGATCAGAATGGTCGGCAGTTTGGGGGTTTGAATCCCTAGCGCTGCATAATGGAGTGAGGTCCTGTTACTTGTCCCAGCTTTTGCCAACCTAGCAGTTTGAAAGCATGTAAAAAATGCAAGTAGAAAAATAGGGACCACCTTTGCTGGGAAGGGAACAGCGTTCCGTGCGCCTTTGGTGTTGAGTCATGACCACAAGACCACAGAGACGTCTTCGGACAGCGCTGGCTCTTCGGCTTTGAAACGGAGATGAGCACCGCTCCCTAGAGTCGGTAACGACTAGCACGCATGTGTGGAGTAACCTTTACCTTTAACCAGTGGTGAGTTGCCCCTGGTTCGCACTGGTAGTAAAACCGGCGGGACCCTAACCCTAACCCTAACCCTAACCCTAACCCTAACCCTAACCCTAACCCTAACCCTAACCCTAACCCTAACCCTAACCCTAACCCTAACCCTAACCCTAACCCCGAGGTCAACAAAATGCTTCTGCGCATGCACAGAAGAGAGAGAGAGAGAGCACATGGCCCTGTTGCGAACCGGTAGTAAAGGTAAGTAGAACCCACCCCTGCCTTTACCTTTATGGCAAGGGCAGTAGGGTAATCTCTGTTTAGAACATAGAATAACAGAGTTGAAGGGGGCCTTAGAGGTCTTCTAGACCAATCCCTTGCTCAAGCAAGAGACCCTATGCCATTTCATTGTTCTCTGTTCCCATCTCTTTCCTTCACAAGAGAATTGCCTGGCTGTCTATGCTTCAATGTCAGGTGAGAATCACCCGGTCCACTACCTGAAGGTCCAATTAAACTGATTTATTGCCACTCATGTCTATGCACATGAATTTCTCTCAACTAACGTCGGCACTTGCTTGGAATTAGATCAATTGGTCAACAGCACTCAAGGTGGGTTGGATTTAGTTTGCTTATGACTACGTAGGGATTCTGGGCTGATCTCTCTTTTGACTCTGCCCTCCAGGTTCTGCCACTCCTTCTGCTACGTCTGTAATCTCTTAAACATTGTTGAAGGATGGCTTGATTGTATGCAAACCCAAGAAGCATGTTAGTTGCCTAGAAATGAAGATGGTGATGATGATGATGATGTTGATAGCAATAGCCATAGCACTTAGACTTATATACCGCTTCATAATGCTTTGCAGCCCTCTCTAAGCGGTTTACAGGGTCAGCCTATTGCCCCCAACAATCTGCGTCCTCATTTTACCGACCTCAGAAGGATGGAAGGCTAAGTCAACTTGATAGTACAGTGGTTTGGTGCACCCTGTCATTAACACAGCTGCCTGCAATTTCTGCTGGTTCGAATCTCTCCAAGGTTCAAGGTTGACTCAGCCTTCCATCCTTTCTAAGGTAGGTGAAATGAGGACCCAGTTTGTGGGGGCAATAAGCTGACTTTGTATAAAATATACAAAAGAATGAAGGCTATTGCTTAACGCATTGTAAGCCGCCCTGAGTCTCCGGAGAAGGGCGGCATATAAATCAATTTAAAAAAAAAAAAAAAAAAAAACATGGTGAGATTCGATTTGCCAAACTGCTGGCAGCCGGCAGTCAGCAAAAATAGCCTGCAGTACTGCATTCTAACCACTGCACTCTAACCACTGTGCCACCGCGGCTCTTTGATGATGATGATTTGGTGATGATGATGATGATGATTTGACGATGACTCCTGAGCACCTTATCACTCAATGCCTGTAACCCCATCACATTCCCACCAGTAGAACTTCCCCGAAATTTTCCTCTTTGTAGAAACCCTTGAACTAATCGGCTTTATAAAACTAAATGAGAACTGGTAGAAAGAAATACAGGGTGGCATTGCAAAGAAAGATCTTAACTTGGGAAGGCCACCGTTATTTATAGCTATTGCTCTATTAATGGCACAGAACCGAGTTTTTTTGTCTCCATCCTAGGAGAGCTGCAAAATCTAGTAAAAATGTCAGAAAGGTATTTGTGCTTTCAATCATTTCAAGGATACTTGTTCATATGTGTGTGTGTGTGTGTGTGTGTGTGTGTGTGTGTGTGTGTGTGTGTGAAGCGGAAGGGGGAGGGAGGGGAAGGGAAGGTGAGAAAGAAGAAAGTGGGAAAGAAAGAAAGAGAAAGAAAGAAAGAAAGAAAGAAAGAAAGAGAAAATGGAGGGAGGGAAAGAGGAAGGAAGGGAGGAAAGAAGGGAGGGAGGGGAGGGGGAGAGAGAGAGGGAGGAAGGAAAGAAAAAACAAGAAAGAAAGAAAAAACAAGAAAGAAAAAAAGGAAGGCAGGAAGGAAGGGAGGAAGAGGAGGGAGGAGGAAGAGGAAGGAAGGAAAGAAGGAAGGGCAGAAGGGAGGGAGGAAAGAAATAAACAAGAAAGAGAGAGAGAGGAAAGAAAAAAAGAAAGAAAGAAAGAAAATGGAGATGGGAGAGAAAGAGGAAGGAAGAAAGGGTCAGAGGGAGGGAGGGAGGAAAGAAAAAGACAAGAAAGAAAGAAAGAGAGAAAGAGAGAAAGAAGGAAGGAAGGAAAGAAGGAAGGCAGGAGGGAGAGAGGAAAGAAATAAACAAGAAAGAGAGAGAGAGAGGAAAGAAAGGAAGGAAAGAAGGAAGGAAGGAAGAAAGAAAGAAAGAAAGAAAGAAAGAAAGAAAGAAAGAAAGAAAGAAAGAAAGAAAGAAAGAAAGAAAGAAAAATGGGGAGTGGAGAGGAGAGGAAGGGAAGGGAGCAAACATACAGTACATGATACTTTCTTTTAACTTCACTTGTCTCACTCTTTTTCCTGGGTCAAAACGAGTCAGAGCCCTCCAGGAAGGAGCTTCCGTTGGCCAAACATTGAGCATGGCCATTTCCAGCCTTCCCCTCCCATCCCATCCCATCCTCTCCGTCAATGTGTGTGCCTCACTTTCAAAACCCTAATGAGGTTTTAACGATCAATAATTTCGTAATGAGAAGCCGGTAGAAGGACCACAACAATCATCTTTCGGCCAATCAATAGAGAAAGCAACGTGAAAACCGTCTGATGACTTTTGACTTCCTCCGTTCTCATCTTCGCCAATATTTTTCTTTCGGCCTCTTCCCTCGAGACAGGGCCATTTCTCACATACGATAATCACCTAATTAAGGCATGTGAAATGTATCCACCTATGACACGTAAAATGCAAATGAAGGGGAAGGAATGGATGTGGGGCCTGGGGCTCTTTTACTACAGCTGGAAGAAGAGCTTGTGTAACCCGTCTCGAAACCAGAGGAAAATTCAAGGGGGTCTCTTTTGCTAAAGAAGTCAGAGTCACACAAAATAAAGACACCGCAGTCTTGGGGGACGAAAAGGTTCTGAAGGAACACTATAAGAAGGTCGGAATCAGGCAGTCTGTCGTGCCCTGGTCGTCTGGCATTTTTGACTACCGGAATGGGATCTCCATGGGGCGACCCTTGAAGACTATTTGCTTCTCATCCAAGAAGCTTCTTCAATTCTAACTGACTGGTGGGGGGAATGGATCGTGAATGAATAGTTAATGAACGGATAGATAGAACGGAAGAAGTATTTTCAAAGGAAAAAAACAAACAAAAATAGCCAGTTGCCTTGGGAAAAAAGGGACAACCTTCCTTCCTTCCCTCCTTCCCTCCTTTCTCTTTCCTTCCTTCCTTCTCCTTTCTTCCTTCCTTCTTTCTTCCCCTCTGTTTCCTTCTTCCCTCTCTCCCTCCCTCCTTCCCTCCCTTCTTTCTCCTTCCTTCCTTCCTTCTTCCACTCTGTATCCTTCCCTTTTTTCCTCCCTCCCTCCCTTCTCGTTCCTTCCTTCTTCTCCTCTTTCCTTCTTCCCTCACTCCCTCCTTCCCTCCCTCCCTTCTTTCTCCTTCCTTTCTTCTTCCCCTCTGTATCTTTCTTCCCTCCTTCCCTCCCTCTCTTGCTCCCTTCCTTCTCCTTCCTTCCTTCCTCCTTCCATCCTTCCCTTCTTTCTCCTTCCTTCCTTCCTTCCTTCCTTCCTTCCTTCCTTCCTTCCTTCTCCTTCCTTCCTTCTTCCCCGTTTCCTTCTTCCCTCCCACTCTCCCTCCTTCCTTCCTTCCTTCTTCCCCTCTGTATCCTTCTTTCTTCCTTCCCTTCCTCCCTCTCTCTCTCCCTCCCTTCCTTCTCCTTTCCTTCCTTCCTTCCTTTCTTCTTCCCCTCTGTTTCTTTCTTCCCTCCCTCCCTCCTTCCCTCCTTTCTTTCTCTTTCCTTCCTTCTTCCACTCTGTATCCTTCTTCCATCCTTCCTTCCCTCTCTCCCTCCCTTCCTTCTCCTCCCTCCCTCCCTTCCTCCCTTCCTGCCTGCCTGCCTTCTCTCCCTCCCTCCTTCCCCCTTTTCCCTTTTTTCAGTGACGAAACACCCATAATTTGGGACAATCATGACCTGGATGATTGAGAATCTCTATAGACATCTTTCCTCATTATCCCTCCTTGCTATCAATGCTCCCTCCCATTTGTGTCTTTCAGAATGGCCAGGTTGAGCCCAAGTCTCCGCAAAGTCCTGGCTTGTGGTCATAAAATTGTTGGTTTCCAAAATTGCTTGCAGAACACATAATGTTCAAGGTGAGCCTTTTATGACGTCCTTTTGCCGTATGCCACCTTCTAGTTTATTCTTGAGATTATAGTATTAAAGGGTCCGTCTGTTCATTCTCCTTCAGTTCGTCCTCTACCATAGAAGTAAAATTCATTGAATTAAATGAAATGCATTAAATTTATATGCTGCCCATCCCACTGTCAAGCCATTCTTCATTGGGGTTAGGATAAAGAAGTTGATGGCTATGGGAGAACAGCTAAATTGGGTTGGATTTAAATTTAATACAGTGGAATTGATTGCCTAACTCAATTTAAACCGGATTATTTAAAATCGAAAGGCTGCTCATTTAATTGCATGTTGTTTGCATGGTTCCTCCCTCAACACTCCGTAATTTTTTCTCTTCTGCCTAAAACTAATACTGTACATTAGGGACAGCTCTTCAAAGAGCTGAAGCTTTGGGAGATGGCCTCATCTTGTTTAGAGAATGGAATGGAATGGAATGGAATGGAATGGAATGGAATGGAATGGAATGGAATGGAATGGAATGGAATGGAATGGAATGGAATGGAATTCTTTATTGGCCAAGTGTAATTGGACACACAAGGAATTTGTCTTGGTGCATACGCTCACAGTGTACATAAAAGTTACATTCATCAAGAATCATAAGGTACAACATTTAATGATAGTCATTAAGTTTCTGGAGAGATGATAGATAGATAGATAGATAGATAGATAGATAGATAGATGATAGTTGATAAATGGATGGATGATAGATAGATAGATAGATGATAGCTAGCTAGCTAGCTAGCTAGATAGATAGATGATAAATGGATGGATGATAGATAGATAGATAGATAGATAGATAGATAGATAGATGATGGATAGATAGATGATGGATGGATGGATGATAGATAGATGATAGTAGATAGATAGATAGATAGATAGATAGATAGATAATAGACAGACAGACAGACAGACAGATAGTTCTTGACTTAAACTGTTCTTTAGTGACTGTTCACAGTTACAAAGGCACTGAAAAAAGGGACATGACCATTGCAGCATCCCAGTTGTGGAGATGGTGTTATCTCAGTTGTCGGCAAACTGCACTGGGTAAACAACGTTAGCACAAAGTCCTAATCTCATCAAAGACAGGATGTCTGGCAGAGACCCTATATCAAGATATGCAAGGCATGGGGAACCAGCACGTAGCATTGTTTGTCACAGAAAATACATGAGGGAGACACGAGGGGTCCATATGGACTTCACGAGCTTTCTTTTAGCCAATCAGTATCAGTAAACGTTGATTAATGTTTTGCCATGGGAGTTGTAAAATGACTATAAAAGGAAGCCTTTTGGATGGGGTGAGGGTGCCTTCCCCAAGGTACCTTCAACCCGAGGGGCCTTCCCGTGAACCATCATCCTGCCTACGCGTCTTTCTTCATCGAAACAACACCTGTGGTCATGTGATCAAAATTTGGACTTGTGGCAACTGGTTCCTTTTGATGACGGTTGCTGAGTCCCGGGGTCATGGAATCACCTTTTGTGACCTTCTGACAAGGAAAGATCTGGGGGAAGCCAGAGTCACTTAAAAACCATGTGACTAGCTTAACAGCTTAACACTTAACAACGGTCTCGCTTAGTAGCATAAACTTTGGGCTCAATTGTGGTGGTAAATTGAAGTCTATCTGTATTACCTTGTTATCAGGTACATGGTATAACATGCAAGAGTGATTGATTATTCAATTTCTATCACCACCTATCTCAATCAATATCTCAGTCACTTTGGGTGACTGATGATAGCGATGATGATGATGGTGAAGATGAAGATGATAGAACATAGAATGATAGAGTTGGAAAGATCTTGAAGGTCTTACGGTTCAACTCCCTGCTCAAGCAGGAGACCCTATACCATTTCAGACAAGTGACTGTCCAGTCTCTTCTTAAAAACCTCCATTGATGGAGCACCTACAACTACTGATGGCAAGCTGTTCCACTGTTTAATTGTCCTCACCTCTCATCCAACCCCCTGCTCGAGCAGGAGACCCTATACTGTTCCAGACAAATGGTTGTCCAGTCTCTTTTGGAAAGCCTCCAGTGATGGAGCATCCACAGCTTCTGAAGGCAAGCTGTTCCATTGGTTAATTGCGCTCATCGTCAGGAAATTGCTCCTTAAGTTCTAGGTTGCTCCTCTCCTTGGTTAGTTTCCATCCATTGTTTCTTGTTTTGCCTTCTGGTGCTTTGGAAAATAGTTTGAGCCCCTCATTTTTGCAGGAGCCCCTCAAATATTATAACACTGCTATCATGTCACCCCTAGTCCTTCTTTTCATTAGACTAGACATACCCAATTCCCACAACTGTTCCTCATATGTTTTAGCTTCCAGCCCCTTGATAATCTTTGTTGCTCTTCTCTGCATTCTTTCCAGAATCTCAACATCTTTTTTATATTGTGGTGACCAGAACTGGATCCAGTATTCCAAGTGTGATCTTACTAAGGCTTTGTAAAGCGGTAATAGATGCTCCTTAGAAGGCCAGATCCTGAAGATGAAACTCAAATACTTTGGCCACCTAATGAGAAGGAAGGACTCACTGGACAAGAGCCTAATGCTGGGAAAGATTGAGGGCAAAAGAAGAAGGGGACGACAGAGAACAAGGTGGCTGGATGGAGTCGCTAAAGCAGTCGGCGTGACCTTAAATGGACTCCAGAGGATGGTAGAGGACAGGAAGGCCTGGAGAAACATTGTCCATGGGGTCACGATGGGATGGACATGACTTCGTAACTAACAACAACAACAAATAGATGATGATGATGATGATGATGATGATGATGATGATGATGATAATGATGGAGGAAGCAGGAAAGAAAATGACAGAGAACTGGAGTCAAGAAAAAGGTATTCTTTTCTTGAGCATCTCAGCACAATGGCTCAGCTTATCACAGAGAAGAGAGTGGAATTGAGTAGACCTTGATTTAAGATTCCCACAGAAATTGCATGTCCCTCTTTTATTAAGTAACTATGTCTTGGGAAGCTGGGTGATTTTCATCAACATGAATTTTTTAAAAAAAAAAAAAGCAGGGAAAATGTTGAATTACTTGTTTATTACCAGGACAAGGAAACTTTCAGGGAGGCATCATTTCTGCCAGATTGGATGTTGCTGTCTTGAGATGCCCCCTTCTCCCCCCCCCACCCGACACCCCTTAACTTTCCTTCTGATTCAAGATGTCTCGGTCTTGCAATGAAATGTCAAATCTGATTTGGCTTTGGGAATGTAAGATACATGGTCGCCCTTGGCAGGAGCTGATAACTCAGCACTCTCTCTGTTGAACATGCCTTGCCTGAGAGTATCTCCTGCAAAAAAATAAATAAATCTTACGTTGCTCTTCTGTTCAACTTAGAAAGGAGGAAGGAAGGAAGGAAGGAAGGAAGGAAGGAAGGAAGGAAGGAAGGAAGGAAGGAAGGAAGGAAGGAAGGAAGGAAGAAAAAAGGAAAAGAAGGAGGAGGAGGGGAAGGAAGGAAAGAGAGACATTTGGGAAGGATAGAGAAGGAAGGGAGGGAGGGAGAGAGAGACAGGAAAGAGGGAGGGAGGAAGGAAGGAAGGAAAGAAAGAAAGAAAGAAAGAAAGAAAGAAAGAAAGAAAGAAAGAGGAAAAAAGAGAGGGAGGAAAGACAGGAGGGAGGGGGGAAGAAAGAAAGAAAGAGGGAAAGAAAGAAGGAGAGGAAAGGAAGAAAGAAAGACATTTGGGAGGGAAAGGGAAGGAAGGAAGGAAGGAAGGAAGGAAGGAAGGAAGGAAGGAGGAAAAAAGGAAAAGAAGGAGGAGGAGGGGAAGGAAGGAAAGAGAGACATTTGAGAAGGATAGAGAAGGAAGGGAGGGAGGGAGTGAGAGACAGGAAAGAGGGAGGGAGGAAGGAAAGAAAGAAAGAAAGAAAGAAAGAAAGAAAGAAAGAAAGAAAAGAGGGAGGAAAGACAGGAAGGTGGGAGGGAGGAAAGAAAGAAGGAAAGAAAGAAAGAAGGAGAGGAAAGGAAGAAAGAAAGACATTTGGGAGGGAAAGGGAAGGAAGGAAGGAAGGAAGGAAGGAAGGAAGGAAGGAGAGACAGGAAAGAGAGAGTGAGGAAGGAGAGATAGGAAGGAGGGAGGGAGGGAAGACAGGAGGGAGGGAGGGAGGAAAGAAAGAAGGAAAGAAAGGAAGAAGGAGAGGAAAGGAAGAAAGAAAGACATTTGGGAGGGAAAGGGAAGGAAGGAAGGAAGGAAGGAAGGAAGGAAGGAAGGAAGGAAGGAAGGAAGGAAGGAAGGAGAGAGTGAGGAAGGAGAGACAGGAAGGAGGGAGGGAGGAAGGAATTGAAGACATTCTTATAATGACAATATAATATGTATAATAAGAGACATTGTTTGAATGAAAATAATCCAAGTTTCAGGAAAAAGGGAGCCCAAATCCATCTGATTCAGATTTAAGCATGAGGCCTAATTGCCCTAGATGGCAAAAAACATTTTAAAAAATTAAATATTCAGTACAGATGGCTATTCACATTTTACCCCCTAAAGCTGTTCATAAAATTTTCAGAACATTCTACATTTGCAATACCAGACAACAAGTTTAAGTTTCAATGTACCTTTCCTAATTTAGGTATCTTAAAAAAACAAAACAAAAAAAAAAAAACAACCTCTTCCTTCTTTCATTCTTTGAACTTTCACTTTCCATATGCAGTTTTAAAATGCAAATTTGCCAGCATAAATATTCTTATTCCAATAAAAGCTACCAGTATTTGCATGTAACTTGTCTCTTAAAATATTGTTCAGATGGGCATGTTATAAATCTTACAAAGGACTCAAACAATCAATCAAAAGCTTTCAGCATCTTGGATTTTTCTAGCCCTCCCACCCTCCCTCTTTCCTTCCTTCCTTCCCTCCCACTCTCAGCCCTCTTCCTTCCTTCCTTCCTTCCTTCCTTCCTTCCTTCCTTCCTTCCTCCCTCCCTCCCTCCCTCCCTCCCTCCCTTCTTCCTTCCTTCCTTTTCTTCTTTACCTATTTCCTCCCTTTCTTCTTTTCTTCTTTCCCTCCATTTCCTTCCTTCCTTTCCTTTTCTTCTTTACCTCTGTTTCCTTCCTTCTTTTCTTCTTTCCCTCCATTTCCTCCCTCCCTCCCTTTTCTTCTTTACCTCTGTTTCCTTCCTTCTTTTATTCTTTCCCTCCATTTCCTCCCTCCCTCCCTTTTCTTCTTTACCTCTGTTTCCTCTTTCTTCCTTCCTCCCTTCCTCCCTGCTTTCCTTCCTTCCTTCCTATTCTTCTTTCCCTCTTTCCTCCCTTTCTTCTTTTCTTCTTTCCCTCTGTTTCCTTCCTTCCTTCCTTCCTTCTCTCCCTCCCTCCTTGTAATTTTTTTAAAGTGGGGAAACCACCATTCTCTCTTTGATTCCAAGTTTTGCAGCGTTGCAAAAAGAGGGCATGGTAGAACAAGCTCCTATATATTCCCCCCAATATCTCCATAGACTTTTAACATGCTCCTATATCCTCCCCCTCAAAAAAAATATTCATGGTTCATTTTTTTTCCTCCCTCACTGGATGCCTATGGAAACAATCTCCAGAAAGGTGATAATACTTCTATTCTTGCCCTAATGCGCTTAGCTGGAATCTCAGTTATAAACAGCCACATTTTTCCCCACAGAGTTTTTGCGTGCTAAATATTCTATCTAGAGGCAACGCACGGACTCCCCATCATTTTTCCCTCTCCGAATATCAAGAAAGCAGAAGCTCTTCTGTATCTTGTTGAGGGCGTTTTATTCCTCCGAACTCTGTTGCATTTGAAATGCCGCAACGCACGGTTATAAGACCAAGGCAGCTGTTGCCCGTTACCGATGTCCCATAAATAAGCATGCAATATACCTGTCAGTCATGCTGGATGAAAAATATGGCACACACACCTCAATAAAAAGACTGCAGGTTGGTGTACTTTTTCCTGAGATAAGGGAGACAGCTGATGTTTTAGTGTGTTTCCTCAGCAGAAAAAGTAATACGTTTCGTTCTTGCAGCTCCAGACAGTTTGTTATCCGTTGGGCTAACCATAAAAAGGTATCAATCCATCATCTGCAAGGAGAAAAGAACAAGGTTTTAAATTAACTTGGTATGATTTGGCAAATGTAAAGAGGAGGCCTTCTTTAACTCGGGGAGTGGCCCCCTATGTGCTTCCTAAGAGGTTTTCCCTCTTAGTTCCTTCAGGGAATAGATAGAATTAAAAAGGGTTTGAATCAAGAGCATGGGAAGTATTAATACCATTTGATAATGCTGTAAGGTCCCAAAATACACTTGAGTCACCAGAATGCCAAAGAGAGAGACTCAAGACGAGGCTTGCAAAAAAAAAACAAAAAAAAAACCAGATTTTATTTATGGCCAAAAACAAAATACTGGGTGGAACTATATCCAGAACATACAGATACAATGCATGCAAGGAAATAGCCACCCCTTGGGGAAGGTATGGCGTCCTTTTATACCCTCAGAGACGTCAGCTTAGTACCCAATTCTGCCCTCCTAATTTAGGTTTGTGTGTTCCTTGTTGCCCTGCAAGGGGGAATAGAAACTTCCCAATTAGTCATCTTGAGCATTTCTTTGTTTACTCAATTGGCCACTTTGGCCCCTGGCTCTGGAAGACCCAGGAGTTTATCCAGATCAAACATAAATTAGGGCTGAGGTGTAAATTATCCCTTTGTTGATGGCTGTAGTTTCAACTGAGATAACGGACCATGCTTTTAGATAGATTGATATGAGTTCAGGTCAAATGACAGGGACATACGTTTGACAAATACCAGATACATTACAGAGGCCTAATAACAGAATATGTTTGTTACAGGAGATACAAATATACATTTGTTTTAAATGTATATTTGTTTTAAATTTGAGCCACCTATTTAATTATTTTAAATTTTATACTGTTGTTTTGTCTGTGTTTTTAAATAGGCTGTACACCGCCCTGAGTCCTTCGGGAGAAGGGTGGTATAGAAATAAAATTATTATTATTATTATTATTATTATTATTATTATTATTATTATTATTATTATTATTATTATTATTATTATTATATGTGTGATACAAATACAAAGGCATATATGTATTACAGGAACCTAATGGTTACAGAATCTAGTATACCAGTATATCATATTCTAGTATTATTTATTAAATCCTTATTAGTGTTTCCCTTCAATGCCTTGGTAGGACCACACCTAGAAAACTGCATCCAGTTTGGCTCGCTACGATATTTAAAAAAAAAAAAAAAAGATGTTGAGACTCTGGAAAGAGTGCAGAGAAGATCAACGAAGATGATTAGCAGGCTGGAGGGTAAAACTAGGGGTAAGCTTCTGAGAGTTCATAAGGGTTCGGGAGAACCTCTAGCTAAGATTCTGTGCAGTTCAGAGAACCCCCAAATCCCACTCCTGACTGGCCCTGCCCACCACACCCCTCCCCTCCCAGGAATCCCCACGCGGCCCATTTTGGATGCAGGTAAGTGCAGAGATGCATGGAGGCTCGGGGAGGGTGAAAAACGGGCCTCCCAGAAGTTTGGGAAGGCCATTTCCAGCCTCCAGAGGCCCTCCGGAGCCTGGGGAGGCCATTCTCACCCTCCCGGAGGCTCAAGAAAAGCCTCCGGAGCCAGGGGAGGGCAAAAATGCCCCCCATCATTGTGGTGCAGGAGGCCGACTAGGCCACGCCCACCATGGCCCCGCCCACCCAGCAACTGGGCAGAGAACCCCTTGCTGAAATGTTTGATGCCCACCCCCGGGTAAAACATATGAAGAACGGTTGCAGGGATTGAGTAAATCTAGTCTAGTGAAAATAAGGATTAGGGGTGACATAATAACTATCTTCCAATTTTCTAAGGGGCTGCCACAGAGAAGAGGGTGGGTCAACCTATTCTCCAAAGCTCTCGAAGGCAGGACAAGAAGCAACTGATGGAAACTAATCCAGGAGAGAAACAACCTAGAACTAAAGAGAAATTTCCTGAGACTGAGAACAATTAATCAGTGGAAGGATTGCCTTCAGAGGTTGTGAGTGCTCCATCACTGGAGTTTTTTTAAGATGAGATCATTTGTCTGAAACAGTATAGGGTCTCCTTCTTGAGCATAAGGTTGGACTAGAAGACCTCCAAGGTTCCTTCCAACTCTGTTATCCTGTTTTTCTGACTTCAACTAATATGTAACCATATTACATATTCCCATATATAGAGACCCCAAAGAACGCAGCACACACAAAGTCTGTACAAACCTTAGTTTACTAAATTAAATCAGTCTTTTTCAAACAAAGGCTGTTAATTAACGTTCTTAACAGCCTACAAGAATCCAAAGAATAAATAATCATAATCTTACTATGGTTGGCAGAAAGCCCAGAAGTAATTCGCAGGAAACTGATAAGAGAACTAAGATCCAGACGCAAAGGAGAGTGAATGAAGTTGTTCCCTGCAAATTGCCTCAGTCATCATCCTTCCTTAAATAAGCTAACTGAATAATAACTGAAAGCTTACTGTGGTTGGCAGAATGCCCAGAAGCAATTTGCAGGAAGCTGATAAGATAAGCAAGACAAGACACGAAGGTATGTGAACTAAGTTGTTCCCTGCAAATTGCTTTAGTCGGCATTCCTCCTTAAATAGGCTAAGGGAGTGGCCAATTGGCCCCAAGCCTTACTCTCGAGGAGACATCCTCCTGAGGAGCCACTCCTGCCTTTTGGCAGCTCTGCACGTCTGTGCATCGAGAAGAGGCTCCTCCTCTTCTTCCTCTTCACTTATAGGAGCTTCTGGAGGTTCTGAAGGCCCTGGCTGAATCCCCGCCTCTGGCCCCACATCTTCTCCAGCCTCCTCATTGTCTGACTCAAGTGCCAGCTGCACTCTGCACAGTACCACACCAGCCTCCTCGCTGTCGGAATCAGCTACTAGCTGTATAGGCCGCTGACGGGCCACAATACTAGTGGTATATCTCTTAATTCTGCAACTAGGGTTTTATTTCGCGGGAAGCTAATGTATGGCATTGCAAATTCATATTTCATTGCAACTCCTTCCATATGCCTTGCGTATAAACCAACCGACTCTAGGAATACCAATTTGATCTAAAGGTTAAGGCACCAGACTACAAACTAGGAGACATATAAGTTCTAGTTCAGTTTTAGGCACAAAAGCTGGCTGAGTGATTTTGGGCCAATCACTAGGGAATGTTGAATTCTAGATCCACCTTAGATGTGAAAACTGGGTGACTTTGGGTCAAATACCATTAGACAGTGAGTTCTAGACTTGCCTTAGACATGAAATCTGATTGGATGACTTTGGATCAATTACCAGGAGACTCTGAGTTCTAGTCCCACCTTAGACATGAAGGCCAACTGGGTGAGTTTGGGCCAATCATCAGGAGACTGTGAGTTATAAACCTGCCTTAGACACTAAATCCAGGTGGATGATTTTGGGTCAGTCACCAGGATACTGTGAGTTCCACTCCCAATTTAGGAATGAAAGCCAGCTGGGTGACTTTGGATCAGGCACCAGGAGACTATGATTTCTAGTCCCACCTTAGACATGAAGGCCAACTGAGTGAGTTTAAGCCAATCACCAGGAGACAGTGAGTTCTAGACATGCCTTAGACACTAAATCTGGCTGGATGATTTTGGGTCAGTCAGCAGGAAACTGTGAGTTCTAGTCCCACTTTAGAAATGAAAGCCAGCTGGGTGACTTTGGATCAGGCACCAGGAGACTGTGAGTTCTAGTCCCACTTTAGAAATGAAAGCCAGCTGGGTGACTTTGCATCAGGCACCAGGAGACTGTGAGTTCTAGTCCCACCTTAGGAATGAAAGCCAGCTGGGTGACTTTGCATCAGGCACCAGGAGACTGTGAGTTCTAGTTCCACCTTAGGAATGAAAACCAGCTGGGTGACTTTGCATCAGGCACCAGGAGACTGTGAGTTCTAGTTCCACCTTAGGAATGAAAGCCAGCTGGGTGACTTTACATCAGGCACCAGGATACTGTGAGTTCTAGTCCCACCTTAGGAATGAAAACTAGCTGTGTGACTTTGCATCAGGCACCAGGACACTGTGAGTTCTAGTCCCAGCTGGGTGATTTTGGGCCAGTTCGCCAAGATAAACTTTCAACCAAACTCTTATACACTGCATTGGGACATAACATGGATTTCCCCCCCCCCCTCTTATGCAGTGACGTTTAAAGACTATTCCTTGCCAAATACGATTTGCATCATTATGACAATTTCATTTAATTTGAGCAGCATTAAACAAGGGCCAAATAAAATAAACCCACTCCCTGTAATCATCAGCTGTCTTTGATAGAGAGAATATCTGAGCTGTAATGAATCCCAGGGCACGGAGAGTTCTTCTGCAGGAGCATTTCATGCATATAAAAGATTTTTTTTTCCCCCATCTGTTTAATGTTTCAAGTCTCACTTCAGGCTCACTGGCAACCTCTGGATCATTTTGATTTGGGCAGAAAGATCAAAAATAAATAAACAAACAAACAAACAAACAAACAAATGTGTACTGTCTCTTTGAGAGAAGAAGCTGAACTTTGTCTGGCATTTAAAAAAAAAAAAACAACTAACCAAGTATTTGTCAGAAGAAAGTCTTTTACAAACCATTCTACAGTTCCCATGAAGATGCGTTGCGTTAAAACATATCTAAACTTCAACCAGAAGTGAAGCCCGTAATAAAAACACGAATGAACAGATAGACTCAATCCATCAGAAGAGAGCTGAAAGGGACCTTGGAGGTCTTCTAGTCCAGACCCCTGCTCAAGCAGGAGACCTTATACCATTTCAGGTAAGTGACTGTCCAATCTCTTCTTAAAAACCTCCAGGGATGGAGCACCCACAATTTCTGGTGGCAAGCTGTTCCACTGGTTAATTGTCATCACGGTTGGGAAGTTTCTCCTCAATTCCGGTTTGCTTCTCTCCTTGATTAGTTTCCATCCATTGTTTCTTGTCTTGCCTTCTGGTCTTTTGGAAACTAAGTTGACCCCCCTCTTCTTTGTGGTAGCCCCTCAAATACTGGAAGACTGCTATCATATCGGCCCTAGTCCTTCTTTTCATTAAACTAGACATACTCAAAACTAGACATTTTCTTGGATTCATCTACAAGTTGTCTTTCACTTACAATCACAACTGAGGCCAACATTTCTGTTGCTAAGTGAGACATTTGTCAAGTGGGTTTTGCCCCGTTGTATGACCTTTCCTCCACAGGTGTTAAATGAATCATTGCAGCTGTTGAGTTAGTAGCACGGCTGTTAAGGGAATCTGAACTGGTCTCTTCACACATTATCCTTAGTGAAGTGTGCAAACCAGTGTCTGCATTTCCTGCATTGGATAAAGAGAGAAATTTTTTCTCCTTCTGTCCTGGCCACTTTTTACAGAGGCACGATTGAGAGCATTTTAACAAACTGCATCCCTGTTTGGTTTGGTGGCAGCAGACGCTCAGATAGAAAGTCCCTACAGAGAGTGATGAGGACAGCAGAGAAGATTATAGGAAGCTCGCTTCCTGTTATTCAGGATGCTGCTTATAAGCTCTATGTACTTATATGTGTGTGAGACCCCACACACCCACTTTATGGTCTGTTTCTGTTGCTCCCCTCTGGGAGGAGGTTTCAAAGTATCTATAGCAGGACTACCAGATTCTGTAACAGCTTTGTTCCCTATGCCATCCATCCGGTAAACTCATAAGATTCGTTTTTCTCGCCCTGTACATGTATACATCCAAACAAGACTGTGTTGTTTCTCTGTGTCATAGAATGTATGTGGATATATACATAATTTTGAATTTATTTATTTCTTTTGACATGTTCATGTCGTGTATATTGGAGGTAGTGACCCTTCGAGAGCTGTTTGCAACGAAATTTCATTTTAATGTATGCCGATTGGTGTACATTCAAAGTGACAATAAAGTTATTATTCTACTCTTTTCTAAGTTTGAATTGAAACGTGCTGATTTTATGAGAGTTTGAAAAAACATCTGCCCTTCATCTAGCTGGGTGGCTGTTATTCACTCTTCCTTGCCGAATGACAAATGGGCTAATACCTTGAAATGTGAAATTGCGTTAAGCTGACTAGCCTGCACACAATCAAATGCCAAAATCTGTGTATCCACTACGAAAGGCAAATAGCAAACATATCACAATCAAACCCTATTAGGTGCAACCCAGAGGTGAAATCCAGCAGATTCTGACAGGTTCTGGAGAACCGGTAGCAGAAATTTTGAGTAGTTCAGAGAACTGGCAAATACCACCTCTGGCTGGCCCCAGAGTAGGGTGAGAATCAGGGGTGGATTCTACTTATCTTTACTACTGGTTTGTAGTGGGACTGCGCACGTGCAAGGGAGCAAAACAAGCTCCCTTCAGAATGCATGCACAGAAGCGTTTTGATGACGTCGAGATCGGTGGGCAGGGCCTCCCACTGGTTTTACTACCAGTTCTATAGAACTGGTGCGAACCGGGGGCAACCCACCACTGGTGGGAATGGAGATTTTGCAATATCCTTCCCCTGGAGTGGGGAGGGAATGGGGATTTTGCAGTATCCTTCCCCTGCCACGCCCAGCAGGCCATGCCCACCAAGCCACACCACGCTCACCAAGCCACGCCCACAGAACCGGGTAGTAAAAAAAAAATGGATTTCACCACCGGTGCAACTCACACCTCACCATTTTTTCCCAAGGAGCAAATTTAGGAAAAAGAAATTCAATTCCATGCTGGAAAAAGGGGACAAAACGGAGGGAAAAAATTCCTGAAAAACCCAGATGGCTACTCAGATAAAAACCCACAATGGATTTGTCTGGATTCTGCCCGATTTTAATAGTTCTTTTGGTTTTACATCCTGGGTGATTGAAGAGCGCTCTTAAAGCAGAATGCACTTCAAATCGAAGAGCATTGAAAAAAAAAAAACCTCTAGAGGCTTTTGGCTCAATCCGTCGAACAGAAGCGAGAAAGAAAAGACAAGTCTTTATAATGTTAGTTGCTTGTTCTTTTTTCCCTTCCTCATATAACTTTGACGCGACTGCATTTCGCCGCACTGGGGGAAAAGTACAACAAGATGTTTGCAGATACTAAAAGGAAGCCAGCTTGATTAAAAGCAGTAAATAAACTTCAGCCAAAGGCCCCTCAGCCAGAAATCTCTTCCTCCAGCCTGTTTAATTTTGTGTCTTTTGTTGGTGTAAAGGATGAGATTAAGGATCACTCATTTTTAGAAGCGAATGAGAGAGAGAGAGAGAGGATGAGAGAGAGAGAGAAAGAGAGAGAGGATGAGAAGAGAGAGAGAAAGAGAGAGAGGATGAGAGAGAGAGAGAAAGAGAGAGAGGATGAGAAGAGAGAGAGAAAGAGAGAAGATGAAAAGAGAGAAAGAGAAAGAGAAAGAGAGAGGATGAGAGAGAGAGAGAGAGGGAGGGAGGGAGGGAGGGAGAGAGAGAGAGAGAGAGAGAGAGAGAGAGAGAAACACAGGATGTAAAATCCATTCTTTATTTGAACCAATTAAAATTCCCTGCCTCCTTAATCAATACATTTTCAGCTATTCACTGGGTGGTGTAGGCTTTTATTCCACGTGGGAACGGTTCTTTATGGAAAGGACAAATATCAAGATGGTTTCATGGGGGTGGGGGTTGGGGGGAGAATTTAAAACCTGCAGGAAAGGACTCTTATCTACACCACCACCCCTTTAAAAACAAAGAAATCAATTTGTTATTTTTTTAAAGGGAAATTAAAAGAGAAACACAATTTGATTTAAACGTGACCGTCATTTTCCAGGCTGCTGTGGTGCTTATTTTCTAGACAGAGGTTGGGAAAAAAAAAATATTAAAAAAGAGATTGATGCAACAACAATGCTGTAGAAGTTTAAACAACAGTTGAAACTTCTAGAGATCTTTTCGCAGCCTAAAAAGGACCCCTGTGTTCTGACCAAAGCCTTAGCAGAAACAAAAAACGGACTCCTTGTCACGAAAAACCACTCTTTATTTTCCTCTTGTGAATTAATGGCATTCACCCACCGAAAAGTCCAGGCAAGAGTCCTGCAAGGAGTTAACGACAGTAACAGACCTTATCAGTTCCTTGCAATTTGTGAGCTCCCAGACGAAAGGCTGCAAATTAAGTTTTGGCAAGCAGTCTTTGCAGCACGAAACACCATGAGCAAAATCTTCAGAAATATGAACTGTCTCCTACGACAACCACTCCCCTTTCCTTCTATTTATTTCCCAGCCAGGGAGGGGCCATTCAGCATCCACGTGTGCTTTGCTTCCCAAGTTGACTCCTTGTCC
The DNA here is from genome assembly GCA_022577455.1 of Arizona elegans. Lineage (NCBI taxonomy): Eukaryota > Metazoa > Chordata > Lepidosauria > Squamata > Colubridae > Arizona > Arizona elegans. The sequence goes on from JAKOOJ010000053.1 coordinate 887,351, forward strand.
TCTATTGCTCACCTCTCCTAACTGCTCTGCACATACGTCCATTTGAAACAGGCCCCAGCTGTTCTTCCTCCTCACTCATCTCAGCCTCCAAAGGCAGCTGCCTCTCCGGTGACTGGGAAATGTCAGACGGCCCTGGCTCTATCTCTGCGTTCGACGCAGAGCATCCATCAGAGCCTTCCCCAGACTCCAGCACTGGCCCAAGTTTCTCCCCAACCTCTTTATCGTCCAAGTCTGGTGGGCCATAACACCATGAGAGGAAAAAGGATGCAAGCAAACAAGCTTTCTAGCTATTTGAGATGTGTGTTAAAAGGACCAAAATTGGAAAGAGAAGTCCTGATTTGTCAACAAATAGAAATTTTATTAGCCAAGTCAGATGGTCAATAGCCTTATGTTCTTATTATAAGAATGTAAATATGTCATAGGGGTGCGATGGTTCAGTGGCTAAATACGCTGAGCTTGGCAGTTGCAGAGCTGACAGCCCAGGTTCGAGACCCGAGTGCGCGTGGCAGGGTGAGTTCCCGTTCCTTGCCTCATCTCCTGCTCATCCAGCAGTTTGAAAGCATGCAAATGCAAGTAGATAAATAGGTACCACTTCGGTGGAAAGGTAACAGTGTTTTTTCCGCTTTTGGCATTTAGCCATGCTGGCCACATGACCACGGAAGTGCCTGGAGACAAAAACATATGAAGAATGGTTGGAGGATTAGGGTATGACCTGTTTAGAGAAAAGAAGGACTGGGGAGGAAGCATAATAGCAGTTTTCCAGTATTTGAGAGGTTGCCCCAAAGAGGCGGGGAGGTCAACCTATTTTCCAAAGTGCCAGAAGGCAGGACAAGAAACAATGGATGGAAACTGATCAAGGAGAGAAGCAACCTGGAATGAAGGAGAAACTTCCTTTTTCCCCCAAAAAAATTATTTTAATACAAACAATCCATCTTCCATTAAACAGTGTGTTGTCTGGGTACAGATGTCTTACGCAGTAACAATTAAAATTTACAGCCATATTCATTATTTGTCTACTCTTAATACTCATATACAGTACATAGCATATCTAATATTGTGACAATCCTCTTCCTAACTTATTTAATTCTATTGTTGTATTTTCTATATTTCACTAATCTACTTTTATTTCTAACTTTCATATTTATTCTCTAGCCATCAGTAGAATAGTTCCCATATAATATAATATTAGGTTTGTTCCTTCTCTTTGATTGCAAGTGTTAACCTATTCATTTCTGCACATTCTAATATTTTCCAAATCACATTCTCATCCGTAGGAATCTCTTCACTTTTCCAATGTTGTGCAAATACAATTCTTGCTGCAATTATTACATGGATCATCAGATATACATTCTCTTTACTATAAGTTTCTGGTAAAATATCTAGCAAGAATATTTTGGGTTTCAAATCAATATGTTGTTGTATCATCTTCTCCAACCACGTATGTATTTTTGTCCAGTATTTTTTGGCTTCTGTGCATTTCCAAGTTCCAGAAGCTTCCTGACAGTGAGGACAATTAACCAGTGGAACAGCTTGCCACCAGAAATTGTGGGTGGTCCATCACTGGAGGCTTTTAAGAAGAGACTGGACAGTCACTTATCTGAAATGGTATAGGTTCTCCTGCTTGAGCAGGGGGCTGGACTAGAAGACCTCCAAGGTCCTTTCCAGCTCTATTCTAATTTTAATGGTCCATTCCACAAACAATAACATTGGATGCTTCCAACATTTGGCCTTCGTTTCTTAGCCGACAGTCTGCGCAAGGAGTTTTAATATCCTACTTTTTTGAAGCAGGCTAGCCGAATCCTCTCTGGGCTTTTAAAAACAAGGGGGGATAAATGCAAGTGTTTGCTGCAGGCCCCAAGAGAAATTCCACTTCATCATTGGAATCAAAGGATAAATTTCCAAATACGTTCTTTGCTTGGCAAAATTCCGCGCTCTGCTTTGCTTTCAACCGCAACCGACTTGTCTCTCGATTCTTTAATAAATACACAATTCCTAAACAAGTAAATGCTTTAATAAACATGCTCATTTGAATGGGAGGTGATTTATTCTTTTTATCTAGGTTGGAAGGGTCCCCTTGGGCCAAACCGCAGGGTGTAAATCATGATCCAGTTCTTAGAAATGCAAAACTGTTGAAAAGGTCTGTTTCCTTCTCCTGGAAGACTCATCCTGGATTTTCCTACAGGCTGAGATTTGATAAGTGGTGCAAATCACAGAGGTGGTGACAGCTTGTCTGTTTTGGGAATCTTGAAACAAAAGGGAACTGGCAGGCAGCCTCACCTCACCTAGAGAATCTTTGGCCCTGAAATTGTCACAAAACTTAAGAAAGTCAATTGCAGGCTTAGGAAATTTGTACATGCAGCATGTTAAGCTTAATTAAGGTTATCTCGGAGGAGGGATGGAATACATTGTGTATATACCAACAAAGCAGAGAGGGAGAGGGAGGGGAAGGGAGGGAGAGGAAGAGGCAGTGGAGGGAGAGAGAGAGTGAGAGGGAAGGGGAAAAGGAGGGGGAGAGTAAGAGGAGAGAGAGAGAGGGAGGGAGAGAGGGAGGGGGAGCAAGAACGAAAGAGGGGGAGGAGAGAAAGAGAGGGGGAGAGGTAGAGCAGGAGAGGGAGACATGGGGGAGGGAGAGAGAGGGAAAAGGAGAGGGAGAGTAAGAAGGGAGAGAGGGAGGGAGGGAGAGAGTGAGAGCAAGAATGAAAGAGAGGGGGAGAGGGAGAGAAAGAGAGCAGAAGAGGGAGAGCAGGATAGGGAGACATGGGGGAGGGAGAGAGAGAGAAAAGGAGAGGGAGACATGGGGGAGAGAGGGGGAAAAGGAGGGGAGAGTAAGAGGGGAGAGAGAGGGAGGGAGGGAGGGAGGGGGAGGAGGAGCAAGAACAAAAGAGGGGGAGAAGGAGAGAAAGAGAGGGGGAGAGGGAGAGCAGGAGAGGGAGACATGGGGAGGGGGAGAGAGGGAAAAGGAGAGGGGGAGTAAGAGGGGAGAGAGGGAGGGAGGGAGAGAGGGAGAGCAAGAATGAAAGAGAGGGGGAGAGGGAGAGAAAGAGGGGAAAAGGGAGAGCAGGAGAGGGAGACATGGGGGAGAGAGAGAGAAAAGGAGAGGGAGAGTAAAAGGGGAAAGAGAGGGAGGGAGAGTGTCAGGGGGAGGGAGAGCAAGAATGAAAGAAAGGGGGAAGGGAAGAAGGGAAGAAGGGAGAGAGAGAGAGAGGGAGAGCAAGAGCAAGAATGAAAGGGAGAGAAGGAGGGAGACAGGGAGAGTTGGGGAGAGGGAAAGAGAAAGCGAGAAGTTAATTCTGTAACCAGGTTTGGTATGTTGTATAGGTAGTCGGTGACTTACGAGCACAACTGAGCTCAACATTTCTGTGGCTAAGCGAGAGAGTTGCTCAGTGACTGTTGTCCCATTTTATGACGTTCTAACTTCCTTGCCATAGTCGTTAAGTGAATCTGGCTTCCCCGTCGACTTTGTTTGTTCAGACAGTCTCAAAAGGGGCTCCCATGACACTACAGCCATCACAAAATGCATCAATTGCCCAGCGTCTGAATTTGGGTCACATGACCACGGAGAAGCTGCGACGGTCATACTTGACAGTCACGCTAGTTGTTAAGTGTGGAGAAAAGGTCATCAGTTCACTTTTTTCAGTGCCATTGTAAGTTCGGTCACCAAAGGAACCCTTGGAAGTCGAGGACTTACTCGCACAGGGCAATTGCTACAATGATTTTGAGCTCCGTAAGCAGTACGGCCAGTAGTGTGATTCAAATCCCGGCGCTGCTGGTTCGCTATTGGCAGTGGGTATACGCGCTCACTTAGCGAGCGTGCGGTGCTTCTGCACATGTGTAGAAGGTTCTGTGCATGCACAGAGCATTTTTGATGACATCTGGGCGAGTGGGTGGAGTCTCCTGCCGTTGCCGCTACCAGTTTGTCCGAACAGGGACGAACTAGTAGCAACCCACCCCTAAGCGAAGCTTAAACCCAAGGGGACAAGAAAAAAAACCGAGACCCGATGGCCTAGAGGTGGAGCTCTTGCCTCACAATCAGGAGGTTGTGAGTTCGATCCTAGGTAGAGGCAGGTGTAGGGTCTCCTGCTTGGACTCGATGATCTGCAAGGGCCCTTCCAACTCTGTTAATCTGTTAAGAAGCACCCCGAAACCCACTCTGGTTTCTTCTTAATAATGTTGACGGTCGTGATCATTTTAGGTCACTCAAAGCGGGATTTTTATGTTTATGGGTATTCATTTGAAGCTTATTACACGCCATAAAGAAATATTCATGAAAAGAGGTTGCACAGTAATTAAGTCCCCTCTCTTCCGTCCGTTCTTTGCACAGGAAGATAATTGCCTTCCCCCTTATAAATCGTCCGCCAAATTCTATCAAGCAAATAAACACGGTACTGTATCTTCGTAATTGTCTATTGACTGCAGTTTGCGGTATGAATTAATTTTCAATTACAAAAACTGACTTTTTATTTTGTGAACTGACAAAGGCCGGGCGATGATCTACAGGGAGTCCTCGGCTTACGACCACAACTGAGCCCAACATTTTTGTTGTTAAGCGAGACATTTGTTACCTGAGCTTTGCCCCCATTTTATGGACAATCTTGCTACGGTGCATCGTTGTCAGTAACCCGGTTGTTAAGTGAATCTGGCTTCCCCGTTGACTTCGCTTGGTCAGAAGGTTGCAAAAGGGAAACGGATGACACAGCAATGGTCATAAATACGAGTCAGTGGCTAGGCGTTGGAATCTTGATTACGGGAACGTGGGGATGGTGGAAAGGTCATCACTGTGAAAAATGATTGTAGGTGACTTTTTTGAGTACCGTTGTAACTTTGAACGGTCACTAAATGAACTGTTGGAAGTCGAGGACTACCTGTGCTTGCCTTGTTGTAGGACTGTCCACCACATCTTATGTCGACTTGTGGGTTCAAAGGAGAAAATGTGGTGAAAATTTGCTTCCTTCTGTGTTTACCTGCACAGTTTAGTGTTCCTCTGAAGAACAAAGAACAGAACAGAACAGAACAGAACAGAACAGAATAGAATAATGAATGGAATGGGAATGGGAATGGGAATGGAATGGAATGGAATGGAATGGAATGGAATGGAATAGAATAGAATGGAATGGAATGGAATGGAATAGAATAGAATAGAATAGAATAGAATAGAATAGAATAGAATAGAATAGAATAGAATATAGAAAATGAGAATGGAATAGAGTAGAGTAGAGTAGAGCAGAGCAGAATAGAGTAGAATAGAATAGAATAGAATAGAATAGAATAGAATAGAATATAGAAAATGAGAATGGAATAGAGTAGAATAGAATAGAATAGAATAGAATAATGAATGGAATGGAATGGAATGGAATGGAATGGAATAGAATAGAATAGAATAGAATAGAATAGAATAGAATAGAATAGAATAGAATAGAATAGAATAAGGAATGGAATGGAATGGAATATGATAGAATAAGGAATGGAATGGAATGGAATGGAATGGAGTAGAGTAGAGTAGAGTAGAGTAGAGTAGAGTAGAGTAGAGTAGAATAGAATAGAATAGAATAGAATAGAATAGAATAGGGAATGGGATGGGATGGGATGGGATGGGGTGGGATGGGATGGAATGGAATGGAATAGAATAGAATAGAATAGAATAGAATAGAATAGAATAGAATAGGGAATGGGATGGGGTGGGATGGAATGGAATGGAATGGAATAGAATAGAATAGAATAGAATAGAATAGAATAGAATAGAATAGAATAGAATAGAATAGAATAGAATAGAATAGAATAGAATAGAATAGAATAGAATAGAATTCTTTATTGGCCAAGTGTGATTAGATACACAAGGAATTTGTTTCCAGTGAGTAAGCTCTCAATGTATATACAACAGTAATGATAGATCATTTGAAAGTGGCTTGAGTTGAAATCCCAAACACCTGGAGAACAACTGGAGCTTGTCTACCCCTGAATGCTACTATTTAGCAGGAGCCCAGTTCTCAAAGATTGGACAAATGAAAAGATTGTCATCTTTTGAATTAACCTGCATGGCTGTGCTTTCAGTAACAACAATTTGCATGGCTGTTAATAGGAGATCAGATGTATTACCAAATGAGCCGAGGTGGTGCAGTGGTTAGAGTGCAGTACTGCAGCTACTTCAGCTGACTGCTAGTTCAGCAGATGAGTGGATCAAATCTCACTGGCTCAAGGTTGACTCAGCCTTCCATCCTTCCGAGGTGGGTAAAATGAGGACCCAGATTGTTGGGGGCAATATGCTATTTAGTATACTGTCGATTGTTGTAAGCCACCCAGAGTCCTCGGAGAGTGGGCGGCATAGAACTACGACTAATAAATAAATAAATAAAATAAATAAACTCCATAGGCAAAGTCGGTTAATAAAAGCCTAAGAATCAACCATGCTGTTTTTGCTCAACTTATTGGTTTGTTGGGAGGAGGAGGAGGAGGAGGAGGGGGGGAGGAGGAGGAGGAAAGGAAGGAAAGAAAGATGGAAGGAAGGAAGGAGAGAGGGAGAGAGAGGAGGAAGAGGAAGAGGAAAGGAAAAAAGAGAGAAGGAAGGGAGAGAGGAAGGGAGGAGGAGGAGGAAGAAGGAAGGAAGAATGGAGAGAGGGAGGGAGGAGGAAGGAAAGGAAGAGAAGGAAAGAAAAAGAAAATGGAGGGAGAGATGAAGGGAAGGAGAGGGGGAAGAGGAAGAGGAGGAAAGGGAAAAAGAGAGAATGGAGGGAGAGAGGGAGGGAGGAGGAGGAGGGAGAGGGGAAGGAAGAAAGGAGGGAGGAGAAAGGAAAGGAAAAGAAGGAGGAGGAAGAGGAGGAGAAAAGAGAAAAAGACAATGCACGGAGAGAGGAAGGGAGGTGGAGAAAGAAAGGAAGGAAGGAAGGAAGGAAGGAAGGAAGAAAGAAAGAAAGAAAGAAAGAAAGAAAGAAAGAAAGAAAGAAAGAAAGAAAGAAAGAAGAGACAAGACAAGACTTGGCTACGAAATGTACCTTTAAAAATCGGATAAACATTTACAATGAACTCTCAATTCCATTCAATACAAATCAAGGCAAAGTCTGATGGCCAGCTGAAGATTGCCTTAAAGGTGACACATTTTTCATATACTTCTGAATTATTACCATTCCTCCTAAAATTTAAAAAAAATGAAGCATTCAATCAGCTAAGTGCATCAGTTTGATAAAAGTTATGCAAATATTTCTGCAGGCCCCATCTATTATCCTGACAGTTCAGATAAAGAATTTTCTGCCAGCTTCAAAGAGACAATCTAAAATACTTTTATGTAAACCAAAGCTTTTTCCACAATGCACAAAAAAAAAAAAAAAAAAAAAAAGACAGAAAAAGAAGAAAAATTAAACAGGCAGGGTTTTTTTCTTTGTTTGCCTTGCCTTTACTGACAGTTACAAATTACAGATATTATTTACTGTCTTCCTTCCACTTGCTGAAATAATTAACATTACCATAATACAATATTATTATAGTATTTGACTTTGGATTTCAATGGGAGCTATTACACAATAAATTGCAGCAAAGGGATTTTGAACTCTCAATTGGGTGAAAAGAAGAGGAACATCTTGGGCAGTGGTGAAATGTAAAATTCATTACTACCGGTTCTGTGGGCGTGGCTTGGTGGTGGGGTAATGTGACTGAGTGGGCGTGGCCACCTTTTTTTTTTTTTTTTACTTTTAAAACCATTTTTCCTGCAACCTCTTCGGCCGAAGAGGTTGTAAAAAAAAAGCTTTTAAAAGCCTCTGATGATCAGGCAACTCAATTGGGATTGTCAGAGGCTTTTAAAAGCATTTTTTCTGCAACCTCTTCAGCCGAAGATTTCCTGCTTTCTAGCGAATATAAATTACGTGGCACAGCTGATTGTTGGAAATACCGGTTCGGACGAACCGCTAGCATTTTTTTTATTACCGGTTCGCCGGAACCAGTGCGAATCGGTAGCATTTCACCCCTGAGTGGGTCTCTTTAGAAGTTTAGATGAGCTAGGAAGAGCAACTTTGGTAAAGTGATGTCGGATGTTTTCCATTGTTTAGTTTTATAGTGAAATTCTTCCTCCCCTCCAGTTCAGCACTTTCAAATTTATTGCCTTTTTTTAATGCACACCTTTCAACCTTTTTTTCAAGCACAGAAAAGGTTTAGTGTCTGACCCTCGCTCCGAAAAAGTTTGTGCATTGACTCATGTAAAATATTTATTTATTAGCCCGATCAATCAATTGTACTAATAAATACATTAATGGAATTAATCAATCACTCTAATTAACAGAAATGTCAACCAAGAGGCAAAATATCTGACTTGGTTCAGCAGGCAGGAAAGAGGATTATATATTGGACATTAAAGTTGCTTTGCTTTATCACATTTTTTTTTTATTGAAAAGCAAGCTAGAATGTATCTTGTAAACGCATAATTTAAAAAAACGAAATAAACATAAGCATATAAATTACTTCTACCTTAAGTAATGAGTATTAAAGTTTGGTCAATCATATTGACTCAGGGTTACTATTAGTAGCAGTTTTCTACACGAGAAAAATATCCTGATAGTTGTTTTGCAACCTCCTGGTTGATCTTGGGCATTTTCAAAAAATGCTAGCATCAATCATGGTTTGTGATTGCATGAGGTATATCAGCAAGAAACCCCTAAGATGTGGGTTAGGCTGAAGATCACTGATGATGTTACCTACCTGGCAGGGGTGGGTTCCACTTACCTTTACTACTGGTTCACGTGCACGCTCTTCATGATGACGTCATGGCGGGTGGGCGGAGCTTCCCGCCAGTTTTACTACCGGTTCTATAGAACTGGACCGAACCAGGAACAATCCACCATTGCTACCTGGGTAATGAAATGTCTACAAGAAAACAATCAAGTTCAGATGTTTATGGAGATTTTCAGTCATCCAGGTCATGGTTGTCCCAAAGGTGCTTTTTTCAAGAGGACTTTCTGGTTTTTCTTTGAAGACGTTTCGCTTCTCATCTAAGAAGCTTCTTCAGCTCTGACTGGATGGTGGAGGATGCAAGGGTTTATACTCCTTGCAGACACCTGGTCGTTTGCATTCTGTTAGTGGGTCGTTAAGGACACTTGTGGGATGCAGTGGCTCAGCGGCTAAGACGCTGAGCTTGTCAATCAAATGGTCAGCAGTTCAGCGGTTTGAATCCCTAATGCCACATAATGGGGTGTTCTGTCAACCTAGCAGTTCGAAAGCACGTAAAAAATGCAAGTAGAAAAATAGGGACCACCTTTGTGGGGAAGGTAACAGTATTCCATGCGTCTCTGGCGTTTAGTCATGCCGGCCACATGACCACAGAGACGTCTTCAGACAGCGCTGGATCTTCGGCTTTGAAACGGAGATGAGCACTGCCCCCTAGAGATGGGAACGACTCGCACATATGTGCGGGGAGAACTTTTACCTTTACCTTTAAGGTCACCTGGAAATTTATCTGTGTCATCAGGGTCACAAAGTGAGTAACATGTTGTATGCAGTATAATGCAGTAAGCCATGTGCTGATCTGTACATTGGGGAAACAAAACAACCACTTCATAAACGCATGGCACAACATAGGAGAACAAACCCATCAGGACAAGATTCAGCAGTCCATCTGCATTTAAAAGATATCGGCCACTCTTTTGAAGACAGCAAAGTCCATATTTTGGACAGAGAGGACCGCTGGTTTGAGAGCGGCAATCTATGTCAAAATTGAACAGCCCTCTCTCAGAGGGGGAGGGATATGTTCTGTCCCCGTCCCCACACACACACAAACAGCCAGCTGGGGGTTAAAGAATTACTTGGCACATACAAGATTCGTTATCAGGAACTTGGCAGCAATACGATAACCGTCTGCCAAGTGCTTTACTTCAAGAAGAGGGAGTGTTCCTCCACCAGATAATCACCAACAAATACACACAGTTTTCAAAAACAGTCCAGCTCAAACAGAAACCTTCAGCAGATTTAGGCGTTGTACAAAGTGACTAGCCAGAAGTTAGCTTTGTCCATCACAGAGTCTAAATGGCCACCACACTCTCTTATATAGCCTGTGGGGTGTGGTCCAGGGACTCAGCTTAATCCCTGGCACGCCTCCTCATCTGCTGCAAACGTTTATCTCGCCTTTGTTGGCGTGGATCCAGGAACGACTTATCACCGTCATCGCTGTCATCAGAGACACCTGGCTCCTGGCCAATCTCCTCTCCCTTGGCAGACACCTGAGGCATTGCCAGAGAGGAGGGGCCTGGAGAGGGAGGCCTGGCTGGCTCCTCTCCTTCATGTTCGGAGCCTTCTTCCTCCGATAAGATGGGCTTGGGGGTCGGAGCCACAACAGGATATTACATACATCATCTATCTCCAGTCTACAACACAGTCCTTTCAGCAGTTCCAAGAAGGCTCCACACCCATTTGCACCACTCAAGTGACCCTGAGGTCACAGGCAAACCTCCAAGTGGCCTCAACGACTCTCTAAAAAGAATGCAAATGTCCAGCTGTCTGCAAGGAGTATAAATCCTTCCATTCCCCATCACCCAGTCAGAGTTGAAGAAGCTTTTTGGATTCTCTTTCTTTGTAATAAAGAAACTGTATATTTGATTATTCATGTAATAACCGCAGTTAGAATTTTATTTGCACAAAATTGGAAGGAGATCCCTCTAGATGAAAAAGTGATTAAGAAAATATTAGATTGTGCAGAAATGAAAAGATTAACACTTGCAATTCAAGAAAAAGAAGAATCAGATTATTATAATATATGGGAGTTACTTTATTAATGGTTAGAGAATAAAAATGAAAGCAATGTATTGTAAACATAGATAGGTAAAGAAGAGAAATGTTAGGTTTATGTTATTTTATCAGTATTACTCTGTTTTCCCCAAAATAAGACATCCCCTGATAATAAGCCCAATCATGCTTTTGAGCGCATGGCAATAAGGCCAAGCGCTTATTTCAGGGTTCAAAAAAATATAAGACAGGGTCTTATTTTGGGGGAAACATAGTATTATTATTTAGTATTAATATAAGAATGAATGTAAGAAATGAATATGGTGGTAAGTTTAATTGTTAAGACACACAGAATGTTATACTCAGATGACACACTAACGTAAGATGGAATGTTTGTATTAGAAGAAAAATTTAAAATTATATATGTATGTATGTATGTATGTATATAAAATGTTTACTGAGACACCTGGTCTACCCCAACATGTGGCAAAATTTATATTTGGTATAAAATATATACACTGCTCAAAAAAATAAAGGGAACACAAGCAGAAGACATCCGAGATCTGAATGAATGAAATAGCCTTATTAAATACTTTGTTCCTTACATACAGTAGTTTTGTGTTCCCTTTAGTTGTTTGAGCAGCGTATAAACTACTGTATGTAAAGAACAAAGTATTTAATGAGGCTATTTCATTCATTCAGATCTCGGATGTCTTCTGCTTGTGTTCCCTTTATTTTTTTGAGCAGTGTATATATATATACTGTATTTTTCAGAGTATAAGACACACCTTTTCTCCCAAAAAATGAGGGTGAAAATCTGGATGCGTCTTATACTCCGAATGCAGCCCCACCCAGCTTTATTTCAGAGGTTTCAGAGACTGAAAAAAGCATCAGAAACAAAGCTTCAGAAAAGAAGCCCCCAAACAGAGCTTCAGAAAAGAAGCCCACAAACACAGCTTCGGAGGCTTTTTTTCTGAAGCTGTTTTGGAGGCTTTCAGAGGCAGAAAATAAAGTTTTTTTCTGAAACAAAGTTTCAGAAGTTTCAGAGGCAGAAAAAAAAAAAGGAAAAAAGAAAAGGAAAAAAAAAAAAAACAAGGTACAGAGCTCACAACCAAGGAACCAGAAAGTCCAATTGCACTTTTGGGACAACCATGACCTTGGATGACTGACAACCTCCACAGAATCTGAGATTTCTAGGTTTTATCAGTGCCCAAAGGAACATGGACAGAAAAAGAATCTACCCCACAGTTATAAACTCTCCTAAGCCCCAAGCCGGTGGACGAAATTGTGTAGCTGAAAACAGCAACGTTATGATACGAAGCCCGGGAGAACCATTTGACTTTATAGATCGCACGTTGGCTCAGAAAACATTTTTTTCCTGCTCGGGGGAAAAAAAAAAGGAGCAGCGCAAAAGGAGAATGTGGCGTTTAAATAAGAAGGGGAAAAATGGGCTCGAGAAAAAATTCAGAAGCTGATTAAAAATTTAAAAAGGAAGGAGAAGGAGGAGGTGTCTCAAAAGGCAAACCAGGGCCAATAATTATAATGAAGAAAAAAAAAAATTAGATGCAACATTTCCCTCCCTTCCAATCTGCAAGACGCAAATACATTGGAACGGCTGAACCTATTTTATCTCCTGTTGTGGTGTCATTACAATAAAATGTCCCTCTGCACCAGTTAACACGCACAATAAAAGTGGACAGAGAGAGAGAACGCTCCGTGCACGGAACCTGGTTATGAACTGAGAAAATATACCAACCCAATTAAAGAACATTTTTTCCCATTAGTATTATGGGCTACAGAAGGCGTATCGACAAAAGAGCTTTGAGATAAATGCAGAAGTTATTCACGTCGTGTTAATTTGTACCCATAAACGATGCGACGGGGTAAGTAATCGGTTTCCTACCGCGCTATAGATGAATTTTCAGTTGTACAGGTAGTCCTCGATTTACGACACTTGATACCAGAATTTCTGTGTCAACACTGAAGCTGGCCTGACCAAGGCCATCTTCAGGGTTGCCTCAATGGAGATGAGGGTTAGGGGAGGGGGGAATAGAGATAGCTGGGGTGGGGGTGGGGGCAGGAATTTGTATCCAAAACAGAACAGTTTCCTCTGGGAACCAAGGACATTCCCACAGGTGGCTGGAGAGAGGAGGAGTGAAGTTACCAAGCAACCAGACAGAGCTTTGATTGGACCATGTGACTGATTGTTTGAGAAAAGGGGGAAAACATTTACTTTTAATTCAGTGAAAACCGCGGGAATAGTTAGAGTCGGTTTTCACCAGTCATGTGCCAATATGATATATCCAATAAAACTATTCTTTAAGGAATCTACTGCCTCAAGAGTTCTGTTTGCTATGGGTATGTTACTCGGAACCCTGACATTCTGTTGTTAAGTAAGACAGTTGTTCAGTGAGTTGCGCTTGATTTTACTTGTTTGGCCACAGTTCAGAAAATTGCTGCAGTTGTTAAGGGAATAGTGCCGTCACTAAGTGAATACTGGCTTCCCTCATTGACGTGGCTTGTTGAAAGCTGGCTGGGAAGGTTTTAAATAACCCAAACTTGGATGACATGACTTGCAACAGTTGTAAGTGCGAGGATCAGTTGTAAGTCCCTTTTTTCAGCGCCGTCGTAACTTCAAACAATTGCTAAACGGATGGTTGTAAGTTGAGGAATACCTGTAGTTGGCTTTATTCTTTTCTCTAAGAGTTAAGTGGCATCTGAAGGTCCACCACCAAGTAAACCAATTTCAGAATATTAGCTTAAGAGTTAAGAGATCCTAGATTTAGTGCGGTGCAGTGGCCTAGAGGTGGAGATCTCGCCTTAAAATCAGGAAGCTGTGAGTTCGATCCTAGGTAGAGGCAGATATTTCTCTCTCTGGGCATAATGAGAATATATCTGCTGAATAAAACTCCGTACTGGTGACAGGAAGGGCATTCGGCCAGTAAACACTCAGCTGCCCAGACACCACCGTGCAAGGGATTATGGGATCATTAAAAGAAGATGATATCAAGCTGAAGGGGGTCAATCTGGAACAGAAACTGCTAGAAATAAATCTTTAAATAGACGTTTATATCTAAGGGTGAGGACAGCAGAAGAAGGAATCTGAAGAAGCTTAAATAAAGAGAATTTAAGATTGCACCAAAGCCATTTTATTAGATTTGGCATATACAGTCAACATACATTATGTTGTTGTATGCAAAGTGAAAACTTTCGCTCTCTTCCCATCAGGAATTTGAAGTCCTTCGCTGATATCTTTTGAGGACTTTGCTTTGTTCTAAAGGTCCAGATCTGATGAGAGCTTGTTTCTAAAAAAGGAATCCGTAGGAACTAATCTACTCTAAAAGGGAGGTCCAACTGAAGTTTGGACAAGTTTTAGAAATGACTCCAAACTTCTGTTCCAAGTTCATAGGCTTTGGCCACACGTGTCTCTCCATAGTTGCGTTCTTGTAGAGGGACCACAGTAATAAGTGCACAGATGTCCTTCAAAAACCATTAGACATTTATTTTCTTCTTGTCATTGGGGTTCTGGATAGCACTGCCCTGTTTTCCAAACTGTGTCTGATAACCGAGAGTGAGGAACACATACCCCTGTCCTAGTTTGGAATGGCAATTCTGGATAAATTCATTATCCAAGCTAGAAAAGTTACATCCTTGTTTGACGTTATCTTCAGGAGTTTCAGGAAGCAGCTGGATGAGAATTTTTTGCCTTCGGAAGTGATGAAGTCTCATTTTCTCCAGTACTGTATGAGGAAAAGAGAAAGAAAAGATTTTTTTTTAAAAAATGTCCCAATTATATTTATTTTTTACTTTCATCAGTGGGATTTAAGCTGAAGTACCCTGGGCTAACAAGGAACAGACTCAATCAGAGGTGAGTTTCATATGATTTTACCACCGGTTTGCCATGCACCGAAAATGCACGCAGAAAAAAATGCCTTCCGCGAATGATGCGCTTTGCATGCATGTGGGTGGCTTAGAAAATGTGGCTAAATAGGACAGCATAGTGCCGGGGTGGATGGCTGGGCAGTGGAAGTGGAAGTCACCACTTCCGTTTCGCCTGAACCGGCTGAATACCCCCTCTGGACTCAATGCTTTCAAACGTTGGGAAACTTCTGAATATTGGAGGTTTTAAAGAAGAGGTTGAATAACCATTTGCCTGAAGTGGTAAAGGGTTTCCTGCTTGAGCAGGGGGTTGGACTAGAAGACCTCCAGGGTCCCTTCCGACTCTGTTCTTCTGTTATTATAATCACAGAATCATAGAGTTAGAAGGGACCTTGGGGGTTTTCTAGTCCAACCCTCTATCTGGACCAGGGGTCAGCAACCTGTGGCTCTGGAGCCGCATGTGGCTCTTTCACCCCTCTGCTGCGACTCCCTGTCACTCAAAATATGTGTCACAGCCGCCAATGTGCGACACCCGCCAGCACGAGCTTTTCAACCCTCAGTAGGCCAACCATGGATAAATCTAAGAAAAGAAAAGTTTCCGAAGACAACAGAACGTTTACTTCAACTACATATGCTAGTTTTGTGGCTGCTCAAGAAATAGTCAGGCCCGGGAAGGGTTTTGTGGCTCCCGGTGTTTTCTTTTCTGTGGGAAACAGGTCCAAATGGCTCTTTTGAGTGTTTAAGGTTGCAGACCCCTGGTCTGGACAAATGGTAGTTCAATCTCTTCTTGAAAACCTCCAGTGTTGGAGCACCCACAGCTTTGAGAGACAAGCTGTTCTATTGATTCATCATTCTCACTGTCAGGAAATTTCTCTTGGTGTCAGGTTTACCATCTTGGGGACCGCCTACTACCACCAATAGCCTCCCACCGGCCAGTACGCTCTCATAGAGAGGGACTCCTCCGGGTGCCGTCAGCCAAACAGTGTCGACTGGCGGCCCCCAGGGGGAGAGCCTTCTCTGTGGGGGCACCTACCATCTGGAATGAGCTCCCCCCGGAGATACGGAGGATCCCGGATCTGCGCTCCTTCCGCCGTGCTGTGAAGACCTTTTTATTCTATCAAGCGGGCTTGGCCTAATCTCCTCCCTCTTTTAATATGTAAATTTTAATCTGTTTTTAAATTATTGGGGTGTTTTAATTTGTCCGGGCCAAAATGATTTAATTTGATTTTATCTGGTTTTTAAATTTTTTGTATTTATGTATTTTATTGTTTGGCTGTTCACCGCCCTGAGTCCTTTGGGAGTAGGGCGGTATTCAAATCAAATAAACTAAACTAAACTAAACTAAACTTTGGCCTGGTGCCTCGCTGGCATCCTGCCATCAAACACTAGGGGGCATGGGAGTGGGGAATGAACAAATGGGCAATAAACCTGTG
This sequence comes from Arizona elegans, assembly GCA_022577455.1. Lineage (NCBI taxonomy): Eukaryota > Metazoa > Chordata > Lepidosauria > Squamata > Colubridae > Arizona > Arizona elegans. The sequence continues at coordinate 903,358 of JAKOOJ010000053.1, forward strand.
TCAGTATGTGATGGAAATAGGGAGGGGGGAAAAGACAGCTTGACGAAGAACAGAGTTCAGAACCAGTTTGTGCCAACATTCAAGGCCATGCACCCTTAAAGGAACATGTCAGCCTTCTCAAAACATCTAGGGAAATCTTCATTGGCTGAAGACAGACTGGTCATGGAGGGAGGGCAGTGGTGGGTTGCTCGTGGTTCGGCCTGGTTCGGCTGAGCCGGTAGCCCGTGACAATGTGACATCACCGAACCGGTTCTCTGTGACTGGGAGCCGGCCCCTCCCGCCCACCCCCTCTTTATTCCTATCTTTATTCCTTGGTTTTTAGCCCAGCTGATAGGCGTGGCAGAGTCGATTGCCGCACCTCAGCTGGCCAGAAACCTAACACGCTTGTGCGGAGCGCAAGTTTGGTGTGCGTGCAAATGAAGCAAGCACGCACGCGACAATTGCGCGCAAAGCGGGTGCACGAAGAGAACCAGTAGTAACACCAATTGGAACCCACCACTGGGGGAGGGATGGGATGAGGGAAAACCTTTTGTATCTTTAAAGTGTGAGAAATTTAGTTCTAGCCTGACTTTACTGCAGCCAGCATCTTTTAGTAAAAGAACCTATGACTTCAACCAAATGGAGTCGAGGGTCTTTCTCGCCTAAGGGATCGGACTGGGGCAGGACTGACACTTTAGTTCCAGGTTGGATTTCCCTCTGAGGAGTTTCCACCCATTGTTTCTTGTCCTGCCCTCTGGTGCTTTGGAGAATATTTGACCCCCTCTTCTTTGTGGCAGCCTCTCAAATATTGGAATACTGCTATCATGTCCCCCTAATTCTTCTTTTCTCTAGACTAGCCAAACCCAAATCCTTCAACTGTTCTTCATACGTTTTAGTCTTCAGGCCTTTGATCATCATCAGAGCCTTGGTGGTGCAGCAGACTAAAGTGCTGGTAAGTAACACCAGCTGCCTGCAATTATTGCAAGTTCAAATCTCACCAGGCTCAAGGTTGACTCAGCCTTCCATCCTTTCAAGGTAGGTAAAATGAGGACCCGGTTTGTGGGGGCAATTAGCTGACTTTGTATAAAAAAGAACACCGCTTGGGGGAGGGGGGGGGTCAAAAGCCCTACTAAGCACATATATACAAAAGTATGAAGGTTATTGCTTAACACATTGTAAGCCGCCCTGAATCTTCGGAGAAGGGCGGCATATAAATCGAACCAATAAATAAATCTTAGTTGCTCTTCTTTGTACTTTTTCCAAAGTCTCAACGTCTTTTTGTAGTGTGGCAACCAAAATCGTTTGCTGTATTTCAGGTGTGGTCTTAGTAAGGTTTTATAAAGTGGTACTAATACGTCACATGATTTTGATTCTATGCCTCTGTTTATACAACCAAGGATTATTGTAGCTTTTTTGGCTGCTCCTGCATCCACTAGAATTCCAAGGTCCCTCTCACAGTTACTGTTTTTGAGCCAAGTTTCGCCTAATCTGTACTTCTACCTTTGGTTTTTCCTGCCTAAATGTAAAACTTTGCTTTTCTCCACATTAAAATTCATTTTGTTGGATAGACCCCATTGTTCAAGTCTGTCAAGATCTTTTTGGATCCTGAGCTTGTCTTCTGGGATGTTGGCTATTCCTGCCAGCTAATGTTACCTGCAAATTTGATGAGTTCCCCTTCTATTCCCTCATCTAAGATGTGCATGGATGATGTTGCCTGGTTGGGTAATAAAATGTCTGCAAGAAAGCATCCACACTCAGAGAGCACCAAGGACCCAACAGTTCAACCCTGAATTACAAATATTCTCTTCTATTGATACCCAGTTGATGACCGTTGAGAATGGAACTTAATTTTCCTAACCACTTCTCTTATTGTTCTGACCTAGGCCTCCTGAGTCGGTAAAACACACAAGTAGTCCCAAAAACCTCTTTTATTGCAACAGCTGTGAATTCTGTTCATTCACAGATAAGTGCCAAATAGTTGTAAAGAGTCCTTCGGGATAATCACCCACCTTTATCTCCCTTGACACGCTGCCAAAGACCTAATTGGCAAAGCCACATGGAGTCCAGAATCAAACAGAGCTTCAGGCTTTAAACTGAACAGAATTAACAATGTTGCTTCCTGCAAAGGCCCACATGCCTTTGCTCCTTTTTTAAGTCTTATGGGAGGGGACAATCATCTCCAAGCCCTACTCCCAAGTTGTCCCTTTTGTTTTAACTGTTCTTGCCTTCTGGCAGCTCTGCGCATGCGGGCACTGGGAACAGGCTCCCCCTGTTCCTCTGCCTCGCTGAGGTCCGACTCTGGAGGCTCCGGAGGCAGCACATACCTCCCAGATGGCCCTTTCTCTGCCTCCGATGCAGAGCCTCATCCGAGCCTTCCCCAGACTCCAGGACTGGCCCATAGTTCTCCCCAGACTCCTCACTGTCCAACTCTGCGGCCAGCTCTGCAGGCTGCCGGCAGACCACAACACTTATCTTTGAAGTTACACCTGTCCTCCATGAGAAGATATGATATTATCAAGTATCTCAACCTGTGCTCCTTCAAGCCCTATGAGACAATATTTGGTTTCTTTCCCTGCATTATATCTGGTGAGCTTTATTAGTCTGACAAAGTAGGGAAGAGAAGGAAGGAACAAGTTAATATTTACCTGGCAAAAAACCAAGAACAGAGAGAGGGGGGAAAAATGAATCTAAGTGTGCTCAAAGGGATACTGAGGCATAATACTTAACGCTAAAATAGCTGTTTTGAGAGTGCTTTACATGAAATTATCTTGGAGGAATTTTTACAAGCCAGCATAAAAGGCTGGGCAACCTTTTGATGGCCTGGGGAATATTTAGCTTTCTGAAGGGAAGTAAATGGACTGTCTCTATCCTATCTATCTATCTATCTATCTATCTATCTATCTATCTATCTATCTATCTATCTATCATCTATCTATCTCTCTATCTCTCTATCTCTCTATCTATCATCTCTCTCTCTCTCTCTCTCTCTCTCTCCCTCCCTCTCTCTCTCTCCCAGCCCACCCCCCAAATTTGAGGAAAGAGGCACCAGATTGATTTTTCTCCTTGCTTTCCAAAGTTGTGCGAAACACGTTTCAAACTCAAGCTACAGTTTTTCGTGTGTTTCTCGCATCAAGGCGCTTATTGCTAATTTACAGTGCCTATTGATAATTTATCATACTTATTGGTTACTTGTTCTGTTTGAAAGGTAAATGATTTTTTTTTAAAGAAAATGATTTTGATGGTACAGCAATTGAGTTTGGTAAGCCATTCAGAAGAGCTCTGTAGGAGGCAAGCAGGCGGAGTTAAATGTATCATCAGTTTGGAATCATTGCATAACCACAAGAGATCCAAGTCCAGCCTCCTGTAAATTCCCTTGACCTTTATCTACGGTAGCACTATTTTAGGATTCATGGCAGGTGCAAAGAATCAGGAGCATTTGTTGAGTTCAAAGCACCAAAGAATGTATTACTGAAGATAAGGTAAGGTAAAGTAAGGTAGGATGGATGGGATGGGATGAGATAAGATGGTAGGGTAGGGTAGGGTAGGGTGATGTGATAGGATAGGTAGGGCGTGTAGAATAGGGTAAGACAGGAGAGGAGAGGAGAGGAGAGGAGAGGAGAGGAGAGGAGAGGAGAGGAGAGGAGAGGAGAGAAGAGAAGAGAAGAGAAGAGAAGAGAAGAGAAGAGAAGAGAAGAGAAGAGAAGAGAAGAGAAGAGAAGAGAAGAGAAATCCATCTGGTCTACCCCAACATGTGGGAGGGAGAATACTGCTTCCCTTTCGCCTTTCAGCTCCAATCCAGGAGCCCTCAAGCAGTCGCATTCACGACAAACCATTTTATACCAAATTTATATTTCGCTGATAAAGAAATAAAGGGAGACTAGTATAGATCTATTTCAAGCTGTTTAGCTCTCATCAGCTAGCCATACCCTTACTCGGATTCGAACTTGGGCTGCCCGCATATTAGACAGTTGTATTAACCTCTGAGCCAGAAGCTCTCCTCCCTTCATCAGCTTGAGCCAGGGGAAATCTCTAAATAGCTTGAAATAGATCTATACTAGTCTCCCTTTATTTCTTTATCAGTGAAATATAAATTTGATATATATACACACATATACATACATACATACACACATACCCATACATTACACACACAAACACACACATATACCCGTGTTTCCCTGAAAATAAGACCCTGTCTAATATTTTTTTGAACCCCGAAATAAGTGCTTGGCCTTATTTTCGGGGAGGTCTTATTATTTTGGGGCGCGTGGAGTAAGACGGGGCTCCTCTTGCTGTCTTACCTGATTTCCAGCTCTGTCTCCCTAACCCTAACCAGAGGAAATGGCGAGGACTGGCTGCTCATACTTTTAAATATTTTCAGGGAGGGCTTATTTTTTTGGGAGGGGGGTTATTTTAATGGGAAAAAGGTTATATATGTATATCAGTGTCCATTTTGAATATATAGAGGAAAGAGGAAAGCTGAGAGAAACCAATACATCAGAATGTGGTCAAGTAATGATTACAGCTAAACGGGCACTATGTAAGGGTCAACAGAATTCATGGGGGCCTGGATTTGGGTCTCTTTTGGCTGCACAATGATTCCAAACCAATGACATGTTTAACACCGCTTTCCAGCTTATGTTCTAGCGCATAAATGTTGTGCAATAGGTTAAAGCAATGGCCAATGATTTGAGACAACGGCATCGTCATATGCATTCTCTTAGAGAGTCATTGAGCTATCTATATTAAAACCGAACAGCACTCTCTCAATAGAGGGGAAAGGATACGAGATCATCGATCTCCAGTCTACAACAACACGGTCCTTTCAACAGTTCCACGAAGGCTCCGCACCCATTTGCACCACTCAGGTGATCCTGACGACACAGATAAATCTCCAAGTAGCCTCAATGACTCTTTAAAAGAATGCAAAAGCCTAACTGTCTGCAAGGAACATAAATCCTTCCATTCCCCATCACCCTCTCAGACTTGAAGAAGCTTCTTGGATGAGAAGCGAAACGTCTTCAGAGAAAAAACCAGAAAATCCAGTTGCCTCTTGAAAAAAGCACGGGGATTGGGACTATTGTAACGCTCTCTACATGGGGTTACACTTGAGGAGCACCCGGAGGCTCCAACTGGCGCAGAGTGCGGCCGCGCGGGTGGTAATGGGAGCGACATGGCATTCCCATGTAACACCCCTCCTGAGCGAGCTGCACTGGCTCCCGGTGGTCTTCCGGGTGCGCTTCAAGGTTCTGGTTACCACCTTTAAAGCGCTCCATGGCTTAGGACCCGGGTACTTGCAGGACCGCCTACTACCACCAATAGCCTCCCACCGGCCGGTACGCTCCCATACAGAGGGGCTCCTCCGGGTGCCGTCAGCCAAACAATGCCGACTGGCGGCCCCCAGGGGGAGAGCCTTCTCTGTGGGGGCACCTACTATCTGGAACGAGCTCCCCCCAGAGATACGGAGGATCCCGGATCTGCGCACCTTCCGCCGCGCCTTAAAAACCTTACTATTTCACCAGGCCGGCCTGGCCTAATTTTCCCCCTCTTTTATAAAAGATTTTTAAAATTTTAAATATCTTTTAGTATTTTATATATTCAATTTTAAATTGGTTTTAAAAGTTTGGGGTTTTAAATTTGTCGGGGCCAAAATTATTTAATTTGATTTTATTCTATTTTTAAATTTTGTATGTATGTGTTTTTATTGTTTGGCTGTGCACCGCCCTGAGTCCTTCGGGAGTAGGGCGGTATAGAAATCTAATAAAATAAATACATAAATAAATAAATAATTTGGGATTATTTTGGAGAGTAGTCACCAATAGGAAACTATCAAGAAACTGTCAAAAGTTGGTGCTCATAATACAGCATTAGAAAACCCCCAGTAACACGTACGTGGCTTCCAGTGACATTTTCCAGTTAATTAAACTTGGTATCAGTTCAGGAATCCTATATATTTATTTAGGGTTGGGGGTGATTGGAGTGGGAAGGAAGAGAGAGACTCATAAACCGTAGGGTGAAACAAAAATTGGCAGGACAGTAGGTTACGCAGTTGGCTCAGATAAGAGGTTTTAATAAGGATCTGTTCTTGGAGAAACTGTCGACTTCATGAGTCGCTTTGCGCAGGAATTAAAGCACCAATTGATTCTTCTTCTAATTAAAAGAAGAAACTTGCCAGGCAGAACCAAGAGTAACGCTCAGGAAAATGTCCATGGAGATTCTCAGTCATCCAGGTCATGGTTGTCCCAAAGGTGCTTTTTCAGGAGGCAACTGAACTTTCTCGGGGTTTTATTTGAAGACATTTCACTTCTCATCCAAGAAGCTTCTTCAGCTCTGACTGGCTGGTGGGGAATGGAAGGATTGATCCTCCTTGCAGACAGTTGGTCATTTGCATTCTTTTAGAGAATCGTTGAGGCCACCCGGTGACCCTCAGGACACAGATAAACCCCCAGGTGGCCTCAACAACTCTCCGAAAGAATGTAAATGAATGTTATGAAGAGTCTCTGAGCCTCGGTAGAACAGCAGAAAAAGTAGAAATATCTTTGCAATGAATTTTGTCTCCGGGAGATTGGGAGTTGTAGTTCTGCCTTAGGCACAGGGGTGAGTTGCTGAGGGTTCGCAGGGGTTTGGGAGAACCTCTAGCTAAGATTCTGTGCAGTTTGGAGAACCCCCAAATCTCACTCCTGGCTGGCCCCGCCCACCCCACCCCTCCCAGGATTCCCCACGAGTCCTGTTTTGCATACAGGTAAGTGCAGAGTGCATGTGGAGGCTCCGGGAGGCCCATGAAAAATGGGCCTAACAGAAGTTAGGGAAGGCCGGAAATGTGCCCATTTCTGGCCTCCAGAGGGCCTCTGGAGCCTGGGGAGGCCGTTTTCGCCTTCCCGGAGGCTCGAGGAAAGCCTCTGGAGCTCGGGGCGGGAGGCCGAATAGGCCATGCCCACCCAGCAACCGGGCAGGGAACCCCTTGCTAAAATTTTTGAAGCCCACCCCTGCTTAGCCATGAAAGCCAGCTGGGTGACTTTAGACCAATCATCGGGAAACGGTGAATTGTAGTCCCATTTTAGGTGTGAAAGCTGGTTAGGTGACTTTGGGCCAATCCAGCCCCTTCCTCACAGCCCCAACTCACCTCACAGGATTGTTGTGGGGAAAACAGGAGGAGGAAGGTGTGTTGGATATGTTCACCGTGGTGAATTATTTATAAAAATAATAAAGCTGTGCTTTAATGGACTCTCACATAAAAGAGAGCTGGGAGTTACCCTTGTAGTTTCCATGATCTGTACCTTATCTCTAATTTTGGCATTCAACTTCTTTACTGAAGTATTTCTCGTTTCCTTGAATAAGGCTCGACAATCGGACAAGGAGAAACACAAGAGGGAACCTTCCAGAAGGTCTCCCACTCCTATTCACTCCTAATTTTGAGGGGAAGGAAGTGCCCCAGTGACTATTATTAAACCACTTCGATGCTGAATTCCAGCAGCGTTACCTCATAAAGACTTCACATCAAACGTTGGGATTTATGTTTGATCTGGCTGGGGATTAGCCATCATGGTTCTCAGGAGAAAATATGGTTGCCTTCCTAAGCTGGCAATCCTTAATTCTGATAAATGAGGAGGAAAGAGGGACCCAAAGTTTTTACCTGAGCAAACTTGTGGATCTGTTCCACCATCGCCGCAAAAAGAGCATGGACGCTTTCGTCGATCAAGCTCTGCATGTAGTGGACAGCTTCCTCGTCAGACAAATCTAGACGGAACTTGTCCTGAACCTGAGAAGAGCAAGAAAAAGGGAGCTAGAAGATGACTCTGAATTGATGATCATCTCCACAAGATAAGCAGACAATTTTAATCTCTATCTCCCTTCCTAATAGTAACAGAGTTGGAAGGGACTTCACGCAGGGGACCTGTACTAGGGATTCAAACCGCCGAACTGCCAACCTTTCTGATCGACAAGCTCAGTGTCTTAGCCACTGAGCCACCTAGTCAGGCTAGTCAGTCCCTCCCTCCCTCCCTTTCTCTTTCACCTTCTCTTTTTGTCCTGTGTTCTTTCTCTGTGCTTAGTTGTTTTCTTGTAGATGTTTCATTACTCGATTAGGTAACACCATGAGTACTAAAAATACATTTCCTAATTGGATAATGAAAGGACCGCAAGAAAATAAGTAAGCTCAAAGGCAACAAGGACACCACATGATTCCAGAGCTACAAATATTCTCTCCATCTGTCTATCTGTCTGTCTGTCCATTCGCCCGTCTATCATCTGTCTGTCTATCTATCTATCTATCTATCTATCTATCTATCTATCTATCTATCTATCATCTATCTATCCATCTATCATCTATCTATCTATCTATCTATCTATCTATCTATCTATCTATCTATCTATCATCTATCTATCCATCTATCATCTATCTATCTATCTATCTATCTATCATCTATCTATCCATCTATCATCTATCTATCTATCTATCTATCTATCTATCTATCTATCTATCTATCTATCATCTATCTATCCATCTATCATCTATCTATCTATCTATCTATCTATCTATCTATCTATCTATCTATCATCCATCCATCTATCTATCTATCTATCTATCTATCTATCTATCTATCTATCTATCTATCTATCTACCATCACGTTCCTCGCTGTTCTGTCCAGGGAGACATGTTGTAGAAACACCTTTCTTGCGAGTTCAGCCAAACTCCTTGAACTCGCGAGAAAGTATTTTTTACAACATGCCTCCCTGGACAGAACGGTGAGGAACGCGACGGTGCTGGAAAGGTAAGACGTGTGTCCCGTTTCTCGCCTGCCTCACCTGCCACCCTCAAATTGCACCCTAAAGGGGGCGGGTGGCTAAGCAAGGGGCAGGAGCCCTATCATGCCCGGCAGGGGAAATGGGGCACATAGTTGGTGGGTAGGCTTATTTTGCAGGGGGTGGCTTATATTATCACATGTCCTGAAAAGCCCGATTGGCCTTATTTTCAGGACATGTCTTATTTTGGGGGAAACACGGTATCTATCTATCTATCTATCTATCTATCTATCTATCTATCTATCTATCATCTCTCTCTCTCTCTCTCTCTCATATCCATCTAAAAACTGCAAGCAAAAAATCCATATTATGCTCACCTTCCTCACTGTGTCAATCTAGAGTCACCAATTCTAGCAGAAATCCAACCTTGTGAATGTACAAACCCCACAAATTGCACAAGTCAGACATTTCTATATGTGTACAAACAGTCATATATGTATGGATATGGATATATCTGCCAACAACCACACTCCAAAAAAAAAAAAAAGCTAACAGCAGGACAGAAGGTATTTGAATATTTGAATTTGAAATCAATTATCTATAAAATCAGATGCCTCCTTCGTACAACTTACTAATTCCCATAACCCTGTATCATTCATTCTCTTTCAATCAGAAAACTGTTCTCATCCACAGCGACCAAACGGAAAACCAAACAGAAAAATGCACATAGTTTTCTGTTTTTCCTGCAAAACTGAAAAGGAAGGGAAGGAGGGAGGGAGGGAGAGAGGAGGAGGAAGGGAGGGAGGGAGAGAAGGGGGGGGAAGGAAGGGAGGGAAGAAGAGGGGGAAAGGAAAAAATGGAGGAAGAGACGGGAGGAGGCTGGTAGAGAGAGGGGGGAAGGGAGGGAGGGAGGGAGAAAGAGGGGGAAGGAAAAAACAGGAAGAGAGGGAAGGAAGGGAGGGAGGGAGAGAGAGGGGGGAAGGAAAAATGGAGGAAGAGAGGGAAGGAGGGAGGGAGGGAGAGAGGGGGAAGGAAGGGAAGGAGAGAGGGGGGAAGGAAGGGAGGGAGGGAGAAAGAGGGGGAAGGAAAAAACAGGAAGAGAGGGAAGGAGGGAGGGAGAGTAGGAAGGAAGGGAGGGAGGCAGAGAGAGGGGCAAGGAAAAATGGAGGAAGAGAGGGAAGGAGGGAGGGAGGGGGAAGGAAGGGAAGGAGGGAGAAAGAGGGGGAAGGAAAAAACAGGAAGAGAGGGAAGGAGGGAGGGAGAGTGGGAAGGAAGGGAGGGAGAGAGAGGGGGGAAGGAAAATAGAGGAAGAGGGAAGGAGGGAGAGAGAGGGGGAAGGAAGGGAGGGAGAGAGAGGGGGAAGGAAAATAGAGGAAGAGGGAAGGAGGGAGAGAGAGGGGGGAAGGAAGGGAGGGAGGGAGAGAGAGGGGGAAAGGAAAAAAACAGGAAGAGAGGGAAGGAGGGAGGGAGAGTGGGAAGGAAGAGAGGGGAAGGAAAAATGGAGGAAGAGAGGGAAGGAAGGGAAGGAGGGAGAGAGAGGGGGGAAGGAAGGGAGGGAGGGACAGAGAGAAGGGGGGAAGGAAGGAAAGAAGGAAGAAAGATGAGAGAGGGAGGGAGGAAGGAGGGAAAAGAGAGGAAAGGAAGAAACAATGAAAGAAAGGGAAGGTTGTAAACTTGGGTGGGTGACTTGCTTTATGACCATCACTATTTATGACCATAACGGGCAGGCTCCATTACGGTTCTAAATTGAGAGTGACCTGTTTGTATGTACCAGTATGTGTCACAGCCAGCTAGCTAAGCACTCTACTTTGATTGCTTTGTAGAAGAGAATAAGTAAAGCAAACCCCAGTTGTGCTCTTGTACTGCTAAATTGGTTGCAACCTCTGTTGCTTCAAGGAAATGTGCAATTAACATGCAATTCAATTAAGAAGGGAAGAAAGTGGCGCAAGGTAAGAGACGATTTCTTTGGGAGGTCATTGTAAGATCAAGATGAAGAAGGGCAGACTCCACGTAGAAAATGTCCTACAAGGCAGGTAAAATCTTGGAGAATAAGAGAGTTGGAAGCAGGGGTGCCATTCAGCAGCTCCTGACAGGTTCTGGAGAACCGGTAGCGGAAATTATGAGTAGTTCGGAGAACCAGCAAATACTCCCTCTGGCTGGCCCCAGAGTGGGATTGGGAGTGGAGATGTTGCAATATCCTTCCCCCAGGAGTGGGGAGGGAGGGAATGGGGATTTTGCAGTATCCTTCCCCTGGAGTGGGGTGGGAATGGAGATTTTGCAGTATCCTTCGCCCAGATGTGGAATGGGAATGGAGATTTTGCAGTATCCTTACCCTGGAGTGGGGTGGGAATGGAGATTTTGCAATATCCTCCCCCCCAGGAGTGGGGTGGGAATGGGGATTTTGCAGTATCCTTACCCTGAAGAGGGGTGGGAATGGAGATTTTGCAGTATCCTTCGCCCAGATGTGGAATGGGAATGGAAATTTTGCAGTATCCTTACCCTGGAGTGGGGTGGGAATGGAGATTTTGTAATATCCTTACCCTGGAGTGGGGTGGGAATGGAGATTTTGCAGTATCCTTACCCTGGAGTGGGGTGGGAATGGAGATTTTGCAGTATCCTTCCCCCAGATATGGGGAGGGAATGGGGATTTTGCAGTATCCTTCCCCTGGAGTGGGGAGGGAATGGAGATTTTGCAATATCCTCCCCCCAGGAGTGGGGTGGGAATGGAGATTTTGCAATATCCTCCCTGCAGGAGTGGGGTGGGAAAGGAGATTTTGCAGTATCCTTCCCCTGCCACACCACGCCCACCAAGCCTTCAGAAAAGAAGGCCTAGGGGCGGCGACATGATAGCAGTCTTCCAATATTTGAGGGGCTGCCACAAAGAGGAGGGGGATTCAACTTATTTTCCAAAGCACCAGAAGGCCAGACAAGGAACAATGGATGGAAACTAATTAAGGAGAGAAACAGCCAAGAACTAAGGAGAAGTTTCCTGACAGTGAGAACAATTAATCGGTGGAACAATTTGCCTCCAGAAGTTGTGGGGGCTCCATCACTGGAGGTTTTGAAGAAGAGACTGGACGACCATTTGTCTGAAATAGTATAGAGCAGTGATGCCTAATCTTTTTGCCATTGTGTGCCAAAAGCGGGGGGAGCACGGTGTGTGTGTGTGTGTGTCACGTGCACACACCCATAATTCTATGCCCCCCGTGTATGTGCACGTGACCTTCCTGTGCTCCCCCCGCTTTTGGCACGCGATGGCCCGGTGGGCCCAGTAGGCCCATTTTTTGCTCTCCCCAGGCTCCAGAGCCTCCCTGGGAGCTTGGAGAGGGTGAAAATGGCCTTCCCCACCCTCCCCCAAGGCCCTCCAGAGGCTGCAAATGGCCCGTTTGCCGACTTCCAGACTGGAAGGCCTGTTTTTTGCTCTCCCCAGGCTCCAGAGTCTCTCTAGGAGCCTGGGGAGGGTGAAAATGGCCTTCCCCACCCTCCCCAGAGGCCCTCCGGAGGCTGGAAATGGCCCATTTGCCGACTTGCAGACTGGAAGGCCTGTTTTTTGCTCTTCCCAGGTTCCAGAGCCTCTCTAGGAGCCTGGGGAGGGTGAAAATGGCCTTCCCCACCCTCCCCAGAGGCCCTCCGGAGGCTGGAAATGGCCCGTTTGCCGACTTCCAGACTGGAAGGCCTGTTTTTTGCTCTCCCCAGGTTCCAGAGCCTCTCTAGGAGCCTGGGGAGGGTGAAAATGGCCTTCCCCACCCTCCCCAGAGGCCCTCCGGAGGCTGGAAATGGCCCGTTTGCCGACTTCCAGACTGGAAGGCCTGTTTTTTGCTCTCCCCAGGTTCCAGAGCCTCTCTAGGAGTCTGGGAAGGGAGAAAACGGCCTTCCTCCCCCCTCCCGAGGCCCTCTGGAGGCCGAAAACGACCCATTTGCTAATTTCCGGAAGTCCCACCGATATGGCATGCGTGCCCACTGATATGGCTCCACGTGCCACCTGTGGCTCCACGTGTTCACCATCACGGGTATAGGGTCTCCTGCTTGAGCAAGGGGTTGGACTAGAAGATCTCCAGATCCCTTCCAGTTCTATCTGCTATGTAGAAAAAAAAAATAGACGATTTTGTTTGAAGTCTGAGCATTTGCGGAAGCATTTTAGCACAAATCCAAAATAAAACAGCAAGTGAAGCAGGCAGGATTCAATCATACAATTCACAGATGGCATTTTGCACACTAGGGGTTTTGTGTGTGTGTATGTATGTGTGGGTGTGACTTTCTATTAAAACCAGACCTTCATTTAGATAGCAGTTAAGATTATAAATGCCTTCCTAATAAACAGTATCTTAGAAAGGGGAAGAAGATAAAGAAATTGAGATATAATTTCTGCAGAGGCCGTTACAATTATCTTTCCAATAGCATCTAATTAGGTATAGATTTTGGACCATTTGTAACTTCTGACACTAAAGCCGGAGGAAAATGGAAGATTGCAAGTTATTGGTCCAATATTGGTTCCCAGACATAAAGAATGATAATTCAATCTTTTCGATTCTAGCCACAATTTTTCCCTTTTAGGATTGATGGATAAAACAGTTAGAAAAGAAGTCATGGCAGATTATTTCAGCCGCTAGGATGACTGCAGTGGGATTATTACATACACAGAGACGGAGAGATTTGATGCTATGGAGGAATGGCTGGTGAAGTTGACAGATCTTGTTAAGACGCATAAACTTCGATTAGCAACAGAGGAGAATATTTGTAGCTCCGGGTTGAACTGTGGGGCCAATGGTGCTCTCTGAGCTTGGTTCTTTTCTTGCCGACATTTTGGGACCCAAGTAGGTAACCTCATCAGTGCTGGGAGGAAATGGGGTGTGTGGAAAGGAGGACGACGACTGTGGGATCCTTGTTGTTCTGTGACCTTGGTTGTTTCTTGCAAACATTTCATGATCCAACTAGTTAACATCATTAGCGCTAGAAGGGAGTGGGGTTTGTGGAGAGGAGGAGGAGGAGGAGGAGGAGGAGGAGGAGGAGGAGGAAGAGGAGGAGGAAGGAGGGAGGGAGGGAGGGAGGGAGGAGGAAGAGGAGGACAGTAGGGTCCTTGGTGCTCTGTGAGCTTGGTTGTTTCTTGCAGATGTTTCATGACTCAACTAGTTAACATCATCAGTGCCAGAAGGGAGTGGAGTTTGTGGAGAGGAGGAGGAGGAGGAGGAAGAGGAGGAGGAGGAAGAGGAGGAGGAGGAAGAAGAAGAGGAGGAGGAGGAGGAGAAGGAGGAGGACTATGTGACTTTGGTTGTTTCTTGCAGATGTTTCATGACTCAACTAGTTAACATCATCAGTGGTAGAAGGGAGTGGGATTCTGGACTTTGTGCTTGGAGTGGAAAAAAAATGAAACTGTGATTTTGGGGTTTACCGATTAGATCTATTTGTTGTTATAGAAATGGCTAGTTTATACTATTATGGAAAAGTAAAAAAAAATGAAGTTTGATGGTACTGTCTTATTCTACTGCATCAGAGGGAGTCAGCAGTCACTGCCTTTCCCCCCCTCTTTTCTCTTCTTTTCCACATTCCTCCTTTCCCTCTCTTATTTTTCCTATCATTTGCTTTTCTATTTTTGTATTTTATATTATAAGCTAATAAAATTGTAAACAGAAAGTTAAAAAAAAAAACTTAGAGGTTTTCTCGACTATTTCTGTTGCTAAGTAAGATAGCTATTAAGGAGTTTCGCCCCATTCTACGACCTTTCTTGCCACAGTTGTTAAATGAATCACTACAGTTGAGTTAGAAACACGGTTGTTAAGTGAATCTGCCTTCCTCAATGACTTTGCTTGCAGAAGGTCGTAACATGACCCCGGGGCCCTGCAACCGTCATAAATATGAGCCAGTCGCTAAGCATCTGGATTTGATCACCTGACTTTGGGGACACTGCAATAGTCGTAAGAGTGAAAAAGGTGATAAGTCACTTTTATCAGTGCCGTTTTAACTTCACACCAGGGGTGGGTTCTAATTTTTTTTTACTACCGGTTCTGTGGGCGTGGCTTATTTTGTGGGTGTGGCTTGGAGGTCATGTGACTAGGTGGGCGTGGCTAGCTGGTCAGAGTCATTTCTGGAAGGTCCTCGCACTTACAACCAGTCCTTGCACTTACGACCCGACTCATTTGTTTGCTTTTAACAGTGATCAGCTGTAGGGCGGCCCTTGGAAGCCCCACGGCAAGAGTTTAAACAGTTTTTTTCCCTCTACTCATCATCTGGGACTCAGGAGGCAGCAATAGATTGGGGATGGGACCAAATAAAAGGTAAAAATAACATGGGTGGGGGGTGGGAGGGGGAGAACCGGTTCAGTGACGTCATATCGTCACCGCTACTGGCTCAGCCGAACCGGGAGGAATCCACCACTGCTTCACACGGTCACTAAACGAATGGTTATAAGTTGAGGACTCCCTGTATCTACATTTCCCCGACACTAAATAGCCATGTAGACAATTATGAGCGCTGAAATCAAAGAAGTCTCCAGTTTTTGGCGAGATTATTCGTCACTAAAGTCCATCTGTCATGCCACAGCATATGACCTTTATATACTGTTGTTGCTCTCTAGCCCCATCTAATGGCCAGAGGGACAAATATGCCCCAACATACAATTGTTATATACTGTTGTTGCTCTCTAGCCCCATCTAATGGCCTGATCTGTCCCCGTCCCCACACACACACAAACACAGCCAGCCGAGGGTTAAGGAAACACTTTGGAACGCACCCAGGTCTTATCTCCCACTTGGCAGCGATAGACACACCGTCTGCCAAATGCCTTTATTTTCACAAACAGAAAGATAAGATACTAAAGTACAAAAAAGTCCAAGCAGAAATAATATTCCTCCCAGCAGTTCCGGACGAGGCTTTAGTGACTATCCAAGGTTTACTTTTGTTCGTCACAAGGATCCCTGACCACTACCCTCTATTATATAGTCTCTGGGGTGTGGTCCAGTGACTCAGTTCTAATCCCTAGCACGCCTCCTAAGCTGCTGCAATCGTTTTATCACGCCTTCGGAGGCGTGCGTCCAGGAATGATGTTTCTTCATCACTCTGATCTGAACCAGCTGTCTCCCTGCTAATCTCCTCTCCCTCGGCCGGCACCTGAGACAATGCCAGAGGGGAGGGGCTGGAGAGGGAGGCCTGGCTGACTCCTCTTCCTCATGCTCGGAGCTTTCTTCCTCCGATGGGACAGGCTCAGAGGGCGGGGCCACAACATGGCCAGAGAGACAAATATACCTCAACATACCATTTTTATATACTGTTGCTCTCTAGCCCCATCTAATGGCCTGAGGGACAAATATGCCCCAACATACCATCTTTATATATTGTTGCTCTCTAGCCCCATCTAATGGCCAGAGGGAAAAATATGCCCCAACATACAATTGTTATATACTGTTGTTGCTCTCTAGCCCCATCTAATGGCCTGAGGGACAAATATACCCCAACATATCATCTTTATATATTGTTGCTCTCTAGCCCCATCTAATGGCCAGAGGGAAAAATATGCCCCAACATACAATTGTTATATACTGTTGTTGCTCTCTAGCCCCATCTAATGGCCTGAGGGACAAATATACCCCAACATACCATCTTTATATATTGTTGCTCTCTAGCCCCATCTAATGGCCAGAGGGAAAAATATGCCCCAACATACAATTGTTATATACTGTTGTTGCTCTCTAGCCCCATCTAATGGCCTGAGGGACAAATATGCCTCAACATGCGATTGTTATATCACACGTGCGAAGGACAACTGATCGTCTCGCGCACGTGCGGGCGAGAAACTCGGAAGAAAAACAGGCAAGCCCGTGCTTGCCGGGCAACATGGCTTCATGTGCCACTTTGGGCACGCGTGCCATAGGTTCGCCATCAGAGTTATATACTGTTGTTGCTCTCTAGCTCCATCTAGTGGCCGGAAAGAGAAATACCAAGTATATGTTTGGAGCTGACTCAAGCTCTTTAACTCATCAACCCGCACTCTCAAGCCAAGTGCATGTTGGGAAGCCAGAGTCCATTTCCTTTAGAATTTGGAAAAGGCAGAAGCACAAAATAGCATCCATCTTAATCTGTGGCACATGGTCATCTAAGCACAAACCCACATCCCACACACAGAGCATCGCTGGTGAGATTTAAATTGCTTGTATTTATTAATTGTGTTGTGGCCCGACAGCGGCCAGTGGAGCTGGCAGCAGAGTCTGACAGTGAGGAGGTTGAGGAGGAATGTGGGCCAGTCCTGGGGGCTGAGTAAAGCTCGTACAAGGGCTCTGCATCGGAGGCAGAGAGGGGGCCAAGGCCATCTGATACTTATGTGCAGCCTCCGGAGTCTGACATCAGCAAGGCAGAAGAACAGCTGGAGCCTGTCCCCAGTATGTGCATGCACAGAGCTGCCAGATGACAAGAACAATTAAGAAAACAGGGTCGATTTGGGAGTAAGGCTTGGAGATGATTGGCCCCTCCCGTAAGACATAAAAGAAGAGTGAACGAGACGTGAGCTTTTACAGGAAGCAATTACTTCATCTGGCCGAGTCAAGATTTGAAAATTCTGTTTGAGACTCTGTGCCAAGTTTGGCCTTGCTCTGTGTCTGGAAATTAGCTCTCTGGCAGCATTCCACATGAGATAGGTGGGTGTTGATAACCTTCCTCTGAAAGACTATTTATCAAGCCTTGCGGACTGTAGATGAAAGTAATTTACAGTTGTATAAATAAAAGAGGTTTTGCGGGACTAAGATTGTGCTTTATACTTTCTAAGGAAGCCTAGGTCAGAACAAATTGTTATCTTCAGCAGTAACCCAATACCACCTATTTTGTATTTGGTTCTCATTATATGTATCCCTATTTTCCCCAGTTTCACCACATCCTGTTCTTTCAATAAAGCATCCAGATCTACCCACATGGTCCGTTTTATTGGAGGATAGGTGGGTTCAGCTGCAGGTTGAGCTGCACACAGACTAACGTGAAGCGAGGACAGAACACTGTCTCAATAAATTTAAACTACCAACAGAGGATACAACATGTGGGACCTACCAGCAGATAATACGGAAAGCAGAAAGTGATTTTCCAAGGCTTTAGCGGGTCTTAGGAAACATAGTAAACTGCAAAGGCAGCTTTTAAAACTGATACACATCACAACTTCCTGGGATGCTTTCCATTAGTGTCAGTCTGAACTGCAATTTTTGCTCAACAGCGTGAAAGATCCCTGATAATACAGCTCCCTCCTCAAGCAAAGATTCTCCAGGGCATTTAAACAAAATGAGCCTTTCAAACATCTTTCTACTGACTTTGCTTGTCCATATGTGGCTATCAATCCAGAGTTACTGGAATTACTGATGCCAAGACTGGTTTTACCTACTATTAAAGATGCCAGCTTAATAAACAGCAGTGAATCAGGTTCGATAAAGGTTAGCTCCAGTAAGTAGTTTACACTTCATTTGTTCAGTGGCCTCACTGCTCTCTCTCTCTCTCTCTGTCTATCATCTACTCTATCTATCTATCTATCTATCTATCTATCCACCTACCTACCTACCTACCTACCTACATACATACATACATACCTAGCTATCCATCCATCCATCTATGCACTCTCTCTCATCTCTGTTATCTCTCTCTCTCTGTCTACCTACTTACCTTATCTATCTATCCATCCAGATAGATAGATATAGATAGATGAGAGAGAGAGAGATGGGAAGGAAAGAAGGAAGGAAGGAAGGAAGGAAAGGAAGAAAGGAAAGAAGGAAAAGAGAGAAGAAGAAAAAATGAAAGGGAAGGAGGGATAGCTATATGCAGTAGGTTCATTGCCCCGAGTTATTTGCAAAAATCATAAAGGCAGGATATAAACAGATAGATAGATAGATAGATAGATAGATAGATATCCTGTTTCCCCCAAAATAAGACATCCCCTGATAATAAACCCAATCGGGCTTTTGAACGCATGACAATAAGGCCAAGCGTTTATTTCAGGGTTCAAAAAAATATAAGACGGTCTTATTTTCGGGGAAACACGGTAGATAGATAGATAGATAGATAGATAGATAGATAGATAGATAGATAGATAGATAGATAGATAGATAGATATGAGAGAGAGAGAGATGGGAAGGAAGGAAGGAAGGAAGGAAGGAAGGAAGGAAGGAAGGAAGGAAGGAAGTTGAGCAAAGGCCATTTTAAATGGCAATGATTACTGAAGGACCCAGAAATTAGTTTTCCTACCTTCGTGACTATCATTTTAGCTGGAGATTTATGGGATGTTTTGCATGCCTCACATGAGCTATACCTGAGCTACAGCTCATTTAACTACATCTAACCAAAGCAGAAAGAGATTTAAAAGAACAACAGGAAGAGTTCAGATCCGTCCATCTTTGATCTCATGAAGCATGCAACACAGGAAAAAAAAAAATTAACATTTATCTAACTGACACAGTTCATCTAACCGTCTAGGGACATGATTCTCTCTTTTTTTTTTTGTGATTTCAGACATAAGACTGCCCATAAAGCAATAATCTGCCTCAGGGGAATAATGGATTAAGAACCTACAGAATAAATTTAGCTTTCTTTCTTTTCGTTTTTTCCCCAGACAGAAGCTAACAATGCTTGCCTCAGCTCCTCGGGGCAATTTGGTATCAATGTTTAATGACCATATGTCACAGCTTTGGAGTTTTACACACACACACACACACACACACACACACAAACACACAGAGGAGAATTTTTGCATCCCATCCCCAGCTTGTCTAAAATAGCCTTTTATAAATACCTCCTCACCGGGGTATTTCATTCACACAGCTAATTATTAGTCAATCACTCTGAAGCTACAGTACCTGTTGCTAAAACGATAACCGTGTTATAGATCCTTGTGGTGATAATGGAATGATCTATCTATCTATCTGTCTGTCTGTCTGTCTGTCTGTCTGTCTGTCTGTCTAATTTGTCACATTTCTATGCCGCCCAACTCCCAAGGGACTCTGGGCGGCTTACAACAGAGAATAAAACAATGCAACAATATCCCATACAAAAGTTAAAAGAAGACATTAAAACACTAAAACGTTAAAACACATACACTCCAATTTGTGGCCGGGTCTTGCAAGATCACAAGAGCGAGATCAACGGTCCCAGGCCTGCCGGAAGAGCCAAGTCTTCACCGCTTTGCGGAAGGCCAATAGGGTGGGAGTGGTCTGGACATCAGGAGGTCCAGACGGGGCAGCCACAGAGAAGGCCCTTCCCCGCAGGCCCGCCAGCCGACATTGTTTAGCTGACAGGACCCGGCGGAGACCAACTCTGTGGGATCTTACCGGTCGCTGGGAGCTATGCGGTAGAAGGCGGTCTCGAAGATAACCTGGCCCTGAGCCATGTAGGGCTTTAAAGCTAATAACCAACACCTTGAATTGCGCCCGGAGACCGATAGGGAGCCAGTGCAGCTCGCGGAGGATTGGTGTAATGTGGGTGTATATAGGTGCACCTACTATAACTCGTGCAGCTGTATTCTGGACCAACTGTAGTCTCCGAACACTGTTCAAGGGTAGCCCCATGTAGAGAACTACCCTGTTTCCCCCAAAATAAGACACCCCCTGATAATAAGCCCAATTGGGCTTTTGAGCGCATGGCAATAAGGCCAAGCGCTTATTTCAGGGTTCAATTTAATTTAAATTTCATTTAAATAATAAATAAATAAATAAAATATTCAGAATAACAGAGTTGGAAGGGACCTTGGAGATTTTCTAGTCCAATTCCCTGCTCAAGCAGAGGACCCTATATTATTTTAGACAAGTGGCTGTCCAATCTCTTCTTCTTCTTCTTGATTTTTTTTTTGATTTTTTTAAACAAAACATAAAACAAATCCATCATCCATTACAATTGCAAACAGTGTGTGTCAGTCGGTTACAAATCTTTTGCGCTTCATCCCCATATTCAGAATTTACTAATTATCTGATTTCTCATATTGTCAAACAAATCAACACCCTCATTTATCATTTATTTAACTATGGTTTTGTCGCTTCAAAAATATATTTTCAAATATGATATTTATAACATTCATTTCATGTTTCATGTTTCATTTTCCATGTTTTATTATCTAGCTATTGATAAAATAAACCCCATATCTTGTAGTATTGTTTATCTTCTTGTTCTCTAATTTCAAATGTCAATTTACTCATTTCAGCCCATTCCATGATTTTCCAATCTCTTCTTAAAAGTCTCTAGTGATGGAGCACTTATGATGATAAGCTGTTCCGCTGATTGATTTTTCTCACCGTCAGGAAATTTCTCCTTAGTTCCAAGTTGCTTCTCTCCTTGATTAGTTTCCATCCATTGTTTCTTCTCCTGCCTTCTGGTGCTTCGGTAAATAGTTTGCCCTCCTCATCTTTGTGACAGCATCTCAAATTCTGGAACACTGCTATCACAAGCAAACAAGGATAGTAGAGGTTTCAAAAATAGACTGGACAACCATTATTGAAATAAGGCTCCAGCTTTGAGCAGGGGGTTGGACTAGAAGACCTCTGAGGTCCCTCCCAGCTCTATGATTCTATGTTCAAGATCACAATTCAGAAGGGGAGAGTTACTCCATCGCTCCATCATCTCTGGTCCTTCAGGACCTATGGACCATTTTGGCTAGGAGTGTACATGAATGAGGATTATATCTTTTTGCCATTGAAGAATGGAGTGGAGTGGGATGGGATAGGATAGATATAGAAAAGGAATAGGAATTGCTCCCGCTCACATTTGCAAACTGGTAGGAAAGGTAAGTGAATACTACCTCTGGACTGGAGGCTAAAACATACAATGAACGGTTGTGTGAACTGGGTATGTCTAGTTTAATGAAAAGAAGGACTAGGGGTGACTTGATAGCAGTCTTCCAATATCTCAGGGGCTGCCACAAAGAAGAGGGGGTCAAGCTATCCTCCAAAGCACCTGAGGGCAGGACAAGAAGCAATAGGTGGAAACTAGTCAAGGAGAAAAACAACTTAGAACTAAGGAGAAATTTCCTGACAGTTAGAACAATTAATCAGTGGAACAACTTACCTCCAGAAGTTCTCCAACACTGGAAGTTTTTAAGAAGATGTTGGACAACCATTTGTCTGAAGTGGTGTAGGGTTTCCTGCCTAAGCAGGGGGTTGGACTGGATGACCTCCAAGGTCCCTTCCAATTCCGTTAATCTGTAAAGTCCATGGGGAAAACCAGAGTCCCTGAACTAACTTATAGACAACTGTGGCAAGAAAGGCCATAAAAGGAAGCAAAACTCACTTAACAAATGCCTCAGCCCCAGACATTTTGGGCTCCATTGTGGTCGTAAGTCGAGGACTACCTGTAACTCAGGTATCCTTTCTCTTTACCTCTGGAAAAAAAAAAAAACCTTCACCCTCTGAGATGCTGAAGGAGGCGAAAAGGAAACGGCAAGAGCTAAGTTACCATTTTCTCTTTCCCGGCGTTCGAGAATTAAGACGGAGAAATAAATGATTAGTGCCTAGAAAAATCAAGGGACGAGAATTTGTCATTGCCATATGCGCTGAGTTCCTTCTGGGTTGGCTGAATTGGAACGGATGGCTCTTTGCTAAGGAGCTGGAGAACCTCAAGAGTTAAAAGACAGAAAACTCTGGCATTATTGGGTCGGCAGAAAAGAAAGCAAAAGGCGGCTTCCTTATCATCTGCACTCTTCGGTTTTGGAGACGAAGCAGGAGTGCCCTCTCGCTGCAAGAGAAGAACATCGGGGCTGAAGCAACGTGCCTTCCGTCTTTCTTTTGTCTGCCTGCACATGCCTCATTGATCCCCAGATGCTTTCTTATTAAAAGGTCATGCTTACTATGGAAGACACATGCTGACCTATGAGACAAACCGGCTAGGTTTAAAAGAAAAAAGAAAAGAAAAAAAAAAAAAGAAAGAAAGAAATTCAAGAAAGAAGGAAAAAAGAACAAGGCTGGCTAAATTTTCCCCTACTCCGAGGCATTACCTGGAGATCAATTATTGTTAATCTCTCAGCTGCCCTTTTCTTGGGTATGTTAAACTAGAGAGAGAGAGAGTGGCAGTTTGGTCTAGTGGGTAAGGCAGCAGGCGAGAAAGTAGGAGGTTGCGATTTCACGTCCTGCCTTAGGCATGAAAGCCGGCTGGGTGACTTTGGGCCCATCACCAGGAGACAGTGAGTTGTAGTCCCACCCTAGGCATGAAAGCTGGCTGGGTGTCTTTGGGCCAATCACCAGGAGATGGTGAGTTCTAGTCCGGTCCTAGGCATGAAATCCAACTGGGGGACTTTGGGCTAATCACTAGGAGACGGTGAGTTCTAGTCCCGCCCTAGGCATGAAAGCTGGCTGGGTGTCTTTGGGCTAATCACTAGGTTCTAGTCCTGCCCTAGCCATGAAAGCCGGCTGAGTGTCTTTGGGCCAATCACCAGGAGACAGTGAGTTCTAGGCATGAAAGCCACTTGGGTGACTTGGGGCCAATCACCAGGAGAAGTCCTGCCCTAGCCATGAAAGCCGGCTGAGTGACTTTGGGTCAATCACTAGGAGCCTGAGAGTTCTAGTCCTCTCACAGTGGTGAGAAAAGTAAGGACCTGCACTTAGGCAGGAAAAAACAGGTGCAGAAAGCCATTAAGAGGGATACTTAGGACTCAGAGGGACCCCCTCTGAGTCCGACAACCAATAGAATACATATTCTTGCACAGGAACAGGAAGCTCAAGCGCAAGGCTCAAGAGACGGTATAAATACCTCTCTCTCTCAAACCCATGTGTTCAGCTGCCAGGACCTCAAAACCCATGCGGTCCTATCCAGGGGTGGTATTCAAAAATTTTAGCAACCGGTTCTCTGCCCAGTTGCTAGGTGGGCGTGGCCATGCTGGGGGGCGTTTTCACCCTCCCCAAGCTCCAGAGGCTTTCCTCGAGCCTCTGGGAGGGCCAAAACTGCTTCCCCGGGCTCTGGACACCCTCTGGAGGCTGGAAATGGGCCCATTTCCAGACTTCCAGAATTTCCCGGAGGCCGGTTTTTCGCCCTCGCAGAGCCTCCGCGCAGGTCCTGCACTTATCTGGCATCTAAAACAGACCACGTGGAGACTCCTGGAGGGTCGGGATGGGGTAGGCAAGACTAGCTAGTCCTTGCAACTACCAGTTTGGCGAACCAGATCTAAAATTAGCATCCGGTTCGCCAAAACTGGTCCGAACCGGCTGAATCCCACTCCTGGTCCTGTCCATCAATAAACCATCTTTCCAATCAGCCTCCATGTTTCCAGTGTCTTTCTCCCCACTTGGAACTGAACTCAGATGGATATTTCTTCCAACAACAAGTTCTGCTTCCAATGTATTGAGGATTTTAAAAGAGGGCCTGGTTACACAAAATTGTTATCTGGTCGGATAAAATCCAGTGAATTAACTGTGCCAATTTAACCCACTGAGTTATACTTCAGATATGTACCCAGATATTCAGAGCTGTTGGAAGAGGAGCCGGCAACTGGATTGAACATGGAAGAAAAAAATGTGTTTTTTTAGCACTGGACGAACTACAAATTTGCAAAAAAACAGAGGAATACGACTAACTCTTACATACATTATTATTATTTTTTAAAGAGAGGTTTAAATTATGCCGTACCTGTGAAATCAAGTAAATTTAGATCTAGTTGTTTTCAGAATCTTCCCCCGTGACCTTGGCACCTCCAGGGATTAAAAAAAAAAAAAATTCCCTTCGTTCTGTAGTTTGTACTGATTCAGAACAAACACAGAAACCGGAGTGCAAATTTATGCACTGCTCTTCCTTCTTGTGGGTGTTTAAAGCTGAGGTTTGATATCAAATGTCTGAAATATAAAAGCGTTCATTTCCTTCTGCCAATCCCTTTTGTCATTTAAATAGACCAATTTGCACCCACTGATATTTAAGCATTACGGAGGAAATTGTCGACCAAAATATTTCTCTTGTCTTGGATCACTATAGCAACTGTAGTCTTCATTAAAAGCAATCGAAGTGCAGATAGTAAACTGTTCACAGAAAGTGGTATTAATGTTAAGTTTGATATGTGCTCTTATTGTTTAGGTTTGATATGTGCTTGATATGTGTTTGATATGGATTTATAAATAAATCCTTTCTTTTCCTCCTTCCTTCCTTCCTTCCTTCCTCCCTCCCTCCCTCCCTCCCTCCCTCCCTCTCTCCCTTCTTTCCTCCCTCCCTCCCTCTATTTCCTTCTTCATTCCCTCCCTCCACTCCATAGATTCCCCGGCTCTATGCCGCCTATTTAGGCACATTTTTGAGGCCGGGCGCAGGCACGGAAGTCACACACGCGGGGCGAACCGGTGATAACAAAATGTGAAACCCACCGCTGCTTCACTCCCTTTGTTAGGGAATGGCTATTGCCTAACTGGTTGGGTTGGCAATATATATATAAACCATCAATGCATGTTTGCAGTCAAAATGTAATGTATGACTGTAATGCTGTATTGCATCATACTGTATTCTGATTGGCTAGCTCTGTAGCCAACGTACTTAAGAGGAAGCTTGAATCATGGTTTTTTTTTTCTTATTACATTATTATTGCTACCTCTGTTCCTCTCTGCCTACTCTCTCTGCATGATCGCTGTTTGATCATTGCTACTTGTTGTTTTCTACTGTTTTACTGATTGTTTTACTGCTGTACATGTTCCTGTTTGCAACTCCAAAAAGAATGCAAGTAGATAAATAGGTACCACTTTGGTGGGAAAGTCAGTGTTCCGTGCGCCTTTGGCTTATAGTCATGCTGGCCACACGGCCACAGAAATGTCGTTGGACAACGCTGGCTCCTTCAGCCAAGAAACATAGATGAGCAGCTCCCCCTAGAGTCCAAGAGAGAGACGAGCAGCGGCCAACAGAGATGAGCAGCGCCCCCTAGAGTCTGACAGAGATGAGCAGAGCCCCCTAGAGTCTGACAGAGATGAGCAGCGCCCCCTAGAATCCAACATGACCCAACAGGGAAACCTTTACACAGCACATTTTCTACCTCTTCTGTAAAAGCAATCTTATGGCTGAAAAAGCGAGCTGCGGACTTCATCTGCCACCAGCAGGTAATTTAATTTTACAGGTCAAGGCAAAGTGGATTTTTATCTTGTTTGAGTTTCTCAAAATATATATGGATTTCTTGTTAAAGCTTTGAGGAGGGCGGGGTGTGGGTGGGAAAATCAATCCAAGCAGCAAACGCATCGCTTTTGATTTTTTTTCTCAACAGAATCATTTCATTTCAATGAGTTTCAGATGGCGGGATGTTGTTACAAGTCAAGTATTTCTTTTCTTTTAGTCCAGTTAGGCTTACTGCAAACAGATTTGTGATCTCTTGCGATGTTTCCATTCCGTTTAAACAAAATCAATGAAATGAACGATTTAATAAAATAATACTTCTTTGGGAGACAAGTCTGGTATTACCAGACTTGTCGATGTGGTTTTCTTGAGCAATAATATTAGAATTGATGGACCATTTACTGGAATAATAATAATAATAATAATAATAATAATAATAATAATAATAATAATAATAATAATAATCTCTTTTATTTATTAAACATGAAACTCAGTCAACTGAACATTCAAAAATGCATCACAAATACCATTGACTGGCGGGTTGCTGCCAGCATCCTAGGTATCAACCAAGTATCTTCTTAAGATGTACGATGTTCCAAGTAGCACAGTTTTTTTGCAGTTCCGCTGGTGTTATTGCAGGAAGCTGCAATTTGTTGATGTGTTTTGTAAAATTCTTGGACATGGTACCAAATGCCCCAATGACAATGGGTATCATGGTATCACGGTTACATGTTTCATCCATAGCCGTGTAGTTTCGATAGTCAGGTCGCGATATTTCATGATTTTTTCCAATTCTTTTTCTTCGACTCTGACATCTCCTGGTACCCGCGATGTCAATAAATTGTACGTTTTGGTTTTCAACAACTGTGATATCTGGTGTCCACTTGTGTTCCAAGTGACGATCTGTCTGTATTTGAAAGTCCCACAAGATCTCCACCTTCTCATTTTCTATAACTTTTTCCACTTTATGTTCCCATGACTTTTTGGATACAAGTATCTCGTATTTTTTACATAATGGCCAGTGGACTAATTTAGCAACTCGGTCATGTCTAGCTTTGTAATCAGTTTGTGCGATTTTGCTGTATTTACATATTAAATGTGAAATAGTTTCGACTTTTTTGTTGCAAAATCGGCAGTTTGGATTGTTGGTGGGTTTTTGTATCTTTGCTTTCATGACATTAGTTTGTAGTGCTTATTATTGTTATTGTAATTGTTGTGTTGTTGTTGTTGTTGTTGTTGTTGTTGTTGTTATTATTATTATTATTATTATTATTATTATTATTATTATTATTATTATTATTATTATTATTATTATTATTAAATCTTTAATGAGATTCACAGCCTTTGAGGCTGGTTAATAGCTCAGCAGCTCAAGTCCTAATAAGGACCTAGGAACTGTTAAGGTATCATCGGAAGATGTAAACTGTTCCGAGTAAGATGGTTTTTTGTAGAGTCAAAATGTTCAAGTCCAGTAAATTTAGAATTTCTAAATAGTGGGGTAGCCCTTTGGGTATTGCTCCAAGGGCTCCAATTACAATCGGGACAACCCACAATTTCTTTTTCCACAGTCGCTCAACTTCAATTTGCAAGTCCCGGTACTTTGTGATTTTTTCTTGCTGCTTATCTTCAATCCGTGCATCACCAGGTATTGCAATGTCAATGAACCATACTTTTTTCTTTTCAACTATTGTTATATCAGGTGTTGTGGGCTAAGTGCCTGTCAGTCCGAATCCTGAAGTCCCACAAGATCTTGAGTTTCTCATTCTCTAAAACTTTCTCAACCTGATGTTCCCAATGGTTTTTGCTGTACTCAAATCCAAACTTCTGGCACAATTTCCAGTGAATGATCTTAGCAACGTGGTCATGGCGTTATAGATAGTCAGTTTGTGAAATTTTGCTGCACCCACTGATCAGGTGGTCAACTGTCTCCTCTTTCTCATTGCAGAGGCGGCATTTGCTGTTGGTGGTAACATGTTGAATTTTTGCCTTCATGCAGTTTGTGGCTAGGGCTTGTTCTTGAGCTGCCAAAATAAAGCTTTCTGTTTCTTTTTTCAGTACTCCTGATCTTAACCAGTTCCAAGTTAGTTTCTGGTCAGCTTTGCCTTCAATACTTTTCAAGTATTGGCTATGCAGAGCTTTGTGTTTCCAATTTTCAGCTCACTGCTCAGTTACTTCTTTCTTATATTCTGCTTTTGTTTTAGTTGTCTTTAAAAGGCCTCCTTTATTTACTTCCTTAATCATTGGTTCTTCACTTTTCTGGATGTAATCATTCAAGCTGCATTTTTCTTCTTCCACAGTCTGCTTTACTTGTAGGAGTCCTCGACCACCCTCTGCTCTTGGTAGATATAATCGGTCAACATCACTTTTAGGGTGCAAGGCATGATTCATTGTCATAAGCTTCCTTGTTTTTCTGTCCAAATTGTCTAACTCCATCTGGGTCCAGTCAATTATTCCTGCAGAGTATCTAATCACAGGTATAGCCCAGGTATTTATGGCTTTTATGATGTTTCCTCCACTCAATTTGGACATTAATATCTTACGAATTCGCCGAATGTACTTGGCTGAAGTTAATTCCTTGACTTTATTATGCATTAAGTCAGAGGCTTCTAAAATCCCCAAGTACTTGTAGCCTTCTTCTGATTTTACTGCCTTTATCATTTCTTCATTCTCTAGTTCTATTCCATCCTCTTCTATGATCTTGCCTGCTTTGGTTGCTATTGTTGCACATTTGTCAATTCCAAACTGCATACCAATGTATTATTATTATTATTATTATTATTATTATTATTATTATTATTTAATCTTTAGTGAGATTGACAGCCTTTGAGGCTGGTTAATAACTCAGCAGCTCGAGTCCTAACCAAGGACCTAAGAACTGTTAAGGTATCATCGGAGGATGTAAGCTGTTCTGAATAAGGTGTTTTTTTGTAGAGTCAAAATGTTCAAGTCCGGCAAATTTAGAATTTCTAAATAGCGGGGTAGCCCTTTGGGTATTGCTCCAAGGGCTCCAATTACAATTGGGACAACACACAATTTCTTTTTCCATAATCGCTCACCTTCAATTTGCACGTCCCCATTTTGTGATTCATTCTTTCTTTCCTTCCTTCCTTCCTTCCTTCCTTCCTTCCTTCCTTCCTTCCTCTTCTTCTTCCTTCTCCTCTTCCTCCTCCTCCTCCTCCTCCTCCTCCTCCTTCTTATTCTTATTATTTTGTGGGTTACTCAGTAGTCTCTGAACTTGGTTGTTTTCTTGCAGAGATTTCATTACCTAACTACCATTGCTAGAAAGGATGACATTACTTAGTTTGGTAATGAAATGTCGGCAAGAAAACAACAAGCTCAAAGAGCACATTCCTCCTCCTCCTCCTCTAAACACTTTTAGCACATTCACTTTTAGCACTGATGATATTACCTACTTGGGTAATAAAACATATACAAAGGAAAACAAAAACAAAAACAAACAAACAAACAAAAAAAAAAAGCTCAGAGACCAGAACATATTTCACATTTCAGCCATGACCTCCAAATATTCTTTTCTGTCGGTATTATTATAATTTATCTCCCAGTCTAACCGTCCTGGAATTTTTGAAGGAACCTTTCAAACTACAAGATGGGAGCCACCACAGAGAAGGCCCTTCTTCTTGGTCTCAAAAATGGACTTCCTTAAGAGAGGGGACCCATATCATCCTCTGCCTGCCGCATCCGGCCCTTCTTCTTGGTTTCACCAGATGGTGAGATTCACTTACTTACCCTACTAGTTCGCAAATGTGAGCGCGCTTGTGCGCGAGCTAGCTCCGCTCGCGTGTGCCTTGTTCGCGCATGTGCAGTAGGCGCACATTACCTCAGGTCGGGTGGGAGGAGCCTCCTACCGTCACCGCTACTGGTTCGCAAGATCCGGAGACAACCGGGTGAATCCCACCACTGTCTACATTCTGGTGGGTGAAGTGTATGTAACTGGAAAAATATGGTCCTTCAAACTACAAGGAGGGAGCCACCACAGAGAAGGCCCTTCTTCTTGGTCTCACCAGATGAACTTCCTTAAGAGAAGAAATCCTTAACATTCGCTACCTCTACATTCAGTGGTGGGATTCACTTACTTACCCTACTGGTTCGCAAATGTGAGCTCGCACCGCTCGCACGTGTGCAGTAGGTGCACATTACCTCAGGTCGAGTGGGCGGAGCCTCCCACCATCGCTGCTACCGGTTTGCGAGAACCGGCTGAATCCCACCACTGTCTACATTCTGGTGGGTTGGGTAGATATAACTGGGGAAAAAAACCAGCCCTTCCAATAATAATGTTAGCATTTTCTCTTTATTGTTTGCCTTATGCTCTCAAGATAAGGTATTATTATACAAGGCCAACTTTCTGTCCTTAGAGATATTGATTATGAAGCTTACACTGGGATCACAAGTTATCAGATGGAGCGATTTTCCAAAGCTGCAGGTTTTTATACTCCTTTCTACTTGCTATTAAAGTGAAGAAGATACAGCATACAAAGGCAACGGGGCCTCTTCTAGCAACTCGGTTATTAAAATCAATTGCAAAAAAAAAATGTTGGCAAAATGCAATTTAAAGAGTCAGCATAATAAATAAATTTTCAGAGGCACAAGGATGACAATTGTATAATGAAATCCGTTTTCAGAAAGATTACAAAGCTCTGCGAAACCATGAGGGGGGAAAAAAAGCTTTAGAGGTTTGACATATTTAAAGGTAATATGAATGCAGGGAGGAAGAGAGAGAGAGAAAGAAAAAAGAGAAGCACGCTGATTGCACGCTTTTGAACTTCCCGACAGACAGGTACGGAGTTCAACCCAAATGAAACATGTAAGCTACACACCAGATATTCATAATAAACTCGGCAAGCTGTGGCTTAATTGGAAAGAAACATAAGCAAGGAAGCTTATTCGATATATTTTTTTTTAAGTGGAAAAGCTGTCTTCCAAGACAATGTCCAAGAGGAACACAAATACCATCACGTCAACCAACGGGGCATCTCTGACAGAGAAAGGATGGAATTAAATGTTAAATAGCAACTTGAAAGATAGAGATGAAAGCAAGTTGTGGGAACAGAAGGAAAGAAAGAAAGAAAGAAAGAAAGAAAGAAAGAAAGAAAGAAAGAAAGAAAGAAAGAAAGAAAGAAAGAAAGAAAGAAAGAAAGAGAGAAAAGAAAAAAGAAAAGAATGAAAGGAAGATGATAGTAAAGAAAGAAAAGAAACAAAGAAGAAGGAAAAAAGAATGAATGAAAGAAAGATGATAGATAGTAAAGAAAGGAAAGAAAAGAAGAAAAGAAATGAAGAAGGAAGGAAGGAAGGAAGGAAGGAAGGAAGAAAGAAAGAAAGAAAGAAAGAAAGAAAGAAAGAAAGAAAGAAAGAAAGAAAGAAAGAAAGAAGATAAAATCTAGAATGACTGTCAATTCCACTCTTTCATGGTCATGTTTCTACCAATTATATATCCTTGACAACTGCACTAAACATCAACCACTGAAAACAAAGAGAAAAAAGAAACCAGATAAAGTTATTATCTCTATTCTATACGCATACTTAGATGTCACTATTTCAACTCAATATACATAAGTGTCTAAGGGAAATTCCCAAATTAAAAAAAAAATAGAGACAAGCACATTATTCTTGGAAAGATTCCTTCCGTGTGTCACCTTGTGAGGCATTCCCTGACTTCGGAAACTATATGCCTAAAATTGGGGTAAATATGGTTTGTTCAACATTCCAAATCAGATTATTTTACTAAACCACTTACTATGAGCCTCAGTGGTGGGGTGGGGAAGGCCGTTTTCACCCTCCCCAGGCTCCTAGAAAGCCTCTGGAGCCTGGGGAGGGCGAAAAACAGGCCTTCCTCACCCCACCGGAGGACCTCCAGAGGCCCGGAAACAGCCTGTTTCCCGACTTCCGGTGGGCCCGGAAGGCCCGAAAATCAGGCCGGTGTGCACATGTACGCTGCAGCTGAGCTAGGGCAATGCTTGCGTGCCCACCAATATGGCTCTGCATGCCACCTGTGGCACGCGTGCCGTAAGGTCATCATCACAGGTCTAGATGATGCGTATCCTTACAGCATCCCATAACACACATAACTGCTTTGTGGGGAGGGGCGCTATATAAGAAATTGGTTCCTTACTTTTTTGACGGTCTTGTCCGGTTCAAGGGCGATGTCTGGAATGTTGGCATCCACCATCAGAGAGAACAAGTTCAAAATCAAGTTGGAATATCTGTGGAGAAGAAAAGGCCAATTAAGAAATAAGTACAAATTTGTGAAATGCGGAATATACAACCTTCTAAGGACCAAATTCACCACCTTTCTCAAAATCAGGAGGATCCTTTCTCCAGAAAAAAATGAATGTGATTGGTACGGCCAAGAAAAAAAAATGAGGTGAAAAGAGAATACCGTATTTTTCGGACTATAAGGTGCACTGAACTATAAGACACACCTAAATTTACAGGAGGAAAACAAGAAAGAAAACATTTTTTGGCTTCCGCAAGTTGGATTTTTGCCCTCCAAGGCCCCCAGAAGCACTCTGCAGTGCTCCACGTGGTCCGTTTTTGGCAAAACGGGCCCATTTTTGCCAAAAAACAGACCTGTTTTTTGGCTCCCAAGCTCTTTATGGCAAAAACGAGCCCATTTTTGATAAAAACAGGCCATGCGAAGCAGTGATTCTGGGGGCCAGGGAGGAGGAAAATGTGATGCGCGGAGTGTTCGAGAGGCCAAAAATGCCTGTATTTGGTCTATAAGACACACTTAAATTTTCACCCACTTTTAAGGGAAAAAAGGTGCGTCTTATACTCTGAAAAATACGGCACTTTACAAAACAAAAACAACCAAAGATAGAATAACAGAACAACAGTGTGTCAGGGTTCCAAGTAATAAATCCATCGCATGCAAGAACTCTGAGGCAGGTAGATTCCTCAAAGAATAGCTTTATTGGAAATATCAAATTGGCACAGATCTGGTGAAAACCAACTCTGAGGGGCCCCTCAGTTTTCACCTAATTAAAAGTAAAAGTTTCCCCTTCTAATCCCAACCAATCAATCACATGGCCCAATCAATGCAGCATCCGCTGGTCTGGTAACTTTACTCCTCCTTTCTCCGACCACCTGTGGGAATATCCTTGGTTCCCAGGAGAAAGTATTTTATTTTGACTACACAACCCCTAGCTATCTCTAATCACCGCTCCCTCTCCCTCGCTCCAGTGTGGCAACACGGAAGCTCCAAGATGGCTTCGGCCCGGTCAGCTTCTGCGTTGACACAGAGTTGGAAGGGACTTTGGAGGTCTTCTAGTCCAACCCCTCTGCTCGAACGGGAGACTCTCCACCATTTCAGATAAATGATTGTCCACTCTAGTCTCTTTTTTTGAAAACCTCCAGTGATGGACCTCCCACAACTTCTGAAGACCAAGCTGTTTCCATGGGTTGATTGCTCTCACCGTTAGGAAATTCCTCCTTAATTCTAAGTTGTTTCTCTCCCTGGTTAGTCTCCATCCATTGTTTCATGTTTTGCCTTTTGGTGCTTTGGAAAACAGTTTGACCCCACCCCTCATCTTTGTAGGAGCCCCTCAAATATTAGAACACTGCTATCATGTCACCCCTAGTCCTTCTTTTCATCAGATTAGACAATTCCCCCAATTCCTGCAACCGTCCTTCGTATGTTTTATCCTCCAGCCTAGTAGTGGGTTTCAATTTAGTTTGCTACCGGTTCGCTCGTGCGCTGTCGCGCATGCGCAGAAGCATCCGGGTGGGTGGGCGGAGCCTCCCACCACCGCCGCTACCAGTTTGCCCGATCCAGGACGAACCGGTAGCAACCACCACTGCTCCAGCCCTCTAATCATTCTTGTTGCTCATTCTTGTACTTTTCTATATGTGTTAAGCACTTCCTCTTTTTAATTTTTCTGTAGGCACACTTAAAGCTTTTATGCATATCCTCAGGTTGTGCTTCAGAAAATAATCATTTATTCTCTCTTCCAGCCTGCAATAATATATTGGAAGCTTTATCCAGCATCTTGGTATCCTGGCAGAAGGATTTTATAGCATTGATAACAGCCATATGCCACCTTGTGTTCGCATAGGAACATTTCAACTTCATTTCTAATTTTTCTTTTGGGGGGAAGGGGAGTATTTGGTCCAGCTGCTGTTTTATCATTGTGATGGAATGCAGCAGGGGTGAAATGCTCCCGGTTCGGACCGGATTGTCTGATCCAGTAGCGATGGAGGCGGGTGGTTCGGAGAACCGGTAGCAAAAATCCCTGCCCCCCCGCATTGCCCATTGAGCTGTGCAATCATCAGAGCCTTTTTTTTATTATTATTTTTAAAAGCATTTTTTCTACAACCTCTTTGGCCGAAAAAAAAAATACTTTTAAAAGTAAAAAAAAAAAGCCTCTGATGATTGCGCGGCTCAGCTGGGATCATCAGAGGCTTTTAAAAGCATTTTTTCTACAACCTCTTCGGCCGAAGAGGTTATAGAAAAAATGTTTTTAAAAGGAAAAAAAGCCTCTGCCGATCAGGCAAGTCAGCTGGGATTGTCAGAGGCTTTAAAAAAAAAGCCTTTGCCGATCAGGCAACTTAGCTGGGATCGTCAGAGGCTTTAAAAGCATATTTTTACCACCTCTTCAGCTGAAGAGGTTGTAGAAAAAAATGGTTTAAAAGTAAAAAAAAAAAAGTTGGCCACGCCCACTCAGTCATATTACCCCCAAGCCACGCCCACAGAACCGGTAGTAACAAATTTTACATTTCACCACTGGAATGCAGGTAGTCTTCGACTTATGACCACAATCGAGCCCAAACTTTCTACTGCTAAACCAAACATTGGTTAAGTGAGTTTTGTCTCATTTTACAATCTTTTTTGCCAGAGAAGTTAAGGGAATCACTGCAGCTGTTAAGCTAGAAACACAATTGTTAAGTGAATCTGGTCTTTGGTTGTCAGAAGGTCGTAAAGGGGATCACGTAACCCCGGGACACTGCGACCATCATAAATATGAATCGGTTGCCGAGCGTCTGAATTTTGATCACGCGATCATGGAGAGGCTGCAACGGTCACAAATGTGAAAAAACGTTCATTAGTTCCGCTGTAATTTCAAATGGTCATTAAGTGAATTGCTGTAAGTCGAGTTTGCTTAAAACAAAAATGAGGAGGAGAATATTGAGAATATTGAAATCCATAAAATACATGTATTTTAGTTACTAAAGTGTAACTCCAAAGCTGGAGGCAGAAGTGGTGTATAAAAACTCAGAGTGGGGTGGAACCAGTGGTGGGTTCCTCCTGATTCAGCCCGGTTCGGCCGAGCCGGTAGCAGTGACGATATGACATCACTGAACCGGTTCTCTTTGTTCGGGAGATGGGCCCTCCTCCGCGTTATTCTTACCTTTTATTTGGCCCCACCCCCAATCTATTGCTGCCTCCTGAGTCCCAGCTGATCAGCTAGAAGGAAAAAAAACTGTTTAAACTCTTGCCGCGGGGCTTCAAAGGGCCGCCCTACAGCTGATCAGTGTTAAAAGGCAGTGTGATGGTAGACCAGTACCTCCAAAAACAAATGGGTAGACGGGTACAGCTCTGCAATTAAAAGCCTGGTAGACCAGTACCTCTGCTAAATCCTAAAGAACTGTCACATGGCCATCAAGTCACGCCCACAAAATAATCCATGCCCACAGAACCGATAGTAAAAAAATTTACAACCCACCCCTGGGTGGAACGGAGACTGGATTCCCAGAAGGGAGGGGCTGCATTCCAGAGGTCAAAGAAGCAAGGAAGCAAGAAAAGATTGGTTGGATGCGAGAGGGTTAAATCGGTTCCTGCTAATGATTCTCACAGTACATCTGTAGTTACGCAAATGAGTGGTGCGGTGGCCTAGAGAGTGGAATTCTCGCCTCACAAACAGGAGCCTGTGAGTTCAGGGATGAAATGCTCCCAGTTCGGACCGGATCACCCGATTCGGTAGCGATGGCGGCGGGTGGTTCGGAGAACCAGTAGCAAAAATTCCTGCCCCCTCCCCATGCCCAGCTGAGCCACACGATCATCAGAGGCTTTTTGTTTTTTTACTTTTAAAAGCATTTTTTCTACAACCTCTTCCAACGAAAAAATGCTTTTAAAAGTAAAAAAAAAGCCTCTGATGATCGTGCGGCTCAGCTGGGATCGTCAGAGGCTTTTCAAAGCATTTTTTTCTGCAACCTCTTGGCCGATGAGGTGGTAAAAAAAATGCTTTGAAAAGTCTCTGACGATCCCAGCTGAGTTGTCTGATCGGCAGAGGATTTTCAAAGCATTAGGAAAAAAAAAAAAAGTTGGCCACTCCCACCCAGTCACATTACGCCCCACCACCAAGCCATGCCCACAGAACCGATAGTAACAAATTTTATATTTCACCCTTGTGTGAGTTCGATCCTAGGTAGAGGCAGATGTTTCTCTCTCTGGACACAACAAAAATATATCTGCTGAGGAAAGCTCCCCATTGGCTCCCCATTGGCAACAGGAAGGGCATCCAGCCAGTAAACACTCAGCTCCATTCAGTTGCCCAGACTCCATCCCGCAAAGGAATTAGGGGGTCATTAAAGGAAGATGATGATCTGTAGTTATGCAAATGCCCTTGAGTTACAACAATGCATTTAGTGACCCTTCAAAGTTACAACAGCACCAATTCTCAGCGCTGCAACTTCCCCATGGTCATGTTATCAAAATTCAGATCCTTGACTCATATTTATGACACTTGCAGTGTCCCGGGGTCATGTGATCACTTTTTGCGACCTTCTGGCAAGCAAAGCCAAAGGGGAAGTCAGATTCATGTTACTAACTTAACAACTACAGTGATTCGCTTAACAACCATAGCAAGAACAACCATAGCAAGTCATAAAATGGGGCAAAACTCGCCTAACAACTGTCTTGCTTAGCAAGAGAAATGTTGGGCTCAATTGTGGACCCTGGGTCTCTGCAACCGTCATAAATATGAGCTAGTTGCCAACTTTGATCACGTGACCATTGGGGACGCTACAACGGACATAAGCGTGAAACACAGTAATAAGTCACTTTTTTTTCGGCGCCGTTGTAACTTCGGTCACTAAATGAATATTTGCAAGTCGAGGAGTACTGTTCTGCCTCAGCTACGGACCCCAAAGAACGCAGCACACACGAAGTCTGTACAAACCTTAATTTACTAAATTAAATCAGTCTTTTTCAAAAAAAGGCTGTTAATTAACTTTCTTAACAGCCTACAAGAATCCAAAGAATAAATAATCGTAATCTTACTATGGTTGGCAGAAAGCCCAGAAGCAATTTGCAGGAAACTGATAAGAGAACTAAGATCAGGACGCGAAGGAGAGTGAACGAAGTTGTTCCCTGCAAATTGCCTCAGTCGTCGTCCTTCCTTAAATAGACTAAAGGAGTGGCCAATTAGCCCCAAGCCTTACTCTCGAGGAGACCTCCACCTGAGGAGCCACTCCTGCCTTTTGGCCGCTCTGCGTGCCCGTGCATCGAGAAGAGGCTCCTCCTGTTCGTCCTCTTCACTTAAAGGAGCTTCTGGAGGCCCTGGCTGAATCCCCGCCTCTGGCACCACATCTTCTCCAGCCTCCTCATTGTCTGACTTGAGAGCCAGCTACAAGGCTGCTGGCACAGCACCACACCAGCCTCTTCGCTGTCGGAATCAGCTACTAGCTGCACAGGCCGCTGACGGGCCACAACAAGTATCTGTACATGTTTCATAACCATCCAATCCATTGGAGGCTTCAGGTCAAGTACAGGGTGTCTTCGACTTACAACAGTTCATTTAGTGAACTGTTCATTCAGTTCATTCATTCAGCAGCACTGAAAAAAAAATGACTTACGATCATTTTCCACAGTTCCGAACTTTTGATCACATGATCAAAATTCAGACACTTGGCAAGCGACTCATAGTTATGATGGTTGCAGTGTCCCCAGGGTCACGCAATCCCCTTTGGCAACTTGCAGGGATTCACTTAATCACAATGGCAAGACAGTTTGCAAAATGGGGCAAAACTCACTTAACGACAGAAATGTTGTTGACTCCCATTTGCGGTCATAAGTTCGAGGACGGCCTGCATCTGCTTCTGTGTTATCTCTATTTCTTTCCTCCCACGAACCCAAGCCAGCTTCCCTCCTCCTGGTTCAAGTGAATTCAGTGAGCGTGCCTTTGAAGCATATTTCCCTTCCCATTATTTTCGTTAATATTCTCCACTTTTGTGCATTTTATTCCCCATACATCATAAAGCATCCATAAAAATGTCTAGCCCGTTTCCGTTCAGGCAAGCAGGAGAAAGAGGGGCTCACTAGCATGTCTTTACGTCAGCGGTTGTATTTCAAAGGCAATCAGGCTGCAAATGTTAGATCCAAAATGCTTTTTCACCTGTTCCTCTTACTACCTATTAAAATTTGTTTCCGACTCTCAGACACACCGAGCGAATGTGGCTCATCGCCGGCTACATTCGTAAGAAAACTTGCGGCCCGTCTCGTGGCGAAATGGACGGCAAACCAATTTAAGGAATAAATAAAAAAAATGAATAAATATACATTTGCTTTCGCCATCTCCTAGCTATATTGTCTTCACTGTTGCCGTACAGATAGTCCTCGACATACGGCCACAGTTTCCATTGGTAAGCGAGACAGTCGTTATGTGAATTTTGTCTCCTTTTACGGCCTTTTTTTTGCCACAGTTGTTAAGTGGATCATGTGGTCCGTTAAGCAAATCTGGCCTCCTCCGTTGACTTTGCTTGTCCGAAACCAGCTGGCAATAATGTTGGGATGGAATTGGCTTTCCATCCCCTTTTTCTGTAACAATTTTTCAACTTTTTTGGGTCATCATCCTTAGCTTTTCTCCGAGCGAATGAATTTGGCTAGTTGATGCAAACTTCAAAATTATGGTATCTTATTTTACTTATCAGTTTTGTTTGCAGACTAGAAGACCTCCAAGGACCCTTCCAACTCTGTTATTCCATTATTCCATTATTCTGTTAAAAGGTAAAGGCTCCCCTCGCACAAACGTGCTAGTCATTCCCGACTCTAGGGGGCGGTGCTCATCTCTGTTTCAAAGCCGAAGAGCCAGCGCTGTCCGAAGACGTCTCCGTGGTCGTGTGGCTGGCATGACTCAACGCCAAAGATCGCACGGAACGCTGTTCCCTTCCCACCAAAGGTGGTCCCTATTTTTCTACTTGCATTTTTTACCTGCTTTCGAACTGCTAGGTTGGCAGAAGCTGCGACAAGCAACGGGAGCTCACCCCGTTTACGCAGCACTAGGGATTCGAACCGCTGAACTGCCGACCTTTCGATCAAGTACAGAATAAGAATAACTGAGATGGAAGAGACCTTGGAGTCTTCTAGTCCAACTTGCCCTTAAGCAGGAGATCATTCTGGACAAATGGCTGGGCCCACAACTTGTGGGGGCAAGCTTTTGCACTGGTTAAGTTTTCTCAGCGTTAGGAAATTTCTCCTTCGTTCTAACTTGGTTCTTTCCTTGATCAGTTTCCATCCATTTTTCCAAAGGTGCTTTTTCAAGAGGCAGCTGGACTTTGTGGGATTTTTTTCTTTGAAGATGTTTTGCTGCTTATCAGTGGTGAAATGTAAAATTTGTTACAACCGTTTCTGTGGGCGTGGCTTGGTGGTGGGGGTAATGTGACTGGGTGTGGCCAATTTAAAAAAAAACTTTTTAAAAGCATTTCTTCTACAACCTATTCGGGCGAATAGGTTGTAAAAAATGCTTTTAAAAGGTTAAAAAAAAGGCTCTGATGATCACAGCTGGAGAACTGGTAGTAAAAAAATGCCTAAAAAGTAAAAAAAAAAAGTTCTAATGATTGCGAGTCGCTCAGCTGATTGTCAAAAAAAAAAATTTTTTTTTTACATTTTTTACTACCAGTTCGGCGAACCAGTAGCCTTTTTTACTACCGGTTCAGGCGAACTGGACCGAACCAGGAGCATTTCACCCCTGCTTCTTATCCAAGAAGCTTCATCAGCTTTGATGAAGCTTCTAGAATGAGAAGCAAAACATCTTCAAAGGAAAAAAAAAACAGAAAATCCAGCTGTCTCTTGCAAAAAGCCCCCCCCCCCCCCCCCCACACAAAAAAAAAACCATACAAATTACATCTTTTCGGAACAGAGCTTTGATCGGGTCATCAATTTGTTCAATTTTTTTGTAATCTTTAACAAAATTTTATATATTCTATTTTGCCATAACACTTATTTCTTAATCTTAAATCACATATTTCAACTAATAACATTTTAGAAAAAAATTACTCATGTTTACTTAATCAATATAATTACCCTTCTATTAACCCACTTTAAATCTTAATTCAATTAATACCTCATAATACATTTCACAATTCTTACCCTAAATCCTCACTATTAACAGTACAGTTCAAACATGTTTATATTCCAAAATTATTTCCATTTCTAAAACTTCCTTACATTTATTTATTACTTCATATAATGCTCATTAAATCTTAATTCCATTATTACTTTATCAAATTTAAATCTTATCACTAATGTTAAAAATATAGCAATTTAACATTTAAACATAGTTCTTAATTCAAATAATGCTATTTAATACAGTTTCCCAAATTATTTCCCTAAATTCTATCTATTTAACCATGCAATTTATATAAACACCAATTAAGTCATTTTTGTTTGTAAATCATAATCATATATTATTTCAATTTTCCTTTCTTTTTTGCTTAAGTGAAAAATGTTCAAATTATTACTATTGTTATACATATTTAAACAATATCCCAATTATTATAGCTATCCATTTTCTCAAATGATACCGTCCAACCTCTTAATAAAAATTGATACATTATATCCATTGATATATTTTCTTTTTACATAATCTAATTCAACCTTTTCTTTTATCATTCCACTGTAAATCCCAGTGTAATCATCTTTATGACACTGTTAATCCCAGTGTAATCATCTTTATTTTTTCCCCTGTTAATCCCAGTGTAATCATCTTTTTTCCCCTGTTAATCCCAGTGTAATCATCTTATTTTTTTTGCCTCTTGAAAAAGCACCTTTGGTGACCCAGATGATGGAGTATCTCCATGGACATTTTTCCATCCATTGTTTCTTGTCTTGCCTTCTGGTGCTTTGGAGAATAGGTTGACCCCCTTCATCTTTGTATGAACCCCTTTTTGGAAGACTGCCATGTTGCAAGGATGTTAGACCACTGCATCCCCAAACAGACCCTCCTTTATGGTGAGCTGTCTCAAGGAAAGCAACCGCACGGCGGACAAAGGAAGTGATACAAAGACATGCTGAAAACCTCCTTCAAGTCCCTGGATATGCACACCACCTCCTGGAAAACCCTGGCACGAAATCGATTGACATGGCACACCTTGAACCACCAAGGCTGCCAGTCATTTGAAGACAGAAGGTGTCACGAGTGTTTTCAGGACTGTTGTGGCTACTTGATCAGCCACAAACAGTATGGTTCCAATCAAGCCATCTCCTGTTTGCAATTACCTGCAAGCCTTCCCCGCCCTAGTTAATTGCAGGTTAACTCCCCATATAAGCAGGGACCTTTCTGCTTGCTATTTGGGCCTAGACGCTGTTTAGGTCTAGATGCAGAGCCAGTGCTGAAGCACCTGGATGCAGAGCCCAGAGCAGAGCTGCAGAAGGGAGGAGAACTCAGATAAGGAGTCCTGACGGCTGCAGCAGAGATAGCAGCAGAAAAGGAGCCGAAGAGCTGTGTAAAGATACTCCCACGGAGCCAGCTGCAACTGTGAGTTGAGATAGCTGGAAGCCTTTTGAAGTCTCCAATTTCGGCTTGCCTTTTGCTGAGTTGAAGCACGCAAGCCAACATCTGAACTGTTGCTGCTGGACAGTTTCCCTCCCAGGAGCTTCAAGCAACGTTTGCTGGTTGAATTGTTTTTCACAGGTGACTTTTAGCTGCTGCCCTTCTACCACCTCGATGATGTATTGACACCGAAGCTGCTTAATGTTATGTTATTTTTTTTCTTGTGGACTGTTTCGGTATTGTGGAGCGGAATTTAGGGAGATGGCCTGGCTTCATTTAACCAAGATAAGACTTTGTTATTAATGTGCCTTTTTAAAGATATAGTGTTTTTTAAACATTTTATTTATTTATTTATTTATTTATTTATTTATTTATTTATTTATTTATTTATTATATTTCTATACCGCCTTTCTCCCGTAGGACTCAAGGCGGTGTACAGTCAAGAAAAATATAGACACACAAACATCATAAAATTGCTAATTAAAATTATTACTTAGTTTGGTCAATTAAATAAAACCCAGAATTAGATAATATTTTAAAAAAAAAATCATTCACATGTTCATATGTTTAGCCCCGCCTGTTGGAACATCAGGGTCTTGACGGCACGGCGGAAAGCACGGAGATCAGGGATATTCCGTATCTCCGGGGGCAGTTCATTCCAAAGGGTTGGAGCCCTCACACAGAAGGCCCTCCCCCTGGGAGTCGCCAGTTGGCATAATTTGACTGATGGCAACCTGAGTAGTCCCTCCCTGTAAGAACGAACTGGTCGGTGGGAGGCTATTGGTGGCAAAAGACGGTCTCGTAGGTACCCAGGTCCTAAGCCATGGAGCGCTTTAAAGGTGATAACTAACACCTTGAATCGCACCCGGAAGACCACCGGGAGCCAGTGCAGCTCGCGTAGGAGAGGTGTTACATGGGCGTAACGAGCTGCGCCCATAATCACCCGCGCGGCTACATTCTGGACCAGTTGGAGTAAAGTATATTTTTATACAAGACTCCTCTGCTAGTTTTATTTCAGTCTTAGTGTGTTTGCTCGTGAGCTGGTTCACGGTTCAGGGACAACCCTCTACCCCATCCTAACAGAAGGACAACCATAGCATAGAAGAGAAGCGAGCACTCCGCAAAGCCAGAGCTGCAAATGCTGCAACAATAGTGCCTACATGTCTACCTGACATGTGGCAGAACATTCTGTGCCCGCATTGGCAGAGGTGGGCTGCTGCCAGTTCAGACCGGTTTGGGCAAACCGGTAGTTCCGATTATCAGATGGCCCCGCCCACCCATCCCCGCTCTGTCCTGTCCTATATTTCCTTCTTTTCTTTGGCTCAGCTGATTCGAGTGGCACAGGTGATTTCTGCACATCCGCTGTTCTACTTACCAGGTGTTGTAACCTAGGCCCATGTAGTTATTACCAGACACAATCAGTCATAAACAAACATATTTTATTAGAACAGCTGAGAATTACTTCATTCTCAGCTTAGTCCAAATTAAATCCAAAACAAATTCTTCGTAAACAGTCCTTTGGCCTTATCACCAACCTTTGTCTTCTTTGGCACCCTGCCAAAAGCTTTTCTTGGCAAAACCCCACGAAGTTCAGAAGTAAGAGATGCCGACAAGAAACAAATGTAGCAACGTTGCTTTCCTACAAAGATCCCAAGAGCCATTGCTGCTCTTTTAAGCCTTCTGGGAGGGGCCAATCATCTCCTGGCCTTACTCCCGACTTGTCATTTTTTCTTCAGCTGCTCTTGCCTTCTGGCAGCTCTTCGCATGTGTGCAGTAGGAACAGGCTCCTCCTGTTTCTCTGCCTCTCTGGTATCCGCCTCTGGAGGCTCCGGAGTTCGCGCATCACTCCCAGATAGCCCTGGCCCCATCTCTGCCTCTGACTCAGAGCCCTCGTCCGGGCCTGCCCCAGACTCCAGGACTGGCCCATTTTCCTCCCCAGCCTCCTCACTGTCCGACTCCGCTGCCAGCTCTGTAGGCTGCTGGCGGACCACAACACCGGGGCTGCCGTAAAAGGTAAGCAGCTGAGCTTCAAATTGCTGTAATTTGAACGCTGCGTGCAAGTGTGTTAGGTGCGTGCGCGTGCAAAGCGCACGATCACCGAACTGGTTGTTAAACTGGTTGCAGCCCACCAATGCGCATAGGCCTTACCAGCCACCTGCAGCCCACAACCAGTTAAATGTCAAGGTCCTCTTCGAAAAGGATGGACGAACATCATCTCTGAATGGACCAGGGGTGAAATGCTACCAGTTTGCTCCAGTTCGGGGGAACTGGTTGTGATAA
The DNA here is from genome assembly GCA_022577455.1 of Arizona elegans. Classification (NCBI taxonomy): domain Eukaryota; kingdom Metazoa; phylum Chordata; class Lepidosauria; order Squamata; family Colubridae; genus Arizona; species Arizona elegans. The sequence goes on from JAKOOJ010000053.1 coordinate 947,092, forward strand.
AAATTACCGGTTCCGGAAAACCGGTAATAAAAAAAAAAGCTACCGGTTCGGTTGAACCAGCAGTTTAAAAAGCTACCGGTTCGGGCAAACCGGTAGTTAAAGAAAGCTATCGGTTCCTCCGAACCGGCATTTCCGAAGATCAGCTGTGCAGCGGGGTTTAGCTTTGCTAGACAGCAGGAAATCCTGCTTTCTAGCAAAGCTAAATCACGCGCCATAGATGATCCCCTCCCCTTCGCAGTTCTACTTACCTTCCCAAGCCTCCTTTTGGTACGCACTGCGCATGCGCACACAACATGCATTTGGCACGGAGTGCACATGCGCGGCCAGTGAACCGGTAGCAAACCGGTTCAGATTTCACCAGTGGAATTGACCCCAGATTTTCCAGTCCAGGAGGTCAATTAAACGTCTGTCATTGCTAAAGGGAGTTGAGAAAACCGGCAAGGAAATATCTCTGAAAGAATGACCGACTGGGTTACGGGTTATCTAACCACAAAATTCTAACCTGCGCAGATGAAGGAATGCCGTGTAGCATTGTTTGCGAAACTCCTGGTACTGTTCGCTCTGCGTCCCTCCCATTCCTTCCACCATTTCCTTATTCAGCTTCATGGGTGGAGGAAGAGGCTTCGGGTCACGTCCCAGAATATAGCCAAAATCAATGTGGAAAAGTTTGCCTGCATTGGGAACGTCAGAAAAAAGATTAGAGTTACGACGCGTAGGGAATTTACGAGGTTCTGCTCTCTCTTTGGTACTCAGAGTAACAGAATAACGGAGTTGGAAGGGACCTTGGAGGCCTTCTAGTTCAACCCCCTGCTCTAGCAGGAGACACCATACCATTCAGGACAAGTATAAAGCCCTACATGGCTTAGGCCCGGGTATCTGCAGGATCATCTCCTGCCATCCTTCCATCGTCTGGTGCGCTCACACAGAGCGGACCTCCTCAGGGTGCCGTCAACCAGACAATGTCGGCGGGCGGCCCCCAAGGGGGAGAGCATTCTCTGTGGGAGCGCCAACCCTCTGGAATGGGCCTCCCACCGGCCTCAGGACAGCCCCGGACCTCTTCTCCTTCTGCCGCGAATTGAAGACGTGGCTTTTCCACCAAATGGGCTGAATCCGTAGGGATGATTTTTAATCATTTTAATTACATTTTTAATTAATTTTAACTAATTTTAAATTGGCTTTGTTGTTTATGCAATTTTTTTTTTTTGTTCCTTCTTGTAAACTGCCCTGAGTCCTTCAGGAGAAGGGCGGCATATAAATTACATAAATAAAATAAATAAATAAAATAAATAAGTGGTCATTCTTTTTTTTTCTTTTTTTTTTAAAAAAAATTGATTTATATGCCGCCCTTCTCCGGAGACTCAGGGCGGCTTACAATGCGCTAAGCAATAGCCTTCATCCTTTTGTATATTTATACAAAGTCATCTTATTGCCCCCACAAACTGGGTCCTCAATTTACCTACCTTAGAAAGGATGGAAGGCTGAGTCAACCTTGAGCCTGGTGAAATTCGAACCTGCAGTAATTGCAGGCAGCTGGTCTTAATAACAGGGTGCTTTAGACCACTGTACTACCAAGGCCCAATCTGAGCCTTGGTAGTACATTCAATCTGTTCTTGTCAACCTCCAGTGATGAGACAGACAGACAGACACATAGATAGACAGAGAGCTGAAGAGCCAATGAGATGGAGAGTATAACAGAATAACAGAATTGAAAGGGACTTTGGAGGTCTTCTAGTCCAACCCCCTGCTCAAGCAGGAAACCGTATACCGTTTCAGAACAAGTGGTTGTCCGGTCTCTTCTTAGAAACCTCCAGTGTTGGAGCATTCACAACTTCTGGATGCAAGTTGTTCCACTGATTAATTGATCTAATAATTGAAAGGGAAATTTGTCCTTAATTTCTCTCCTTGATTAGTTTCCATTCATAGCTTCTTGGCTTGCCTTTGGGGGGCTTTGGAGAATAGGTTGAGCCCCCCCACCCCCTTAGGGTGCCATCGGCCAAGTTATGCTGGCTGGCATAAAATTATTCTTATTCTTATTCTCCTTTGTGGAAGCCCCTCAAATATTAGAACATGGCTATCATGTCACACTTTTTACTAGACTAGACGTAACCAATTCCTGGAGACCTCAACTTACAGCCATTCATTTAGAGACAGTTTAAAGTTATAAAGCTCTGAAAAAAATATTTCCTTCCTGAATATGAAAGTTGAGAGAGGCCTGACCGGAATGAGCATGAAAACTGTTTACTAGGGGCTCAGGTGAGTAGAAGTAGTCATTGACTTACAACTGCAATTGAGCCTGGAGTTACAGCTGTAGATCATGGCAATCATTAGGGGATCATCACATGACTATACCTGATTTTTATTGCAGTGCAGCCAAAAAAGTTAGTGCAATTGTACACTGCATAAACAGAGGGATAGAATCAAGATCACATTGTTAATACCACAATAGTTGGTAATAATTAATTAATAGTTAATTAATAATAGTTAATACTATTAAAAAAGTTAATACCACTTTATAAGGCCTTGGTAAGGCCACACTTGGAATACTGCATCCAGTTTTGGTCGCCACGATGTAAAAAAGATGTTGAGACTCTAGAAAGAGTGCAGAGAAGAGCAAAATTAGGGAACTGGAGGCTAAAACATATGAAGAACGGTTGCAGGCACTGGGTATGTCTAGTTTAGTGAAAAGAAGGACTAGGGGTGACATGATAGCAGTGTTCCAATATTTGAGAGGCTGCCACAAAGAAGAGGGGGTCAAACTATTTTCCAAAGCAACAAAAGGCAGGACAAGAAGCAACGGATGGAAACTAATCAAGGAGAGAAGCAACCTAGAACTAAGGAGAAATTTCCTGACAGTTAGAACAATGAATCAGTAGAACAACTTGCCACCAGAAGTTATGAATGTTATGAAGTTTTTAAGAAGAGGTTGGATAACCATTTGTCTGAAGTGGTGTAGGGTTTCTTGCCTAAACAGGGGGTTGGACTTGAAGACCTCCAAGTTCCCTTCCAAGTCTATTTTTCTATGGACCCAAAAATAGCAGCTGATTTTCAAACCAAGGAGTCAAAGAGGTAGTAGAAGATCTACAATTCTGATCCGGCCCTCAAAGAAATCCAGTTTGACACCCCTAGTGTAAGGTCTCCTGCCTTGAGCAGTGAGTTGGACGAGAAGACCTCCGAAGTCCCTTCCAACTCTCTAATTCTGGAATTCTATTCAGGATAGAACCATAAGAGCACCCAGAGGCTCCAACTGGTCCAGAATGCAGCCGCGCGGGTGATTATGGGAGCGTCATGGCGCTCCCATGTAACACCTCTCCTGCATGAGCTGCACTGGCTTCCGGTGGTCCTCCGGGTGCGATTCAAGGTGTTGGTTACCACCTTTAGAGCGCTCCATGGTTTAGGACCTGGGTATCTATGAGACCGCCTTCTGCCACCGAGAGCCTCCCACTGGCCAGTACGCTCCCACAGAGAGGGGTTCCTCGGGATGCCGTCGGTCAAACAATGTTGACTGGCGGCCCCCAGGGGGAGAGCCTTCTCTGTGGGAGCACCTGCCCTCTGGAACGAGCTCCCCCCAGAGATACGGACGATTCCGGATTTACTTATCTTCCGCCGGGCCCTCAAGACTTTTTTATTTCAACAAGCCAGGCTGGCCTAACTTCTTTAATTGTTTAATTTGAATTTGAATCTCAGCTCTCTCAGCAAAACAGAGGACGGCGTGGGGATCTCGACATTGAATTTTAAATGGGGTATTTAAATTGTTGGGCCAAATTGTTTTAATATATTTTAAATTGCTTTTAAATTTTCGTATTCTCTGTTTTTTACCTTTGGCTGTTCACCGTCCTGAGTCCTTCGGGAGAAGGGCGGTATATAAATTTAAATATAAAATAAAATAAAATAAATAAATAATGTAGTAAGGAGCCCATATGTACAGGCAGCTGTTTCCAGTTTCAGCTCTCTGGATCTCCATTTCAAAGGATCAGGATGAGATTTTTTTTAAAAAAAATTGATTTATATGCCGCCCTTCTCCATAGACTCAGGGCGTCTTACAATGCACTAAGCAATAGCCTTCATTCTTTTGTATATTTATACAAAGTCAGCTTATTGCCCCCACAAACTGGGTCCTCAATTTACCTACCTTAGAAAGGATGGAAGGCTGAGTCAACCTTGAGCCTTGGCGAGATTCGAACCTGCAGTAATTGCAGGAGAGCTGTTCTTAATAACAGGGTGCTTTAGACCACTGTACTACCAAGGCTCTTGAGATTAAAGTCAGTTTTGCTTGGGAATCCTATCGTCAGTCAGAATAAACAATGAATGCTGGGCTTGATGAATACACCGTCTGCTATGTTATCTGATGTAATGCTACTTCAGATGCTGATCGCAACAGCACAATGAGAATGAGCATTCCTGCTGTCTCCTTTTCTTTGGGAAGCAGCAAAAGAACATTGCAGAGGGTACGGTGTGGCCGTGATAAATTTGGCAGAATTGTGGTGTGGATTCTCAGCAGAGAATTTTGCAGAAACTGAGAGATTGCAACACCAGGGGTGGGTCTCCGATCAAAACCCTCCAAGAAGAATATGCAAGGCCATCTGGTTCTCCTACACCAGGGGTCCCCAAACTTGGCAGCTTTAAGACTTGTGGACTTCAACTCCCAGAATTCTCCAGCCTGGAGAATTCTGGGAGTTGAAGTCCACAAGTCTTAAAGCTGCCAAGTTTGAAGACCTCTGTCTTACACCTTACACTTTTCGTGTAACTTTAGTTCTCCAATCCCATCTCCTTAAGCAAGGGGTGCAAAACCTGCAGAAACAGAATAACAGGGTTGAAAGGAACCTTGGAGGTCTTCTAGTCCAACCCTTGCTAAAGGAGTACACCCTATACCCCGTGATGGCGAACCTATCACATGCAGAGGTGGCACGCAGAGCCATCTTTCCGGGCACACGAGCTGTCACCCAACCCACCTGCTGCTGCGCATGTGCACCCCACCTGGTGTTTGGGCCTCTGGTGCACACGCGTGCAATTCGGGAGACCCAGCGGGTCTTCAGAGCTCTCCTGCGAGTACTTGCGTACAGCGTGCCTATGCGCAGAAAGCGTTCATGCACATGCATTGCACGTGTGAAAACCGTGCGCATGTGCAGATGGTGCGATGGCATGCACAGTGCACGGGGGGAGCCGTGCAAAACCCTGCAGGCATGCCCAAATGTTGTGGCTGTCCAGTCTCTTCTTAAAAGCCTCCAGTGATGGATTAAGATTAAGAATGGAGGCTCCTTTTAACTTTTTCCACCAGTGGTGAAATGTAAAATTTGTTACTAGCGGTTCTGTGGGTGTGGCTTGGTGTGTGTATGTGGGGGGGGGTAATATGACTGAGTGGCCGTGGCCAACTTTTTTTTTTTTTTTTTACTTTTAAACCCATTTTTTCAGCCAAAGAGGTTGTAGAAAAAATGCTTTTAAAAATTAAAAAAAAAAGTCTCTGATGATTGCGTGGCTCAGCTGGGCAATGGGGGGGGGGAGGGATTTTTGCTACCGGTTCTCCGAGCCACCTGCCTCCATCGCTACCGGATCGGGCGATCCGGTTCGAACCGGGAGCATTTCACCCGTTTTTTCCCCCCTCTTCTGCGACAGTCCTTCTTGCTGATCTGATGGCTTTGGAAATGTATCGGTGCCCAAGATCTACCGTGCCAGTTACATATGTAAATATATCCCTAAGATTAATTAACGGCTCTGATTCGCACCGTACCGAGATGGATGAGAAGTATAATTACAGTCTCAGGACTTATTCTGTTGTCTTCCTTTTTCTTTTTTTTCCCCCCATATAAAAAGCATGGATCTCTAGACTCATCATGAGGACGGGCTCAACATAAATTAGCAGTGAGAAGAATCTCTCTAAATGTTCGTAATTAAAGAACTTGTGTGATTTTACAACATAGATCAAAGCCTGCTGGTTCAGAACGGTTTTGTTTTATGCGCTGTGCTTTGTGTGAGTAATATCCTTTACCGGATTTTTTTTTTTTTTTTTTTTTGAGCGATAGCGAAAGTAACCCAAGGCAGTTCCATATGGTGCAACAGACTTGATTCTTGTGGGATTCTGCTTTTAAAAATAAAAATAAAATCTCATCTTTAAATCAAACCGTATGGAATGAATGCTGGGAATTTCTGTTAGATAAATGAATGCGGGGTGACATATGTCCGTATAGGAAGTTGGATCCCGCACAGCAGAAATTATATCTCTGATGGGCTTTTAAGAAAGTTCTCAACAGGAGATAAAAGGATGAATTCGATAACTTATATAGTTTAGCCTTGTCCTGCTTATCCCTGTACAGGTAATCCTCGAATTAGGATGACAATTGAGTCTAAAATCTCTGTTGCTAAGTGTTCTGACCCTTTGCAGAAGCAGGAAACAGGCTCCCTGCAAACAAAAAAACCCCTCTTTATTTACATTTTGGGAATGAACTGCATTCACCAACAGAAAGTCCAGGCAAGAGTCCTGCAAGGAGTTAACTGAAACAATAGTTCTTATCAGTTCCTTATGATAAATGCAAGGCTGTGAGCTCCCAGCCAGGAGGCTGCAAATTACCATATTTTTCAGAGTATAAGACGCACCTTTTTCCCCCAAAAAAGAGGGTGAAAATCTGGGTGCGTCTTATTCTCCGAATGTAACCCCACCCAGTTTCTTGAATGGAGACTTCAGAGGCTGAAAAAAGTATCAGAAAAGAAGCCTCCAAACAGAGCTTCAGAAAAAAAAGCCTCCAAACAGAGCTTCAGAGGCTTTTTTTCTGAAACTGTTTCGGAGGCTTTCAGTGGCAGAAAAGAAAGTTTTTTCTGAAACAGAGTTTCAGAAGTTTTAGAGGCAGAAAAAAAAAGCAAAAAAAAAAAAAAAAGTAAGGCACAGAGCTCACAACCAAGGAACCTGTTGCTAAAATTCACCTCTGGGAACAGCTGATTGGGGGTATTCTGGGAGGCTGATCCACCCGCCAATCAGCTTTTTTCTTATTTTCCTCCCCAAAAACTAAGGTGCGTCTTATACTCTGAAAAATACGGTAAGTCACTTCAAACAGAGAAATAAACAAACCTCAGTTCTGGCAAGGCAGTCTTTGTCACACAAAACACACAAGGAACAAAGTTTCCAGAAATGCAAATGGTTGTCTGCGACAACCAAACCATGCCTCTTTCCTCCTATTTATTCCCCAGCCAGGGAGGGGCCAGTCAGCGTCCACGGTTGTTTTCCTTCCGGAGCCGGCTCATTGTCATCCGTTGTTCACCTCTCCTATCTGCTCTGTGCATACCCGCATCTGGAACAGGCCCCAGCTGTCCTTCCTCCTCACTCATATCAGCCTCCAAAGGCAGCTGCCTCTCTGGCTGGGAAATGTCGGACGACCCTAGCTCTATCTCTGTGTCCGACACCGAGCATCCATCAGAGCCTTCCCCGGGCTCCAGAACTGACCCAAGTTTCTCCCCAACCTCCTCATTGTCCGAGTCTGCCTCCAGCTCTGCTGGCGGGCTACAACACTAAGTGAGACATTTGTTAAAGTCAGTTTTGCCCCTTTTTACGACCTCTCTTGCCACGGTTGTGAAACTCTAGAGCTCCTAAGTTAATAATATGGTTCTTAATTAGGTGAAACACGGTTTTCTTCTGGTGGGTCCAACTTGTTCACTGCTAGTCACCACTTCTTTACCCTCCTACCATCGGGAAAGAGATATAGAAACATAGCCAGCTGCACAAACAGGCTGAAGAACAGTTTTTATCTGTGGATTGTCAGACTCCTGAATGAGAAATAGTGTCGTAACTACGTAGTACGATGGACTGCAGGGCTGGCGCAATGTGTAACATGTTCACACTGGTGCAATAGGACTGGATATTTTGTTAATCTGATTTAGGGATTTTCTTTCTTCACTGTGAGTAATATTGTGTTGGGGGGGGGAAGGTGCACTGAGAGAGCTCTACCAATCTCATTGTACATATTGTGCACTGACAATAAAGATTTGAATTTGAATTTGTTCATGGCCCAGCATCTTCTTCAAACCCAGTGAACGGGTGGAGGGAGGAACCAGATTCACTGTGTTACGCAGACTTAATCATTGTGCAAAGATGATGATAAACACATGTTTGGCGCAACTGGTGTCAGCAGTTCGAAAAACATTTGCAGCGACAATTGGATCACCGCCGTTAAGTCCTCCAAGCCAACGTTTCTGAGACATCGGCAGATGGACCGAAGAAAATAAACCTCCTAAAAAGATTTATAATAACGCCGGCACCATTTCCAATCTGCCTAATTTCTTCTTTACAAAATAAGATAGCTAATTGGCACTTGACAGACGCACATATACAAACACACACACACACACACACACACAATTTCGAGATCTGTTAATTATATCGCTGGGTTTGTAAGATTGTTAAAGACGTACCGACAAACGGTAGCTATTATACACTCTGCTGCCTTCCAAATACAGCACATGTTTAATAAGCATGCATTAGCCGTAGATAATTAAGTATTGACCATAATATTAGTCAAGACTGAATAAAGAGGTTATTTCCTTTCCATCGGATCTTCAATTATGATATTAATCTGATTTTTCTCCTAGCCGAGTTCCCTTTCTATTAAGTTCTTGTTGTACAATTCCTTCCTTTTAACATCTATAAGTCTGGTCTACCGGGAGTCCAGATGCCTAGCAAAATGACAACATGATCTGTATTTTATGTCCTTTATGCCAGTGGTGAAATCTTCCCCAGTTTGCCACTGATTTGCTGACTGTGCATGTGTTGTGCGCGCCAAATACACGCACGGTACACGCCAAATGCATGGAGTATCAATCCTTCCATTCTTTCAGACAGATAACCAAGTTTTTGACATAGTCTTGAAGCGCAGCTCCTCAGTTTGTCACTGGTCCGGTTTTGCATGGTGCGTGAACACAGCCAGGATGATCTGAGCTATGGAGAGCCCAACTCAAAAGTCCAACACTGTTTTCATCTATAGATTTGCGTTGTTCTCGCCTTCTCTCTTCTCTCCGTGCTCTAGGATCAGGAGCGACTGATCTTTGCTCTTCGCCTGAGTTCTGTCTCTCCTGCTCCTCCCTGTCTGCAGGCCTTTCGAATCCTAAACAGCCCTCCCCATACTGACTCTGCCCTTCCCCAGTTTTCTCCAAGGCCAATGGAGCCGCCCTCTCGATCCATGTCGGCTCCTGTTCCAGCTCATCTTCCCCCACAGATTCAGACTCCAACAGGGGTGGGATGACATCTTATTTATCAATTTCATCCTTTGATTGCAATTTCATCTTTTGTGTGTGTTTTGTCCCTGCCCCAAATCACACTAGGGGGGCGACAGAGAAATCGTATAAAATTAATAAGTGACCAAATAAAGCATTTAGCAAAATGGAAATGAAACTGCAAATGTTTGCTGGCTGAACGCTACAACCATCCCGTTTTGTTAAGATGTTGGGATGGTTAAATCCACAAGTTATGCCTTGTTAATTCTGCCTCCTTTGCAAAGTCCCGCAATATTTTTTTTAATGCTGTGTGGCTCCAATAATTTCAGGCAATTTCGTAACAGTCTTAACATCACTTTAACGAGACTTGCATTTGTAGGCAAAGACACAATTTCAAAAGGACATGATTTTCTTCTACAGGGAAGATGCCCCAACATTTGCCCCCGCCTCCCCAAAAAAGTGAATTCTTTACCTGTCTTGGTGAGCAAAAGGTTATCCAGATGCCTGTCCCCAACTCCAAGTATATATGTGATCACACAATACCCAGCTGAAAATTAAAAAAAAACGAAACAAAATTAACATAGGTAAAGGTAAAGGTTCCCCTCGCACATATGTGCTAGTCGTTCCTGACTCTAGGGGGCGGTGCTCATCTCCATTTCAAAGCCAAAGAGCCAGCGCTGTCCAAAGACGTCTCCGTGGTCATGTGGCCGGCATGACTAAACGCCAAAGGCGCACGGAACGCTGTTACCTTCCCACCAAAGGTGGTCCCTATTTTTCTACTTTCATTTTTTACGTGCTTTCAAACTGCTAGGTTGGCAGAAGCTGGGACAAGTAACGGGAGCTCACCCCATTATGCGGCGCTAGGGATTCGAACTGAATTTGATCGACAAGCTCAGCGTCTTAGCCACTGAGCCACTGCATCCCTTTTTAAAAAATTAGCATAGCTCTTTGTAAATGTTATAACTCCTGAAGATCAAAACCAAACTGAAGCAAGTTAGATTATTTTGTCAGAAACCTGTGGGGTCCTTACTAGCACTGATGAAGTTACTTAGTTAGGTAATGAAACGTCTGCAAGAAAACGATCAAACTCAGAATGCACCAAGGATCTCCAAGGGGCTTTGATAGCACTGATGATATTACCTAGTTGGGTAATGAAACGTCTACAAGAAAACGACCAAATTCAGAGTGTACCGAACGTCCCAAATTCCATAATTTCTAGCCCAAGACTTCATACAAGCTGTTTCCACTACGCCTTGAGCAAATTCACTACTTTTGGGGGTATAAAGCGCTCCGGACATAAAATACATTTTCCTTTTTTGGTGAGGAAAACAAGAAAACGAAATCTGCCTCTGCCTCCTAGCAATTTTGCTTCCTTGCAGCAAACAGCTAATAGCCTGCTTTACTTTCAGTTTCGTTTTCAGCATAGCTTGATTAACACAAGAAAAAAATCTGCTCCCAGCAATTTACCTCCTTGCAGCAAGCAGCAGAGGCCCACACAGCAATAGGCAATGGCAATATCTGCAGCCTGAAACAGCTGAGAGTCGGGAGGCCGATGCAACAGACAATCAACTTGTGCTAATTAGGCTGTGATGAAGCTGAAATAGGCTGTTTTTTCTTGCTGCTTGCTGCAAGGAAGTAATTTGCTGGGAAGCAGAGGCCATAGGGTGGGGGCCAGTGGGTGGGCAGGGCTACATTCGGTGTATAAGACACGCCCAAATTTCCTCCCCTTTTTGGGGGGTAAAAGGTGTGTCCTGTACTCCAAAAAATACGGTAATTTATCATTTCTGGAAAAAGGCTTTTAGTAATCAACCCATTAAAGTAAAGCCATATTTAGAATACTGATGAATTCCCCAATGAGCAGCCGGACAGTTGACACAGAGATTTTAAATATCCTGTAATATTCAACCAATGGCCTCTCTAACCTTGGTGATGCAGCAGACTAAAGCGCTGTTAACTAGCACCAGCTGCCTGCAATTACTGCAAATTCAAATCTCACCAGGCTCAAGGTTGAGACTCAGCCTTCCATCCTTCCGAGGTAGGTAAAATGTGGGGGCAATAAACTGACTTTGTATAAAAAAGAACACCGCTTTGGGGGGGGGGGGGCGAAAGCCCTACTAAGCAGATATATACAAAAAGTATGAAGGCTATTGCTTAACACATTGTAAGCCGCCCTGAGTCTCCAGAGAAGGGCGGCATATAAATCGAACCAATAAATAAATAAATAAATAAATAAATAAATAAATAAATAAATAATAAACAAACAAACAAACAAACCCGGGCAGATGTAGCCATTAAGATGAATTCTCTCTTCCATTTTAGTATCAAAAGAAGAAGAGAGACAAGTAATTGCAACAGTTCCTCTTTCACCATATGATAACCCAGTGATGGTGAACATATGGCACGCGTGCTGGAAGTGGCACACACACAGCCATCTCTCTGGGCACGCCTGTTGTTGCCCGTTGCTCTTCCGGTTTCCGGGGCTGGTCTTTGGACGAATAGGTTGTACAAAAAATGCTTTTAAAAGTAAAAAAAAAAAAGGCTCTGACGATCGCGCGCCTCAGCTGGGAAGCGGACCTCAGTGGCAAGCGGGCAACCAGGTGATTGGGTGGGCGTGGGCGGTGGGGGGGCGCAGGGATTTTTGCTTCCGGTTCTCCGAACCACCCGCCGCCATCGTGTTCTGACCCAGCTACGGAACCCAAGAAATGTAGCACACACAAAACTCCGAACAACTCCGTTTAACTACAAACAGTCTTTTTTCAAATGCAGGCTACTACTAAAAATGTCCTTAACGGCCTGCCAGGAATTCCAAAGATTAGATAGAGGCTTACAAGAGTTGGCAATTAGCCCAGAAACCAGGTTTGCAAGGAAAATTCACTCTCAAATGCTCAGCGAGCGACCGGACGAACATACGTTGTTTCCTGCAACTGTTTGCCAGCTATGTGCAAACTTAAATAGGCTAAGGGAGTGGCCAATTAGCCCCAAGCCTTACACTTGAGGAGACCTCCTCCTGAGTAATCACTCCGGCCTTTTGGCTGCCTGCCTGCCTGCGTGCTCGTGCATTGAGAAGAGGCTCCTCCACTTCACTCTCTTCACTTGAAGGAGCCTCTGGAGGTTCTGAAGGCCCTGGCTGAGTCTCTGCCTCTGGCACCACATCCTCTTCAGCCTCCTCACTGTCCGACTCGAGTGCCGGCTGTACAGGCTGTTTGCGTGACACCACACCAGCCTCCTCGTCGGGATCAGCCACAATCCGCGCAGGCCGCTGGTGGGCCACAACACATCGCTACCGGATCAGCCAATCCGGTCCGAACCAGGAGCAATTCACCCCTGTCCCAACTCTTTTATTCTATTATCTCCCACAGCTTCTAGGGATTCTCAATCTCTCCATAAGTGTTGCAGAGCAGAGTTTTTAGCAAACCCCTACTCGAAATACAAGGAGTTACTTTCCTGTCTTCTGAAGTGCAGACAGACCCATGGAACTGTGCCCCAATGCTTACCGCAGCTTTTCACGTAGGTGTCCATGACTTCCGCACTGATGCCGTGGGGCCCAGTTTCACTCGGCGCGTATTTCCGGAAGAAGTTCTACAAAAGCAAGATGGAAGGTTTACTAGGTGGTCCTTGATTTAGAACCACAATTGGGACTGGGATATCCGTCGCTAAGCAATGTGGTTGTTAGATGAGCCGTATGAGAATGGTCGTAAAGCAAGGACTACCTGAATTTTTTGGCCCAGCACAAAATGAATCCCCAAGATCAGGGGTCAGCAACCTGCGGCTCTGGAGCCACATGTGGCTCTTTCACCCCTCTGCTGCAGCTCCCTGTCACTTAAAATATGCATCACAACTGCCAATGTGCAACACAGGGTGGATAAAAATCAATGATTTTTTTTTAAAAAATCAAAAAAATCAGATTTTTTTATTTAAATCGGATTTTTTTTATTTAAATCAGATTTTTTTGATTTTTATCAAATTTATTTTAATAAAAAATTTTGGGGGTAAAAATCTATCGTAAGATAGTTTTCTATTTAAGATACATAAATAATTTAGTTTATTCAGCATGAAACGGAGCTTAGTTATGTAGCATGAGGCTGTATAATCTTCAACACTGGGACTATCGGTGAGTCAACAGCGGGTCAAAGGAGTAGCAGAGATGACAGTTGCTCTTTAAAAATTATGATTTAAATCGAGTTGATTTAAATCAAGCCTTTTTACTAGTGATTTAAATCATGATTTAAATTGTGATTTAAATCAACTCGATTTAAATCAAATCCACCCTGGTGCAACACCCACCGGCACACGATTTATTGAGCTTTTCAACCTTCAGTAGGCCAACCATGGATAAATCCAAGAAAAGAAGTTTCAGAAGAAAACAAAACGTTTAATTTAATTACATATGCTACTTTTTTTTCTTCTCCAATTTTTATTTATAAGTATAAACTAAACAGAACAATGAAACGTACAAAACATAAAAACATATAAACATCCATTTCAATACATGTCCAGTTTGTCGCAACTATAATATACATTTCTCTTTGTATTTTGACTCTTCCTTATTTGGTCCTTCCCTTTTATCTATCTAATATTGATCTTTGTTGACCTATGTCTGTTCTTTGTTTCCATCATATTATATTTGGTCATTTTATTTACTTCCTATTGCTTCATCTCTTTCCTATCTTTCAACCAACTATACCACTTTTCCCATACTAAGTAAAAGTCATGTTCTTCCCTATTTTGTAATTCTTTTGTGAGTCTATCTAATTCCGCACATTCCATAGTTTTATTGATTACTTTATCTGGTGTTGGTATATCACTACTCTTCCAGTGTTGTGCGTATAGTATTCGTGCTGCTGTTATCATATGTATAATTAAATAGGTTGTTTCTTTTTCATAGTTACATCTGTGGGGGCACCTACCCTCTGGAATCAGTTGCCCCCAGAGATAAGGAGAATCCAAGACCTTAGTGCCTTCCGCCGTGCCCTTAAAACCCACTTTTTCCAGCAAGCCGAGCTGGCTTAAGAAGAAATTTTAAATGTTTTAATTGGTTTGTATTTTTAATTTTGGGCCAAATTTATATATATTTTAATTGTTTTTAATATTTGTATTTTATGTTTTTTTAATTCTGGCTGTACACCGCCCTGAGTCCTCAGGGAGAAGGGCGGTATATAAATTTTAACTAACTAACTAACTAACTAACTAACTAACTAACTAACTAAAGAAAGAAAGAAAGAAAGAAGCATGCTAGTTTTGTGGCCACTCAAGAAATAGTCAGGCACGGGAAGGGTTTTTGTGGCTCCCGGTGTTTTCTTTTCTGGGCGAAACGGGTCCAAATGGCTCTTTGAGTGTTTAAGGTTGCAGACCCCTGCCCAAGATGATAAAAGGATCATGGAGAAAACTCATCACCTTGTCTTAATGTTGCAGTTCTATTCATTCATTCATTCATTCATTCATTCATTCATTCATTCATTGTGTCTGGTTTGCACAGTGGCAGATAGGACAGCACTACAGAGGGTCAACGTCATTGCCCAGAGGATCATTAGTTGCCTTCTCCCCTCTTTGGAAGAGCTTTATAGCTCCCACTGCCTTAAGAAAGTTCTAAATTTCCGCTACCGGTTCTCCAGAACCTGTTAGAACCTGCTGGTTTTCACCCATTTGGGGGCAATACGCAGATTTTGTAAATCATCCAGAGAATACTGTAAAGCACTAGAGGAGATATATTTTAAGATGTCTATGGAGATTCTCAGGTCATGGTTGTCCCAAAGGTGCTTTTTTTTCAAGAGGCAACTGGACTTTCTGGTTTTAATTTGAAGACGTTTTGCTTCTCATCCAAAAAGCTTCTTCAACTCTGACTGGATGGCGGGGAACGGAAGGATTTATATTCCTTGCAGACAGCTGGTCATTTGTATCCTTTTAGAGAGTTGTTGAGGCCACCTGGAGGTTTTTCTGTGTCCTTGTTGTGGCTCCGATCACCAAGCCTGATTTAACAGCAGGAGAGGACTCCGAGAGTGAAGGAGAGGAGTTGGCAAGGCCTCCCTCTCCAGGACCCTCCTCTCTGGCAATGCCTTCAGTGTCCTCCGAAAGTCAAGAGATAGGCCTGGGGCCAAGCACTTCCACGCAGCCACAGGTGGACAGTAATGAGGAAGATGAGTCTTGGCGGGATCCTCGGCAGCGTCGCAGAGATAAGCGTGCACAGCAAGAGGCGTGCCAGGGATTAGGCTGAGTCACTGGACCACACCCCACAGGGTATAAAAGGGGGTGTGGTGGCCGGTTCAGCTCTGTGACGAGCAAAAAACAGATATCGGATGACCTTCTTTGTATTTACTGGACTTTGTTGATTATTGTGTATTGGCTTTGTTCCCGGACGAAGGGAGAAACTCCCCCCTCGTGAGTAAAGAATACCTGGCAGCCAGCCACTGGGTTGCTGCCAATTCTGATACCAGATAAACTGTTGTCGGCTGAGTTCTTTAACTGTTGCCTATCTGTGGGGGTGCATGTGTGAGACGGGGACAGAACAGTCCTCAGGGTCACCTGAGTAGTGCAAATGAGCACTCTAAGGACACATATAAACCTCCAAGTGGCCTCAATGACCCTCTAAAAGGATGCAAATGACCAGCTGTCTGCAAGGAATATAAATCCTTCCATTCCCCACCATCCAGTCAAAGTTGAAGAAGCTTCTTAGGTGAGAAGCAAAATGACTTCAAAGGGAAAAAAAAGAAAGTCCAGTTGAAAAAGCACCTTTGGGACAACCATGACCTGGATGACTGAGAATTTCCATAGACTATCAAATTAAGCAATGACCAGTCAGGCCAGCTGAATATATTCCCTTAAGTATATTTGATTATTCATGTAATAACTGCAGCCAGAATTGTATTTGCACAGAATTGGAAAGGTGAAGAGATTCCTATGGATGAAAATGTGGTTAAGAAAATATTGGAATGTGCAGAAATGAATAGATTAACACTTGCAATTAAAGTAAAGGAAGAATCTGATTACTATAATATATGGGATTTATTTTATGAATGGTTAGAGAATAAATATGAAAGCAAGGTATAATAAAGTTAAATAAGTTAAGAAGAGAAATGTTACGATAGATATGTTACAAAAATAGATATGTTAAGTATTAAGTATTAGTATTAAAATAAGAGTAGGTATAAATAATGAATATAGTGGTAAGCTTTAACTGTTGTGACACAAAAAATTTGTACCCAGACAAAACACTGTTTAATGAATGATGAAATGTTTGTATTAAAAGAAAATAAAACCTTTTTTAAAAAAAAAAGAAAAAAAGAAGTATTATAGTGTAGTGTTTAGCTTGCAACCAACATAATGCAATGGAAAGATTTAAAATCAGAGTTTTTAAGAGACACACTGGGACTTTTTAAAGGAGCCCATCAAATTTCAGGTGCAGAAACTGCATAATTACAGGGAAGGTTAAATGCTTCCAAATATGGATATATTCCCTTCTGAGCCTGGATTGCAAAATTTAAATAGCATTAGCAATTCAAAGCAATGCTGAATTAAGATACAAGAAGTGAATGGCAAAACATACATTAATGGCATTTTTTTCTTAAATGACGAGATGGGGAAAGAGGCTCACAGTTGCAAATCCAGCTTTGAGTCAGCCCAAAATACAGTAAAGTAAAGATAAAATAGACAAGTCTGGAGCCAGTTTGATCTATTGGTTAAGGTGCCAGGTTAAAAAGCAGGAGACTGTGAGTTCTAGTCCTGCTTTAGGCATGAAATCTGGTTGGATGAATTTGGGCCAATCACCAAGAGGTTGTTAGTTCTAGTCCTGCCTTAGGCATGAAAGCCAGCTGGGTGACTTTGAGCTAATCACCACAAAACTGTGAGTTCTAGTTCTGCCTTAGACATGGAAGCCAACTGGGTGACTTTAAGCCAATCACCAGGAGACTGGGAGTTCTAGTCCTACCTTAGGCATGAAAGCCAGCTGGGTGACTTTGAGCTAATCACCACAAGACTGAGTTCTAGTTCCGCCTTAGACATGAAAATCACTTTGATGACTTTAAGCCAATCAACAGGAGACTGAGAGTTCTAGTCCTACCTTAGGCATGTAAGCCAACTGGGTGACTTTGAGCCAATCACCAGAGACTGTGAGTTCTAGTTCTGCCTTAGACATGAAAGCCAACTGGGTGACTTTGAGCCAATCACCAGGAGACTGTGAGTTCTAGTTCTGCCTTAGACATGAAAGCCAACTGGGTGACTTTGAGCCAATCACCAGGAGACTGTGAGTTCTAGTTCTGCCTTAGACATGAAAGCCAACTGGGTGACTTTGAGCCAATCACCAGGAGACTGGGAGTTCTAGTCCTACCTTAGGCATGAAAGCCAGCTGGGTGACTTTGAGCTAATCACCACAAGACTGAGTTCTAGTTCCGCCTTAGACATGAAAATCACTTTGATGACTTTAAGCCAATCAACAGGAGACTGAGAGTTCTAGTCCTACCTTAGGCATGTAAGCCAACTGGGTGACTTTGAGCCAATCACCAGAGACTGTGAGTTCTAGTTCTGCCTTAGACATGAAAGCCAACTGGGTGACTTTGAGCCAATCACCAGGAGACTGTGAGTTCTAGTTCTGCCTTAGACATGAAAGCCAACTGGGTGACTTTGAGCCAATCACCAGGAGACTGTGAGTTCTAGTTCTGCCTTAGACATGAAAGCCAACTGGGTGACTTTGAGCCAATCACCAGGAGACTGTGAGTTCTAGTTCTGCCTTAGGCATGAAAGCCAACTGGGTGACTTTGAGCCAATCACCAGGAGACTGTGAGTTCTAGTCCTACCTTAGGCATGTAAGCCAACTGGGTGACTTTGAGCCAATCACCAGGAGACTGTGAGTTCTAGTTCTGCCTTAGACATGAAAGCCAACTGGGTGACTTTGAACCAATCACCAGGAGACGGTGAGTTCTAATCCCATTTTAGGCATGAAAGCCAGCTGGGTGATCTTGGGCCAGTCTCCAGGAGACTGGGAGTTCTAACCCTGCCTTAAGTATGAAAGCTGGCTGGATGACTTTGGGCCAGTCCCTCTCTCTCTCAGCCCAACCTACCTCACAGGGTTGTTGTTGTTGTGGAGAAAATAGGAGGAGAGTGTATTGAATATATTCACTGCCTTGTGTTATTTGTAAAAATAACAAAAGTGGTATACTAGCAAATCAATAAGAAGCTTCTGCATTACAACTTAACTACCATTTGGTTTTAGAAAGTAGCTCCCACAATTTTGTTCTTAGAACTGACATTCTGTTTCATGAATACAACTAATATGGGTTATCTGAGCATAGAAAGACAATTTTTGGGGAACAAAACTTAAAAACTTCGGTATCAGTGACCTATTAGATCACCCCTTTCCAGGGGTGAAATGATCCTGGTTCGGACCGGATCGCCTGATCCGGTACGATGGAGGCGGGTGGTTCGGAGAACCAGTAGCAAAAATCCCTGCCCCCCCCCCCCCGACTGCCCAGCTGAGCCACGCAATCATCAGAGGCTTTTTTTTTAATTTTTAAAAGCATTTTTTCTACAACCTCTTTGGCTGAAAAAATGCTTTTAAAAGTAAAAAAAAAAAAGCCTCTGATGATCACGCGACTCAGCTGGGATCATCAGAGGCTTTTAAAAGCATTTTTTCTACAACCTCTTTGGCTGAAAAAATGCTTTTAAAAGTAAAAAAAAAAAGCCTCTGATGATCACGCGGCTCAGCTGGGATCATCAGAGGCTTTTAAAAGCATTTTTTCTACAACCTCTTTGGCTGAAGAGGTTGTAGAAAAAATGTTTTAAAAGAAAAAAGCCTCTGATGATCAGGCAACTCAGCTGGGATCGTCAGAGGCTTTAAAAAAAAAAAAAAAGCCTCTGCCGATCAGGTAAATCAGCTGGGATCGTCAGAGGCTTTTAAAAGCATTTTTTCTACAACCTCTTCGGCCGAAGAGGTTATAGAAAAAAATGTTTTTAAAAGGAAAAAAAAAGCCTCTGCCGATCAGGCAAGTCAGCTGGGATCGTCAGAGGCTTTAAAAGCATTTTTTTTACAACCTCAGCCGAAGAGGTTGTAGAAAAAATGGTTTTAAAAGTAAAAAAAAAAAAGTTGGCCATGCCCACTCAGTCATATTACCCCCCCAAGCCACACCCACAGAATTGGTAGTAACAAATTTTACATTTTACCACTGCCCCTTTCCCACCCACTTTGATGATCTCTGGGATGTGCAGCACTACAAATCCCATCATGCCCATCCATATGGTAATCACTGCTTTGACTAAGGATGGGGTTAACCCGAACCATGTGTTTTCTGGAGAAGTGAATTCAGTGGGAGCAATAGAAAAGATTTAAAAAGTGGAAAAAATGAAATTTCTTCTAAGGGCAAGTTGACCTCTGGTGATATTGTAAACCCATCCATACCATTATAAGGAATAGCTTGGCCAAAAACTTCTTTTGGGGTATTTCTCAGTGTCCCAATCTACCCCACATCATAGACATCGCCTGGTGGCCCCCATCCAAATAACAACCCAGCCTGACCCTGCTTAGCTTTCTGGGAGTGACTAAGGTTGGTGTATTGCTGCCACCTAGTAGAGAAAAAAAGTACATGTCTAGAAATGGAGTATAGGATTACACTATTGAAAATTAGCTGGGAAAAAGGATCGAACTGCTGGCAGTCGGCAGAATTAGCCCGCAATACTGTATTCTAACCACTGCGCCACCAGGATTCAACCTCCATCATCTCCAACCCTGGTTAAGTCAGAAGACCCACCTGGATGCTTTCTTCAGTAGCGAGGACTTCCGCCACCGGTACCGACTGGATGAACTGCATGAAACCTGGAGAAGCAGAAAGAAAAACAGGATTCTCACAACTCAGAAGAACCTCAAGTTTTGCCCCTTATTGCATTTCAGGCTCGTATTCAGGGGAGAGTAATAGAAACATATTCTTTAGCAAGGTGAGAAGAGGACAATACTCCATTGACAACCATTCATTTAGTGACTGAAGATGAGTGGTGCGGTGGCCTAGAGGTGGAGCTCTCGCCTCACAGTCAGGAGGCTGTGAGTTCGATCCCAGGTAGAGACAGATATTTCTCTCTCTGGGCACACTGAGAATATATCTGCTGAACAAAACTCCTCATTGGCGACAGGAAAGGCATCTGGCCAGTAAATACTCAGCTCCATTCAGTCGCCTAGACTCCACTCCACAAGGGATTATGGGGTCATTAAAAGATGATGATTTAGTGACCAAAGGTACAACGGCACTGAAAAAAGCGACTTAAGACCATTTTTCACACTTCACGCATCTCCACAGTCATGTGATTAAAATCCAGGGACTTGGTACCTGGCTCGTATTTACGATGGTTTACACTGTCCCGGTGTGTGTGTGTGTGTGTGTCATGTGATCCCCTTTTGCGACCTTCTGACAAGCAACGTCAATGGGGAAGCCTGTTTCGCTTAGCAACTGTGTTACTAACATAATGACTGGAGGGGTTTGCTTAACAATTGTGGCATGAAAGGTGGTAAAACAACTGTCTCACTTCACAAGAGAAATTTCGGGGTCAATTATGGTTGTAAGTCGAGGACTACTAACACCGATAAACAAGACTTGTTGGCCTTCTAAGAAAAGAAGCGGAATTTGGAGAGAACTGATAAAACCGAATGGGAATATGCGCTGGTGGACGTCTTAGATTTACGGCCAAGACAGTTGTTAAGTGGGTTGCCCTATTTTGCTACCTTTCTTGCCACATTGTCAAGCGAACCATTTGGTTGTTAAGTGAATTGTGTGGTTGTTAAGTGAATCATGCAATTGTGCAATTATGTTAAGTGAATGGTGTGGTTGTTAAATGAATCGTGTGGTTGTTAAGTGACTCATGTATTTGTTAAGTGAATGGTGTGGTTGTTAAGTGACTCATGCATTTGTTAAGTGAATCATGAGGTTGTTAAGTGAATCATGCAGTTGTTAAGTGAAGTGTGATTGTTAAGTGAATGGTGTGGTTGTTAAGTGAATTATATGGTTCATAAGTGAATCATGTGGTTGTTAAGTGAATCATGTGGTTGTTAAATGAATTGTGTGGTTGTTAAGTGACTCATGTATTTGTTAAGTGAATTGTGTGGTTGCTAAGTAAATCATGCGGTTGTTAAGTGAATTGTGTGGTTGTTAAGTGACTCATGCATTTGTTAAGTGAATGGTGTGGTTGTTAAGTAAATCATGCGGTTGTTAAGTGAAGTGTGATTGTTAAGTGAATTGTGTGATTGTTAAGTGAATGGTGTGGTTGTTAAGTGAATCATATGGTTCATAAGTGAATCATGTGGTTGTTAAGTGAATCATGTAGTTGTTAAATGAATTGTGTGGTTGTTAAGTGAATTTGGCTTCCCCAACTGGGAAGGTCAGAATCGCAAAAGGGGATCACCCAAACCCAAGAAACTGAAACCATCATAACTATGAGTCAGTTGCCCAGCAGCTGAATTCTGATCAGGTGACCATGGGACTGCTGCAATGGTCATAAGTGTGAAAAGCGGTCATAAGTCACTTTTTTCAGTGCCATTGTAACTCCGAACAGTCACTAAAAGAACGGTTGTAAGTCAAGGACTACCTATCTGGAGAAAGCAAAGAGCAGATAAAGAAGAAGGTACGTAGGTGTTTGAAAGAGGATCATATCGTTTTCCATGTTCCAAGAGGAATGGCTTCTGTGAGAACGAGAACTTTCAAACGATAGAAGTCCTCTACTTACAACTCAGATTCAAAGTTACGACGTTCGCTCTTCCCCTTCAGCATTCACAAGACCCGAACTTTGGTGGTTTGGCAACATGCCTGCGTTCATGGCCATTTGTGGTATCCTGTGGTCACGCGACCTCGTTTTACAACGGTTCTGCTAAAAACCAGCCATTCTTTTTGACAAAACCACGTCTACACTGACTGAACCGTTGCTTCGCTTAATGACTGCAGGGTTTGCTTTACGACCTCGGTGTCTGCTTAACAACCGGGGTGTTTACTTAAGAACCGGAGCGTTTACTTTATGACTGCTGCAAAGTGTCTGTGTTACAACTTATGACCATGATGGAAAGGCTCCTTTGTGGTCCTAAGTCAAGGACTACCTATAGCAAGGGGAGAGCGAGGGGTCGCGTGCGTGCGTGCCCACACCCATAATTCAATGCGCTCCGCCCCCTATACATGCACGCGCGACCCCCCTGCATGACCCTGCTTTTGGCACATGATGGCACGGTGGGCCCAGTAGGCCCGTTTTTTGCCCTCCCCAGGCTCCAGAGCCTTTCTAGGAGCCTGGGGAGGGTGAAAACAGCCTCCCCCCCACCCGGAGGCCATCCAGAGGCCAGAAACGGCCCGTTTCCCGACTTCCGGTGGGACCGGTAGGCCCGTTTTTCACCCTCCCCAGGCTCCAGAGC
The DNA here is from genome assembly GCA_022577455.1 of Arizona elegans. Lineage (NCBI taxonomy): Eukaryota > Metazoa > Chordata > Lepidosauria > Squamata > Colubridae > Arizona > Arizona elegans. The sequence goes on from JAKOOJ010000053.1 coordinate 969,647, forward strand.
CTTTCTAGGAGCCTGGGGAGGGTGAAAACGGCCTCCCCTCCACCCGGAGGCCCTCCAGAGGCCAGAAACGACCTGTTTCCCGACTTCCGGTGGGAGCGGTAGGCCTGTTTTTCACCCTCCCCAGGCTCCAGAGCCTTTCTAGGAGCCTGAGAAGGGTGAAAATGGCCTCCCCTCCACCCGGAGGCCCTCCAGAGGCCAGAAACGGCCCATTTCCCGACTTCCAGTGGGCCCGGAAGGCCTGAAAATATGTTGGCTGGCGCGCGCATGCACACTGAAGCTGAGCTAGGGCAATGCTTGCATGCCTACAGTTATGGCTCCACGTGCCACCTGTAGCACGCGTGCCATAGGTTCGCCATCACGGACCTATAGTTTTTTACTCCTCCAAGTAGGGGAGACAGGGAGAAGATGTAGATGGAAGAAGAAACCCTCTTACCATGTTTTGTACTTGTAGCCAACACTTTGTAGGGTGTCAACTTCAAATCCAGGTTCTCCTTGCGTAAGAGCTGAGGATAAAAATGGTGATCGTGATGAGACATTTGCAAGCAACAATAGAACTCTTTATTGGCCAAGTATGATTGGACAGCCAAGGAATTTGTCTCCGGTGCATAAACTCTCAGTGTACATAAAAGCTGTAATGCGATCAGTCACGATGGTAGTCATTGTAAAAATACATTAGAATTAGATTTTTTTTTCATCCTAAATTGTAAGATACAACACGATAGTCATTAGGATACTAAATAAGCAATCAACATAAATCGTACTAAGAAACTAAATAAAGCAGTATAAATCGTAAAGATTCAAGCAACAAAGTTATAGTCATAAGAAGATAAGTGACAGCAGCGAGAATTGTATTTGCACAGCACAGGAAGAATGAGGAAATTCCTACAGAGGATACTATAGTTTTAAAAAAATATACTAGAATGTGCAGAAATGGATAGGTTAACACTAAAGATAAAAGACAATGAAGATACAGAATATTGTTTTAACTGGGGTTTGTTCTATCAATGGTTAAATAACAGAGGTAGAAGTTAGAAGTTGAAAGGTTATTAAAATGTATAAATAAATATTACTATTATTATGTGTAATTAAATTGACATATATATTGTCCAGTTGTTCTGGTGTGCCCTATATACAGTAGTCGCCAAAATTGTGGAAACCTTTTGGGAAAAGTATATTTTCTAAAACTAATTAATAACACCACTTTTTTTTGGGAGTAGTCCCATAAAATTATATATCAATGGAAAGATAATTTAATCAAGAATGTGATGCAATAACTTTTATGAAGGATTTGCTATTAGAATAGCAGTTACTGTATAAAGAAGAAAAGTAGTAAAAACAAGATATGCAAAAATGATCACCATAGAAAAAACAAGATATACAAAAATTATCCCCACGTCAGTTAATACTTAGTTAGGTAACCTTTAGCATGAATTACGGCCTTACAACGTCTTCCCATGGAGTGAACCAAGTTTTTTAGTTCTGCAGCTTACAATGGGAAAGCAAGATTGAATGATGGCTTCTATTAACTGAGTTTTATTGCTGGGTCACGTCTGACTAACAATAGTCAGTCTTTAGTTGGCTCCATAGATTTTCCATTGGGTGAAGGTCTGGGCTATTCCCAGGCCATTCCAGCAGTGGAATAGGATTATCTTCAAACTCCCCCCCAAAAAGTGGTGTTATTAGACATCAAACCTCAAAAATACACTTTTCCCAAAAGGTTTCAACAATTTTGGCCACTCCTGTAGTAGCAGATATAACAGAATAACAGAGTTAGAAAGAACCTTGAAGGTCTTCTAGTCCAACCCTCCACTCAGACAGCATCAAGGACTCCTACAATTTTAATGCTTGTTCTGGATGGGACGGAGTCCCTTCCCATCTCTGTTAAATATTTAACAGATTCCCCCCACCCACCCACCTTCCACCTCCTCTTGGAACGAACTAGGTTTGCAAACATGGTCAGGGCTCAATACCACCAAACGTCACCTTGTCCATCAGCGAAATGATCTGGAGAATGAGCTGATCTTGACGTAAATCATCCCCGTGTTTGAAGATGACAGGGTAGCTATCCCCATCTTCAGTCTTGAAGAACAGCTGAGCTGGCATCATGGCACTCTGATCAACGAAGAAAAGAAAAAGAGGCATCAAACTTTTCAATGATCTAAGACAGGGATGGCTATCCTTTTTGCCGCCGGGTGCCAAGAGTGGAAGGGAGTGCGGGGGGGGGGGTGGTGGAGCGCACGCGTGCCCACACCCATACTTCAATGTGCCCCGCCCCCTGTGCATGCACGTACGACACCCCCCCGCGCTCCCACGGTTTTTGGCCCGCGATGGCACGGTGGGCCCGGTAGGCCTGTTTTTTGCCCTCCCCAGGCTCCAGAGGTTTTCTAGGAGACTGGGGAGGGCGAAAACAGCCTTCCCCAACCTCCCCAGAGGTCAGAAACGGCCTGTTTCCCGATTTCTGGTGGGCCCAAAAGGCCTGAAAATCAGCTGGCTGGCATACGCATGCACGCTGGAGCTGAGCTAAGATAACGATGGCGAACCTTTTAGGCACCGAGTGCCCAAACCGGCACATACATGCATTTGCACGCCAGAGCACCGGAAACCCAAAGACTAGCTGGCCGGCATAAGCATGCCTGTTTTGGGGGCATTTCTGGCAGTTTTTCAGGCCACTTTTTGGGTTGTTTTCGGCCATTTTTCAAGCTGTTTTTGGCCCGAAAAAGGCCTGAAAAACGGTCTGAAAACAGACGGAAAATGGCCTGAAAATGACCATTTTTTGGGCCGTTTTTCAGGCTGTTATCAGGCTGTTTTCCGGTGCCCCGGTGCCCACGAAGACCAGCTGGCTGGCACGCGTGCGCACAGAGAGGGCTCTGCTTGCCACTTCTGGCACGCGTGCCATAGGTTCGCCATCACGGGTCTAAGAGGTAACTACTCCCATTGGGAGGAAAACACGGGCCAATCTTTTTCCCACAGTACAGGAATGTCACTGCGTTTTTGTATTTACCAGCAGAGCTCATTATTTCTGGACTGTCAGACTTTCCGTAGCTTGCCAACTTTTTGTTATCAGTAAGCTAATTACGTGTATCCGCATTCCTTTCTTTCCACTTCACACTTATCTTTCTTCTCTTGCCAAGAGAAGTCCGGCTACTGAGAAGTAGCCGATAGGACCTTTGCAAAAATGTCACAATTACATTTTTAGATAGTTAGATGTTTTATTTTCTTTACAATAAATATGAGTTTATTAGAAGATGTATTCCGGTTTTATTTTATCAAAGGTATACACAAGGAAAATGCCACGATCCAGGCAATTACCCCAGGAAGGTAACGGGGCTAATTACCTCTGACAAGGAATCGGCAAAATAAAAATGTACGCTCGTAATAAAATAAATACAGATCTTGATATACAGCCATTAATTTAGAGGCTCTTCCAGTTGCAGCCGTACTGAGAAGAAGTAATTTAGGACCACTTCTTTTTCATGCTTACATCCACTGCAGCATCCCGACAGTGAATTGCCCTGAGTTATTTGCAAAAATCATAAAGGCAGGATATAAAGTACCGGTAAACAGATAGACAGACAGACAGATAGATGAGAAGGGAGGAAGGAAGGAAGCCCAAACCAATAAAATTGGCAGGCAGAGCCTGGGTCCTACTCTGGGGAATGTCAACATTTGTATCTTCTATAATGGAGAAAGAACTTGGATGAATGAATGAATGAAAAAGAATGAATGAATGAATGAATGAATGAATGAATGAAATAAACAAATATTTATCGGTAGTACTGTTTTCTAGTCTAGTGATTCTTAGTTGGTCTCGGTTGCGGGGTTTCTGGCCATTTAGATTGAGGGGAAGATAAGTGTGATTATTGTGGTTATGGTAAAAGTGGTTGTGTAGTTCTTGATTATGTTTTTTTGTTGTGCTGAGAAATGGATTATAGGGGTGAGTGTGTTTGATCATCCTTTTGGTCCTCAGCTCTCTAGGGCTCAAAGATCAACTACCGGTAGTTCTGTTGAGGTTTGTTGGCTGATTTTTAGTGTGTTTATTGTAATAGCTCGATGTGGGGTATTGAAGAAGGCTAGTTGGTTGAAGAAGAGGTTTGGGAAAAGAAGGAAGGAAGGAAGGAAAGGAAGGAAGGAAGGAAAAAAAATCCAAGCCAATAAAATTGGCAGGTAGAGTCTGGGTCCTGCTACTCTGGGGAATATCAACATTTGTATCTTCTATAATGGAAAAAAAGAAAAAGAAACAAAGAAAGAAAAAGAAAGAAAGGAAGGAAGGAAGGAAGGAAAAAAGAAAGAAAGAAAGAAAGAAAGAAAGAAAGAAAGAAAGAAAGAAAGAAAGAAAGAAAGAAAGAAAGAGGAAGGAAGGAAGGAAGGAAGGAAGGAAGGAAGGAAGGAAGAGGGAGGGAGGGAGGGAGGGAAGGGAACAGGAGAGGAGAGGGGAGAAAGACAGAGACAGAGAGACAAAGAGAGAGAGAGAGAAAGAAAGGAGGGACAGAGGGAGGGGAACGGAAGGGAAGGGGAGGGAGAAAGAGAGAGAGAGAAAGAAAGAAAGAAAAAGAAAGAACGGAGGGAATGGAGGAAGGGAAGGGAACAGAAGGGGAGGGGAGGGAGAAAGAGAGAGAGAAAAAGAAAAAGAATGAATGAAAGAAAGGAAGGAAGGAAGGAAGGAAGGAAGGAAGGAAGGAAGGAAGGTGGGTGGGTGGAAGGGAGGGAAGGGGAGGGGAGGGAGAAAGAGAGAAAGAGAAAGAAAAAAGAAAGAAAGAAAGAAAGAAAGAAAGAAAGAAAGAAAGAAGAAAGAAAGAAAGAAGAAAGAAAGGAGGGAGGGTGGGAGGGAGGGAAGGGGAGGGAGAAAGAGAGAGAGAAAGAAAGAAAAAGAGAGAAAAAGAGAAAGAGAAAGAAAGAGAGAGAGAGAGAGAGAAAGAAAGGAAGGAAGGAAGGAAGGAAGGAAGGAAGGAAGGAAGGAAGAAAGAAAGAAAGAAAGAAAACTCAAGCCAATAAAATTGGCAGGCAGAGTCTGGCTTCTACTCTGGAGAATATCAACATTTGTGTCTTCTATAAAGGAGGAAGCGCTCCAGTCATTTGTCTCCTGCATCTTTTTTTGACCATTTCAATGCTACTTAAAAGGGCATAATAATGTAATTGGAATTGAACGGAAAGGGGTGGGGGTGGGGGGTGGCCACAGCCATTGTTTTCTAAACTGGGGGGGGGACACAAAAGGAGGATAACTTTAAGGCAATTAACTCTCTTCTAATTAACTTAAATGGCAATTCCATTTTAAATGCCCTTTCTGAAGAAAAAAAAGCCTAATTTGTTTAGCTGGCAATTTGTCTCTCATAAAAAGAACAGGAAGAAGGGGGGGGGGGGGGGACAGAGAGAAATCAATTAGCCTCTGCAAATAAATATATTTTATCAGTTTGACGTGACCTCGTCCTTGATCTCTCTTGCTTTCACACAAGGAAAGTTGAAGCAGTAAATTCTTTTTTTTTTTCTTTCTTACTGGTGATCAAATCTTGTTTTCTCAAATTCTTTCCCTCTCCTTGGAATTCCATCTCCGACAACTATTCCTAAAACATCTGCAGGACGTCAGCTTGGAAAAGGCAGATAGAGTTGAACAAAAAGGCCAGTTGCCTTTTGAAAAAAAAACATGGGAAAACCATGACCTGGATCAAGGGTGAAATGCTACTGGTTCGGACCGGTTCGGGCGAATTGGTAGCGGCAGCAGTGAGTGGTTTGGAGAACCGGTAGCGGAGGCAGCACGAAACTCCACCCACCCGCCCGGACGTCATTACTTTCTGGTTTTAACCAGGAAAACAGTAACCTGTTTTTTATCCTCTGTGCATGCACAGAAGACTTTGTGCGTGCGCAGAGGTTCCAAAATCACATGTGATGTGCACACATGCGCGTAATTGCGAGGCTCCAACTGGCGCAGAGTGTGGCCGTGCGGGTGGTTATGGGAGCAACATGGCGCTCCCGTGTAACACCTCTCCTGCGCGAGCTGCACTGGCTCCCGGTGGTCTTCCGTGTGTGCTTCAAGGTTTTGGTTACCACCTTTAAAGCGCTCCATGGCTTAGGACCTGGTTATTTACGGGATCGCCTGCTACCACAAGCAGACTCCCACCAGCCGGTATGCTCTCATAGAGAGGGGCCCCTCCGGGTGCCGTCAGCCAAGGAGTGTTGACTGGCAGCCCCCAGGGGGATGGCCTTCTCTGTGGGGGCACCCACTATCTGGAACAAGCTCCCCCCAGAGATACGGATGATCCCGGATCTGCGCACTTTCCGCCGTGCTCTTAAGACCCTCTTATTCCAGCAAGCCAGCCTGGCCTAATTTTTCTCCCCTTTCTTTTAAATTTTAAATTGAAATTTTAATTTGTTTGAAATTTATTGGGATTTTAATTGTCGGGGGCCAAATCATTTAATTTGGTTTTAAATTGTTTTTAACCTTTGTATTTCTGTATTTTATCCTGTGCCTGTTCACCGCCCTGAGTCCTTCGGGAGTAGGGCGGTATACATATTTAATAAAACCTAAACCTAATTCCAAACCGGTAGGGAAGGTAAGTAGATTTCAGCCCTGACCTGGACAATTAAGCATTTCGACAGTCATCGATATCTTTACATCTTCCAAGTCACAGTGATTGCAAGAAGAGATCCCTTACGGTTACCTTGAACAGAGTAGCTTTCTCGGGGATTATTCCTCTGATTTTCACTTGGGGTTCGAGAGGCAGAGGGATGGGTTCGATATCTGATAAATTCATCTTTTCATTGTCAGCCAGGAGAGTCTGTAATCTCTCATTCTAGAAGAGGAAACGGTAAGCAAAAGGGAGAATATATTATATGCAAATAAGAATCCCATTAAAAAAAAATTGTTTTAACAATTGTTTAAACAATTGATAACAATTGTTTAATGCTCAGAATAACAGAGTTGGAAGGGATCTTGGAGGTCTTCTAGTCCAGTGATGGCTAATCTTTTTGGGACCGAGTGCCGAAAGCATGCACGCACACCCATAATGCAATGCACACATGCCCCCCATGCCCCCCACACATCATGCGCGATCTCCCACATGTGCCCCACCCTGCGCATGTGTGCATGACCATGTGCACCCCCCCCACATGCACTCACTCAGGCACCGCACCTTCATGCATGTGCATGCAACCCATGTGTGCCCCCATGCATATGCATGCATCTCCCACATGTGCCCCCCCCCACACACACATCAGGGGTGAAATCCAGCAGGTTGTAACAGGTTCTGGAGAACCGGTAGCGGAAATTTTGAGTCATTCGGAGAACCGGCAAATATCACCTCTGTCTGGCCCCAGAGTACGGGGGGGAATGGAGATTTTGCAATATCCTTCCCCCAGGAGTGGGGAGGGAATGGAGATTTTGCAATATCCTTCCCCCAGGAGTGGGGAGGGAATGGAGATTTTGCAATATCCTTCTCCCAGAAGTGGGGAGGGAATGGAGATTTTGCAATATCCTTCCCCCAGAAGTGGGGAGGGAATGGGGATTTTGCAATATCCTTCCCCCAGGAGTGGGGAGGGAATGGAGATTTTGCAATATCCTTCCCCCAGAAGTGGGGAGGGAATGGGGATTTTGCAATATCCTTCCCCCAGGAGTGGGGAGGGAATGGAGTTTTTGCAATATCCTTCCCCCAGAAGTGGGGAGGGAATGGGGATTTTGCAGTATCCTTCCCCTGGAGTGGGGAGGGAATGGGGATTTTGCAGTATCCTTCCCCTGGAGTGGGGAGGGAATGGGGATTTTGCAGTATCCTTCCCCTGCTACGCGCACCAAGCCAAGTCATGCCACGCCCACCAAGCCACGCCCACAGAACTGGTAGTAAAAAAAAAATTGGATTTCACCACTGCTGCACATGCATGGCAGAGACCCGAAAAACTGGCCGGCGGGAGGCATGCACACATGCACGGCAGAGCTGAGGTGGGACGACAGCTTGCATGCCCGCAGAGAGGGCTCTCCATGCCACCTGTGGCACGCATGCCATTGGTTCGCCATCACGGTTCTAGTCCCACCTCCTGCTCAAATAGGAGACCCTATACAATTTCAGACTGTCCAATCTCTTCCTAAAAACGTCCAGTGTTGGAGCAGCCACAACTTCTGGAGGCAAGTCGTTCCACTGATTAATTGTTTTCACTGTCACACAACAGCTCGAGAGAATTATCTGTAGCAATATGCAATACTGGCGAATGAGTCATACCCTTCCGAATATTAAGATTCCGGAGATGGGTAATTTATCCATTTTTGAACACTTTTTTTTAGCCAACCTAAAAATGACACAACATGCAGGGCAGGGGTGGGTTCTAAATTTTTTTACTACCAGATCTGTGGGAGTGGCTTATTTTGTGGGTGTGGCTTGGAGGTTAGGTGACTAGGTGGGCGTGGCTAGCTGGTCAGAGTCATTTCTGGAAGGTCCTCGCACTTACGACCAGTCCTCGCACTTACGACCCGACTCGTTTGTTTGCTTTTAACACTGATCAGCTGTAGGACGGCCCTTTGAAGCCCCGCGGCAAGAGTTTAAACAGTTTTTTTCCCTCTAGTCATCAGCTGGGACTCAGGAGGCAGCAATAGATTGGGGGTGGAACCAAATAAAAGCTAAGAATAACATGGGGGGTGGGAGGGCAGGGGGGGAGAACCGGTTCGGTGTCGTCATATCGTCACCGCTACCGGCTCGGCCGAACCGGACCGAACCGGGAAGAACCCACCACTGATGCAGGGGTATTTCACAAAAGTACAAAAGTGAGTACAGCACCTCACATTTTGTAAATATTTAAGTATATCTTTTCATGTGACGACACTGAAGAAATGACACTTGGCTACACTGGAAAGTAGTGAGTCTACAACTTGTATAACAGTGTAAATGTACTGTCCCCTCAAAATAACGCAATAAGCAGCCATTAATGTCTAAAGCAAGGGTGAAATGTTCCCGGTTCGGACCGGATTGCCCGATCCGGTAGCGATGGCAATGGGTCGTTCGGAGAACCGGTAGCAAAAATCCCTGCGCCCCCCCCCTCCACCATGCCCAGCTGAGCCGCACGATCATCAGAGGCTTTTTCTTTTTACTTTTCAAAGCATTTTTTCTACAACCTCTTCCGATGAAAAAAATGCTTTTAAAAGTAAAAAAAAAAAAAGCCTCTGATGATCACGCGGCTCAGCTGGGATCGTCAGAGGCTTTTCAAAGCATCTTTTTTTCTGCAACCTCTTGACGGAAGAGGTGGTAAAAAAAATACTTTGAAAAGTCTCTGATGATCCCAGCTGAGTTGCCTGATCGGCAGAGGCTTTTCAAAGCATTAGAAAAAATGCTTTGAAAAGTTTTTTAAAAAAAAGAAGTTGGCCACGCCCACCCAGTCACATTACCCCCCTCCCACCAAGCCCCGCCCACAGAACTGGTAGTAACAAATTTTACATTTCATCCCTGGTCTAAAGTGCTGGCAACAAAAGTGAGTATAACCCTAAGTGATAATTGGGTCCAAATGGGGCCCAAAATGTCAATATTTTGTGTGGCCACCATTATTTTCTAGCACTGCCTTAACCCTCTCCTAGGCACAGAGTTCACCAGAGCTTCACAGGTTGCCAAGATCCTGGAGATGTTTAATTGACTTTAGCTGATCATGGAACCAAGATTCGCTTTCACCCAGGCGCTTCTCACAGGTGAAGTTGGTTCCTGGTCCGTTGCTAATTGTCTGGACATCCGTACCTTCTTTTTCCGGTTCCCACTTTCACGCTGCACAGCTTTCATTACATGGACCAATCGATCTACGAAGGTCTGTTGGGCAGCCAACAAGGATCTCATCACTCGGACGGATTTGTCACCCTGGGTAAATCAGGAGACAAAAAAAGTTTTTCTTTCTTTTCTTTTTTCTTTTCTTTTCTTTCCTTCTTTCCTTCCTTCCTTCCTCTTTCTTTTTCTCTCTCTCTTTCTGTCTCTCCGATTTCCTTCCTTCCTTCTTTCATTTTCATTCTTTCCTTCCTTCCTTCCTTCTTTCATTCTTTCCTTTCTTCCTTCATCCATCCATCCATTCATTCATTTATTCATTTATTCATTTTTCTTTGTTTCTTTCTCTTTATTTTCTTTCTTTTTCTTTCTTTCATTCTCTCCCATTTCTTTCCTTCCTTCTTTCCTTTTTATCTTTTTTTCTTTTCTCTCTCTTTCTTTCTCTCCTACCCTCCCATTTCCTTCCTTCCTTCCCTCCTTCCTTTCTCTTTCTTTCTTTCTTTTCTTTCTCTTTCTGTCTCTCCGATTTCCTTCCTTCCTTCTTTCCTTCCTTCCTTCATCCATCCATTCATTCACTTATTCACTTATTCATTTATTCATTGTTTCTTTCTCTTTATTTTCTTTCTTTCTTTTTCTTTCTTTCATTCTCTCCCATTTATTTCTTTCCTTCCTTCTTTCCTTTTTATCTTTCTTTCTTTCCTCTTTTTTCCTCTCTCTTTCTCTCTTTTTTCTCTCTCTTTCTGTCCCATCCTCCCATTTCCTTCCTTCCTTCCTTCCTTCCTTCCTTCCTTCCTTCCTTCCTTCCTTCCTTCCTTCCTTCTCTCCCCTCCCTCCATTCCTTCCTTTCCTCCCTCCCTCGGCTTTTAGCAATTTCTTTCTGAGTAGATAACAAATTGTGACATTTGCTCCACAGAAATGTTTGTTCCTTCCCACCTCCACCCAGCCACCCCTTCACTCCCCACAATGTATAATGCAATCAAAGCTGCCTATAGTAAGGAGATGGCTGGCTGACCTTCTGGCGTTTCCACAGCTTTGTCAATAACAATCATTCTAAAAGTAAACATAAGCCAATTTGCACCGAGAGAGGTGGGAGGGTTGTAGAACGGCAAGGAAATCCATGATAAATGAAAGACTAATAGAAGAGAATATTTGCAGGTCAGGGTTGAAATTAGGGGTCCTTGGTGCTCTCTGAGTTGGTTTCTTGTGGACGTTTCATTATCCAACTAGGCAACATCATCAGTGCGAGAAGGGTACAGAGTATACGCTCTCCAAAAGTGAAACAAAGAGACCAAAACTCCACCTTACCAGCAATCAACACCGAGATAAGCAGATTAATACTAGACCAACATCAAGAAGTAAACTACCAACTCTGATAAGCCAGTCAAGGTACGCATCACCCGGATGGATCAGGAGACAAAAAAAGCCCTTTCTTTCTTTCTTTCTTTCTTTCCTTCCTTTCTTCTCGTTCTTTCTTTCTTTCTTTTCTTCCTTCCTCCCTCTTCTTCCTTTCTTTCCTTTCTTTCTTCTTGTTCTTTCTTTCTTTCTTTTCTTCCTCCCTCCCTCCCTCTTTTTCTTTCTTTCTTTCTTTCTTTCTTTCTTTCTTTTCTTCCTTCCTCCCTCCCTCCCTCTTTCTTTTTCTTTCTTTCTTTCTTTCTTTCTTTCTTTCTTTCTTTCTTTCTTTCTTTCTTTCTTTCTTTCTTTCTTTCTTTCTTTCTTTCTTTCTTTCTTTCTTTCTTTCTTCAACAATGACAGGGCACATCATTTATATTTAAATAGAGAACAAACTATGCTCCCTTGTAGCATAATGAAGTCATCTAGTTGGATAGTGAAATGTTTGCAAGGAAGCCACAAAGCTCAGAGTGCACCAAGGACCAATTGCAATCAGAATAGAGCTGGAAGGGACCTTGGAGGTCTTCTAGTCCAACCCCCTGCTGAAGCAGGAAACCTTGTAACATTTCAGACAAGTGGCTCTCCAGGCTCTTCTTAAAAACCTCCAGTGATGGAGCACCCACCATTTCTGGTGGCAAGCTGTTCCACTGGTTAATTCACTGTTAGTGAAGTTTCTCCTTAGTTCAAAGTTGTATCTCTGCTTGATTAGCTTCCATCCATTGTGTAAAGAGCCTTGGTGGCGCAGCAGACTAAAGCACTGTTAAGTAACACCAGCTGCCTGCAATTACTGCAAGTTCAAATCTCACCAGGCTCAAGGTTGACTCAGCCTTCCATCCTTCCGAGGTGGGTAAAATGAGGACCCGGTTTGTGGGGGCAATAAGCTGACTTTGTATAAAAAAGAACACCGCTTAGGGGCCCCCCAAAAGCCCTAATAAGCAGGTATATACAAAAGTATGAAGGTTATTGCTTAAAAGCATTGTAAGCCGCCCTGAGTCTCCAGAAAAGGGCAGCATATAAATTGAACCAATAAATAAATAAATAGATAGATAAATAAATAAATAAACAAATAAATAAATAAATAAAGCCTTGGTAGTACAGTGGTCTAAAGCACCCTGTTATTAAGAACAGCTGCCTGCAATTACTGCAGGTTCGAATCTCGCCAGGCTCAAGGTTGACTCAGCCTTCCATCCTTTCTAAGGTAGGTAAATTGAGGACCCAGTTGTGGGGGCAATAAGCTGACTTTGTATAAATATACAAAAAGGATGAAGGCTATTGCTTAACGCATTGTAAGCCGCCCTGAGTCTCCGGAGAAGGGCGGCATATAAATCAAATCAAATCAAATCAAATCAAATCAAATCAAATCAAATAAATGAAGACTCAACCATCCGGGCCAAACGTATCTCAAAAGGTTAAATCATGACAACTGGACCAAAGTTGGCCTGGATGATTGAGTCTTCATTTACATATTGCTGTTCATTTTGGGGAGAAGCCCCTCCCCCCTCCCTCCCTGCAGTCATTCCAACGACTCTCTGCCTACCCAAAAAATTTATTTTGATCGAAGAAGTTACTTGGATGAGAATCTGTTTTAATAAACGTTGTTCCAGGGGCCATGATTGGTCAGAATGTGCACAGTGTGATTATGTGAGACAACCCAGGGGCAAATACAGTAAACAGAGGTTTGTATTTAAAGAGTGGTTTTATCTACAAAGAATATATACTTACATGTATTTTAGTCAGACCTCAAACAAACAGCAATCAGCAATTACAGCACGGAAGCACACATAGAGAGAGAGATATACACCCCAACAGGGCCTCTTCTTATTACAGGCTCTTAAAGTGATATCAGCCAAAAAAAACTTGCTGACTCATTCCCAGCATTACATCATCGTAGCAGCTGGTCAGCTCTTAAATCGTTACCCTGACATGATTTAACATTTTTGAGATTTCCATCCATTGTTCCTTGTCTTGCCTTCTGGTGCTTTCAACCCTGAGCTACAAATATTACCTTTTGCTTCTCGCCTGTAGTTTTTCCAATGTCCCTCTTGCACAATGGGGGAAAAAAAAAAATCCTTACCTTTAAGAGGGCTTGACTAAACCTACGCATGACGTTCAGATACATTTCGTGAGTTTTGGGATCCCTCTGTTGTGTGTCTCGGTCTTCGCACTCCACAATCACGTACCTTTCATGAGGACAACAAGAAGCTGGGATGAAACAGCCGCAAAGGACCAGTTTGGGGAGAGAAGGCAGAGGTGAAATGTTCAGACCGGATCGGGCGATCCGGTAGCGATTGTGGCAGGTGGTTCGGAGAACCGGTAGCGATGGCGGCACGAGGCTCCGCCCACGCGCCCGGGTGTCACTCCTTCTTGCTTTTAAAAGGTTAAAAAAAGGCTCTGACGATCACGCGCCACAGCTGTGATCGTCAGAACCTTTTAAAAGCATTTTTTTTACAGCCTATTCACCTGAATAGGTTGTAAAAAATGCTTTAAAAAAGTAAAAAAAAAAAAAAAAAGTTGGCTACGCCCACCCAATCACATTAAACCCCCCCCCCCCCACCAAGCCACACCCACAGAACCAATAGTAACAAATTTTACATTTCACCACAATCTACAGGCAGTCCTCGACTTGGCCACCCACCCGCCTAGGCACAATCCCGTACTATATCGCTGTGGTTTTGACGCCGCGTGCATATATGGATTGCACATGCGCGCACAAATTGTCATGTTTTGCGACACCGCACACATGCGTGCACACTCACATTTCCAGTGCTGGGCAAACCGGTTGCTACAGTATATGAATCCCACCTCTGCACTCTACATATGAACCCAGTTTGTAAGCTAGCTTCGTATGTTCCATTAACCCTGTTAGTCCATTGTTATTTCCAATGGAATAAACCAAAATTCACCATGTAGCTGTAACCTTCAAAAACAACCAACAAGGCGAAAGATTTATACAATCTGAAGAAAAACCAGAGTATTATATCTGAAAATCTGGGGATTATACCTGAAATGTATAATAAAGAATTGAGATACTTGATTGTGAATGTATTAACAGCGGCTAGGATTGTGTTTGCTAAAAATTGGAAAAATGAGAAAATACCAACGCAGAACGAAGTTATTAGGAAAATAATGGAATGTGCTGAAATGAGCAAATTGACATTTGAAATTAGAGAACAAGGAGATAAACAATACTATAAGATACGGGATCTATTTTACCAATGGCTAGATAAAAAAATATGGAAATGAAATAAGGTAGAGATTTTTACAATACAAGAATTGTAGAAATGTGTGAAATATAACATATAAACATATGTTTATTGGATAGATTCAGGAGGTTGATATGAATGTTATAAATAAAAATTAACTCAAATTCCAGAATACTTTGAATGATAATGAGGGAAGAAATAGTCATATTCAAATAAATGATTAATGAGGATAATAATTTATAGATATATATTAGGTCGATGATATGAGAATCTAGGTAAACTGTAAATTGTAAGCTATGAATTTGGTGAATGATGCACAAAAGACTTGTAACCAACCGACATGCTGTTTGCAATTGAAGATGGTTTTATGTATGTTTGTTTAAAAATAAAAAACTTTTTTCCCAAAAAAATAACAACCAACGAATCATTTGATTTTGTTCAATCTATGAACCCAGACAATACAGGTTTTCCTCGAACTATGACCACAAATTGAGCCCCCGATTTTTTTATTGCTAAGCGAGGCACTTGTTAACTGCGTTTCGTCCTGTTTTATAACTGCTCTTGCCATGGTTGTTAAGTCAATCACTGAAGCTGTTAACTTAGTGACGTTGTTGTTAAGTGAAGCTGGCTTTGCTTGTCAGAAAGGGGAATCGCATGATTTTGGGACGCTGCAACCATCATAAATATGAGTCAGTAGTGCCATGCATTGTGAAGTTCGATCACGTGACCCTGGGGATGCTGGAACGGTCGTAAGTGTGAAAAATGGTCGCAGGTCAGTTTTTCAGCAGCATTGTAACTTCGAACGGACACTAAATGAAATGTTATAAGTTGAGGACTTCCTGTATCTCCCCCAAGATGGGATGAATGTATGATTTTTCAACGTTATTTCCTTCCCATCTGAGAGGAAACAAGAGTCTGTATTGCAAAATGAAATCCTCAGATGTCACAGTTTGTGGTAGTTCAAAATTCTTTCCTACATCTTCCTACCAGAAAATGCAAGTGAATAACAGAAACACAGAGATGGAAGGGACCTTGGAGGTCTTCTAGTCCAACCCCCTGCTCGAGCAGCAAACCCTGTACCATTCCCGAAAAACGGTTGCCCAATCTCTTCTTAAACTCCTCCAGTGATGGAGCATCTACAACTGATTAATATCAAGGAACTCTTGTGTTTCTGAACTCTTATTAATTGTACCTGGGACAATTTTCAGTACTGAGAACTTCAAAAGCTTACTCACCAGTACAAATAGTTTGCCAGGGTGGAATTCTTGCATGCTCGTGATATTAAGAATGTACAAAGGTCTTGCTGGAAGAAAAGAAAAAAAAAAGAGGATTTTTTTTAAAAAAATCAGGAATTTGACAAATCTAAGATTTCAATCAATCAGAATAGAGCTGGAAGGAACCTTAGAGGTATTCTAGCCCAACCCCTTATCTATCTATCTATCTATCTATCTATCTATCTAACTATCTATCTATCTATCTATCTATCATCTATCTATCTATCTATCCATCCATCTATCCATCTACCATCCATCTACTATCTATCTATCTATCTATCTATCTATCTATCTATCATCTATATATCTATCCATCCATCCATCCATCTATCCATCTACCATCTATCTATCTATCTATCTATCTATCTATCTATCTATCTATCTATCTAATTATTTAATTTATTTATTTAATTTATATGCCACCCCTCTCCGGAGACTCAGGGCGGCTCACAATACATTTAAAAAAAAAACATTCTAGAAACATTTAAAAGATTAAAAAACATTAAAAACCTTAGAACGCATTCACACTATTCATGGCCGGATCTCACCAGATCGCAAAGCGAGATCAATGGCCCCAGGCCTGCATGAAAAGCCAGGTCTTCACTGCTTTTCGGAAGGCCAATATGGTGGGGATGGTCCGGACCTCAGGAGGTAACTGGTTCCAGAGAGCTGGGGCAGCCACAGAGAAGCCCTCCCCCGCGGGCCCGCCAGCCAGCATTGTTTAGCTGACAGGACCCGGAGGAGACCAACTCTGTGGGATCTTACCGGTCGCTGGGAGCTATTCGGTAGAATTTATCATCTATCTATCTATCTATCTATCTATCTATCTATCTATCTATCTATCTATCTATCTCTTTGGTTATTTGGGTTTTCTCCTGCGTAAAATTGGAAGTGTCTTGGCAACGTTTCGACGAAGTCTCATTCGTCATCTTCAGGCTGGTGTTTTCAGCTTCGTGCTTCTAGGAGCAAATATCTATCTATCGTCTGTTTATTTATCATATATCTATCCATCCATCCATCCATCCATCTATTATCTATCTATTTATCTATCTATCTATCTATCTATCTATCTATCTATCTATCTATCTATCATCTCTCTCTCTCTCTTTCTCTCTCTATTATCTCTCTCTCATCTCTTTATCATCTATCATCTATCTATCTATCTATCTATCTATCTATCTATCTATCTATCTATCTATCTATCTATGTATCATCCTCTTCAGCAATCCATATCTAGATAAAACCCAATAATATTGCAATTTTAAAAAAATCTTCATTGCAGGTACTCTAGAGCTGGGCAAATAATCTATGATGTTGTTAGCAGCCCAGAATCTTGCTGAAATTGGTGACAAATTAATTAAACAAACAAACAAATAAACAATTAATGAAAGCCATGAATTTTGCTTTCCTCCAGTCAACCCTGAAGTGAGTCTGGCTGAAGCTATCTTGGAGGGGGGAAATAGTTACCGTATTTTTCAGACTATAAGACGCACCAGAGTATGAGACGCACAAAGATTTCGAAGAGGTAAACAAGAAAAAAAAAAGTTTTTGCCCTCCCCGGCTCCCAGGAGCACTCTGCAGGCCTCCCAAACCCTCTGTGCATCCCATTTTTCACAAAGATAATTTAATCAAGAATGTAATGCAATAACTTTTATGAAGGATTTGCTATTAGAATAGCAGTTACGGTATAAAGAAGAAAAGTGAAACTCGTAGAAGAAGAGATATACAAAAATGATCACCATAGAAAAAGCGAGATATACAAAAATGACCATGTCAGTTAATACTTAGTTGGGTAACCTTTAGCATGAATTACGGCCTTACAACGTCTTCCCATGAAGTGAACCAAGTCTTTGAGTTCTGCAGCTGTTATCATGTGAAACCAAGATTGAAGGATGGCTTCTATTAACTGGGTTTTATTGCTGGGTCGCTTCTGTCTAACAAGTTTCTTTAGTGGGCTCCATAGACTTTCAATTAATTAATTAATTGAATTAATTAATTGAAGGATGGCTTCTATTAACTGGGTTTTATTGCTGGGTCGCTTCTGTCTAACAAGTTTCTTTAGTGGGCTCCATAGACTTTCAATTAATTAATTAATTAATTAATTAATTAATTAATTAATTAATATGATTTTTATACCGCCCCCTCTCCCGAAGGACTCGGGGCGGTGAACAGCCAAAATTAAAAAACATACAATATAAACATTAAAATACTATAAAAACAAAATTAAATTTATATTGGCTTCCCCAAATTTAAAACCCCTTACCCATAAAATTCAGCAATTAAATTTTTTTAACCCAGCCCGGCTTGCTGAAATAAAAAAGTCTTCAGAGCCCGGCGGAAGGTCCAGAGGTCCGGGATCAGTCGTATCCCTGGGGGTAGCTCATTCCAGAGGGTGGGTGCCCCCACAGAGAAGGCTCTTCCCCGGGGGGTCACCAGCTGACATTGCCTGACCGACGGCATCCTGAGGAGACCCTCTCTGTGGGAGCGTATTGGCCGGTGGGAGGTTATCGGTGGCAGAAAGTGGTCTCGTAAATAACCGGGCCCTAAGCCATGGAGCGCTTTGAAGATGAGAACCAATACCTTGAAGCGCACCCAGAAGACCACCGGAAGCCAATGCAGCTCGCGCAGGAGAGGTGTCACATGGGAGCGCCATGTCGCCCCCACAAGTACCCGCGTGGCTGCATTCTGCACCAGTTGGCGCCTCCGAGTGCTCCTCAAGGGGAGCCCCTTGTAGAGAGTGTTGCAGTAGTCCCGGCGGGAAGTGACGAGGGCATGAGTGACCATGCATAACGAGTCCCGATCCAGAAAGGGGCACAACTGGCGTATCAGGCGAACCTGATAGAAAGCCCCCCTGGCCACGGCTGTCATATGCTCTTCTAAAGCATATCACCTAAATTGGTGAAGGTCTGGGCTATCCCCAGGACATTCCAGCAGTGGAATAGGATTACCTTGAAACTCCCCCCCAAAAAAGTGGTGTTATTTGCCATCAAACCTCAAAAATACACTTTTCCCAAAAGGTTTCCACAATTTTGGCCACTACTGTAGACGTCTGGTTAAAAAAAACGGCTTGGCTTTAATTGCATGATTGTGGCCTTCATTTTGACCTTTTTCAACACATACCCAGATCCAGATACCTACACCCGTTTCCCATTTCCAAAGCTTATCCTTTGAAACTTGACCTCAACTCTCGGTACTCTGCTCACCTCCAGGTTTTCATTCTCAGCTGATTCTTTCGTTTTTGCCGTTGGTAGTGGGGAAGAAATGAGGGGCAGAGGGCTTGTGATGATCTGTGAGCTGAGGAGAAAGAGAAAAAAAAAAAAACAAGAGAGAGAAAATTTTGATGTACAGTATTCTGGGGGGAAAAAACCAATGGGGTCCGTGCTTTAAGAAATGAAAACATAGAATTACACAGTGGGAAGGGACTTCGGAGGTCTATTAGTCCAACCCCTTGCTCCAGCAAGAGACCCTATATTGAATTGAGTGGACCTGAACTGAATATTTTTTTAAAAAAAATAATAATTTGTGGCTTTCATGTCTAAGGCAGAACTAGAACTCACAGTCTTGTGATTAGCTGAAAGTCACCCAGTTGGCTTACATGCCTAAGGTAGGACTAGAACTCACCATCTCCTGGTGATTGGCCCAAAGCCACCCACCCGGCTTTCATGCCGTAAGGCTGGATTAGAACTCAGAGATTCCTGGGCCAAACACCAGGAGGCTGTGAGTTCTAGTCCTGTCTTACACACAGAAGTTGCTGGATTACTTTGATTCATTCACTCTCTCTCTCAAAGGAATCCACCTCAAAGGACTGTTGTTCTTGGGGAAAATAGGAGGTGAAAGGAACATTAAGTGTGCCCCCCCCCACCCGAGTGTATAAAGTAATAAAAGCAGGATAAAATTCTAATCCGATAATAATAAATTCCCACAGCAAGCAAAGGAAGCAAATTAAGCCACGTTCCTAAGTGTATAAAGTATTTTTAAAAAATTCAAACACATTCGTGAATATCCTTCACCTTCTCCCTTCCCCTTCATTGCGATTTTGCAATTACATGTACAGTTTCCTACGCAAATGTACATACCTTCTTCAATAATGAATTGTTTTTTTAAAAAAATGTGAAATCAATAGCCAGCGCTTGCTGTTTCCTGCAACGCGATGCCTCTTTTATGATTTTGCAGTTAACCTTCCGTACATTTGCCTCCTGAAGAGGATTAATTATTAATTTAATTATTTCGAGGTAAGCACATTTATTCAGAAGTAAACACGCCAACCAGGGTCCTGCTGGGTTGAATGGATGTCGCCTCCTACTTGAGGAGATTTAAAAGAGCAAACTGCAAATATGAATACCGTAATTGCTTTACAATTTCAAAATGGTGGTAGATCCGTTCTCATTAAACACCCTAGGCTCAAATCTTTCTTTTTTACAAGCGAGCTGTTTAGCAAGGTTAGATAGATTTGGGCATAATTAACTAAACCAACTACAGGAAATCCTTAAATTATGACCGGTCGCTTAGTGTTGGTTCAAAGTTACAATGGATCTCCTTGCCGCAGTGGGGGTGGGGGGTAGGGTCAGGCAGTCCTTGACTTACAACAGTTTATTTAGTGACCAAAGTTACCATAATTTTCGGAGTATAAGGCACACATTTTCCCCCCTAAAAGAGGGTGGAAATGTTGGTGCGTCTTATACACTGAATACAGCCATTTTTGGCCTCCCGAAACCCCGCCCCGCGCGTCTTATTTTCGCCAAAAAGAGGCCTGTTTTTCACAAAAACTGGATGCGCAGAGGGTTTGGGAGGCCTGCAGAGTGCTCCTGGGGGCTAGGGAGGGCAAAATCTGGACACATGGGGGGGGGGGGTTGGGAGGCCAAAAACAGGCCCATTTTTCACAAAAACTGGATGCGCAGAGAGTTTGGGAGGCCTGCAGAGTGCTCCTGGGGGCCGGGGAGGGCCAAAACCTGATGCGCTAAGGCCCAAAACTAATTTTTTTTCTTGTTTTCCTCTTTGAAATCTTGGTGCCTAATACTCCGGTGCGTCTTATAGTCCGAAAAATACAAGTACAATCGCACTGAAAAAGGTGATTTATGACCTTTTTCACTCTTACATCCATTGCTGCATCCCCATTGTCACGTGATCAAAATCAAAATGGGCCACTGATTCATATTTATGACCATTGCAGTGTCCCGGGGTCACTGCAACAATCCCCTTTAGCGACCTTCTGACAAGCAAAACCAGATTCGCTGAACAACTGTGTGACTGACTTAACCGCTGCAGTAATTCACTTAACAACACTGGCGAGAATGGTGTCATGCCCCCGTCAGGAGTCTGAATCTGCGGCAGAAGATGAGCTGGCCCAGCGAGTGAGAGGGCAGCTCCGTTGGCCTTGGAGGAAACTGGGGAAGGGCAGAGTCAGTCCAGGCAAGGCTTTTCGGAATTAGTAAGGCCTGCAGGCGGGGAAGGACAGAGGCAGGATGAAAAGGAGAGACAGAGCTCAGACGAGGAGTAAGAACCACCCCCTTCTGATGCAAGGGCTCGAAGAGTGCAGAGAAGGCGTGATCAGCGCAGACGGAGCAGGCTATTCGTGAGGAGAATGCCCCGCCCATCTTCACCAGGCACACCTGGGGAATGAGACTCAAGGAGATGCTGTGGGGAGGGGCATTTGTCGGGAACAAACTCTTGAGTTCCTGAAGTGAAGAAACAATTGCTACCAACCTGCCTTCCATTGAGGACCTGTATACTGCAGGAGTCCAAAAGAGGGCTGTGAAAATATTTACAGACCCCTCACATCCTGGACATAAACTGTTTCAACTCCTACCCTCAAAACGAAGCTATAGAGCACTGCATACCAGAACCTGGTGGCTCAGCAGACTAATAGCATGGTGATTAACACCAGCTGTCTGCAATTACTGCAAGTTCGAATCTCGCCAGGCTCAAGGTTGACTCAGCCTTCCATCCTTTCTAAGGTAGGTAAATTGAGGACCCGGTTTGTGGGGGGAATAAACTGACTTTGTATAAAATATACAAAAGTATGAAGGCTATTGCTTAATGCATTGTAAGCCGCCCTGAGTCTCCGGAGAAGAGTGGCATATAAATCAAATTAAAAAAAAACCAAA
This sequence comes from Arizona elegans, assembly GCA_022577455.1. Taxonomy (NCBI): domain Eukaryota; kingdom Metazoa; phylum Chordata; class Lepidosauria; order Squamata; family Colubridae; genus Arizona; species Arizona elegans. The sequence goes on from JAKOOJ010000053.1 coordinate 991,333, forward strand.
CAACAACTAGACACAAGGACAGTTTTTTCCTGAATGCCATCACTCTGCTGAACAAATAATTCCCTCAACACTGTCAAACTATTCACTGCATTACTATTAATCTTCTCATCGTTCCTATCACCCATCTCCTCCCACTTATAACTGTATGACTGTAACCTTGTTGCTGGTATCCTTAAGATTTACATTGACTGTTTCCTAATATGATTTGATTGCTTATTTGTTCCCTATGACTATCATTAAGTGTTATACCTTATGTTTCTTGACGAATGTATCTTTCCTTTTATGTACACTGAGAGCTATGTACCAAGACAAATGTGTGTGTCCAATCACACTTGGCCAATAAAGAGTTCTACTCTATTCTATTCTAAAGTGTTGCATGCCGACGTTTGAACTTGTCAAGAGTCCTTGCATTCCTTTTGCCGTTCTCGACTAATTACCTGGATCTTTTGCTCCCTGAACTCCTTGATTTGTTCTTGTTTTGCCAAATACATTTGGGATTTATTGTCGTGCAGCCTTGGTGCAGGTAGCACTGGGCTGGACTAATTGCAGCCAGAGGCTGCTTGAGGTTTGTGTAGGGGTTTGTTATCACTCTGCTCTGGGACTTGCCAGAAATGTGGAAGACCTTGGGGAGATTTGTAGCAATAAAAGGGCGTCTTGAACTGCCAGCCATTTGTGTTATCTCTGTGTCGTGCCCTGGGTCATCACAAAAGATCACAAAGTGGGACAAAACTCACTTAATAACTGTCTCACTGAGCAACAAAAATTTGGGGCTCAATTGTGGCCGTAAATCAAAGATTACCTGTATTTATGAGCCAGATTTGAAGGTCTGAAGGTTAGCCGCCCCCACCCCGCCATCACATGACCAGACTCTGCATCTCAACTCTGAAGTGAACATTGCTGAGGACATCTTGGAAGCTTCAGGGTTCCCACATAGTAGGGAGGAGGGAAATACAGTTTGTTGGGGTTTTGTTCTGCCCCAGCTATGGACCCCAAAGAACGCAGCACACACAAAGTCTGTACAAACCTTAGTTTACTAAATTAAATCAGTATTTTTCAAATACTAATTTAATTAACTTTCTTAACAGCCTACAAGAATCCAAAGAATAAACAATCATAATCTTACTATGGTTGGCAGAAAGCCCAGAAGCAATTTGCAGAGAACTAAGATCAAGATGCGAAAGAGAGTGAACAAAAGTTGTTCCCTGCAAATTGCCTCAGTCGTCGTCCTTCCTTAAATAGGCGAAGGGAGTGGCCAATTAACCCCAAGCCTTACTCTCGAGGAGACCTCCTCCTGAGGAGCCACTCCTGCCTTTTGGAAGCTCTGCGCGCTCGTCCATCGAGAAGAGGCTCCTCCTCTTCGTCCTCTTCACTTATGGGAGCTTCTGGAGGTTTTGAAGGCCCTGGCTGAATCCCTGCCTCTGGCACCACATCTTCTCCAGCCTCCTTATCGTCAGGCTCGAGTGCCAGCTGCACAGGCTGCTGGCACAGCACCACACCAGCCTCCTCACTGTTGGAATCACTGTTGGAAACTAGCTGCAGAGGCCGCTGACGGGCCACAACAGGTTTGTAGCCAAAACAATACAACTTTCCTGTGGGAACCCAAGGACATTCACACAGGGGGCTGGCCGGAGGAGGAGCAAATTAACCAAGCAGCTAGCCAGCTCCTGGATTGGACAGGGTGACCAGTGACTTTGGGGGAGGGAGGAAGAGAAATATTTTACTTTTAATTAGGTGAAAACCGCGGAAACTTTTAGAGTCGGCTTTCACCAGTGGTGCCAACATGATAGACCCAATAAAACTGTTCTTTGAGGAATTTGCCTGCCTCAGAGTTCTAATTTCTATGGGTGCATTACTTGGAACGCTGACACTGCATTTATGTCCATTTGTGGTGCCTAAGAGCCGCGGTGGCGCAGTGGTTAGAGTGAAGTACTACAGGCAACTTCTGCTGATCACCGGCTGCCAGCAGTTTGGCAGATCGAATCTCACCAGGCTCAAGGTTGACTCAGCCAGTGGTGAAATGCACTTACCTTTGCTACCAGTTCGGGAATGTGAGCGCGCGTGCCTCTTTTGTGCAAGCACAGAGGGTCAAAAACGGGACATAATTATGTCCCGGCGGGTAGGCAGAGTCTCCCACTGCCGGTGCTACCGGTTCGCACAAACCGGATAGATCCGGCTGGATTTCACCACTGGACTCAGCCTTCATCCTTCCAAGGTGGGTAAAATGAGGACCCAGATTGTTGGGGGCAATATGCTGACTCTGTAAACCGCTTAGAGAGGGCTGTAAAGCACTATGAAGTGGTATGTAAGTTTAAGTGCTCTTGCTGCAGTCACATGATTGCATTTTATGATGGTTTTCCAAAATCTGGCATTCATTTTCTATTTTCAGCAGAACCGATGCATAGCAAAATATCGGTTCATGTAACAAATGTGGCATTTCGGTTAATGCCCATGGTGTTTATTTTACGACCACGGCAGCCACAAAGAAAAGGTCGTAAAATCAGGACAGTCTCATAGGTAACCCAATTTACAACTGTCATGACTTGCAACCATAGTGGGCAGGTTCCATTCTGGTCGTAAGTCAGGGTGTAACTTAGATAAAGACTTAACGTTCAGCAAATCTTTCACCTACCTCTCAATTTCAGGCGCAGTGACTCCAGATGCGGCCATGCTCTCCGACACAGATCCTTGAGTTTCCTTCTTTGTGGGCTCCAACCCGCTTTTGATGTCATCAAAATTTTCATATTTCAGAGCTTGGACAAGCTGCAGCAAATACATCAGCAGATCCTGGGGAGAAAACATGGGAAGCAGGGAAATTTGATATGGGACATGACTTTACTATACTACCACCTCTTACAATACTAGACAACACAGTATCAACAGTAGAGTCCTTCAGGTTTCTAGGTTCTATCATATCTCAAGACTTAAAACGGACACCTAACATCAAAAACGTCATCAAAAAAGCTCAACAAAGAATGTTCTTTCTGCGCCAACTTAGAAAGCTAAAACTGCCCAAGGAGCTGCTGATCCAGTTCTACAGAGGAATTATTGAGTCTGTCATCTGCACCTCCATAACGGTCTGGTTTGGCTCTGCAACCCAACAAGACAGACACAGACTTCAGAGGATAATTAGAATTGCAGAAAAAACCATGGCTACCAAACTGCCTTCCATTGAGGACCTGTATATTGCACGAGTCAAAAAGGAGGCTGTGAAAATACTTACACACCCCTCGCATCCTGGACATAAACCGTTTCAACTCCTACCCTCAAAAGGACACTAGAGAGCACTGCACACCAGAACAACTAGACAGAAGAACAGTTTTTTCCCAAACGCCATCACTCTGCTTAACAACTAATTCCCACAACACTGTTAAACTATTTATTAAGTCTGTACTACTATTAATCTTCTCATTGCAGAAAAAGCAATGGCTACCAACCTGCCTTCCACTGAGGACCTGTATACTGCACGAGTCAAAAAGAGGGCTGTGAAAATATCTACAGACCCCTTGCATCCTGCACATAAATTGTTTGAATTTCTACCCTCAAAAAGACGCTATAGGGCACTGCATACCAGAACAACTTGACACCTAGACACAAGGAGTTTTTCCCTGAATGCCATCACTCTGCTTAACAACTAATTCCCACAACACTGTCAAATAATTTACTAAGACTGTATTACTATTATTCTTCTCTTCCTTACTAGTATCTATCTCTTCCCACTTATTACTATAACCATGTTGCTTGTATCTTTCAATTATATTGTTTTTATTTGTTTCCTAATACGATTTGATAGCTTATTAGTAACCTTGACTATCACTAAGTGTTGTATCTTTTTATTCTTGATGAATGTATTTTATTCTCCTTATGTACACTGAGAGCATATACACCAAAGACAAATTCTTTGTGTGTCCAATCACACTTGGCCAATAAAGAATTCTATCTATCTATCTATCTATCTATCTATCTATCTATCTATCTATCTATCATCTATCTATCTATCTATCATCTATCTATCTATCTATCTATCTATCTATCTATCTATCTATCATCTATCTACCTACTTACCTACCTACCTACCTATCATCTATCTATCTATCTATCTATCTATCTATCTATCTATCATCTATCTATCTATCATCTATCTATCTATCTATCTATCTATCTATCTATCTATCTATCCATCCATCCATCCATCCATCCATCCATCCATCCATCCATCTATTTTTTTTCAATGAAGAAGGGGCCAGAAAGGGTTGAGGAGGGCTAGGAAGCAGGAAGACAAAAAGAGAAACCAGCCTGGAAGGGGAACTATCCCATAATAACAATAATGGCAAATCATCACCATCATCATCTTCCTGCTGTAAATTGAAGAGAGGGCTGGCTGAGGAATTCTGGGAATTGAAGCCCACAAGTCTTAAAGTCACTTGCATGTCCTTGCTTTAAAACAGGGGCCATCAACCATGGAGACTTTAAGACTTGTGGACTTCAATTCCCAGAATTCCTCATGATGGCTGGAGAATTCTGGGAGTTGACATCCACAAGTCTTAAAAGTCCACAAGTTTGGAGATCCTGGCTGAGGAATTCCGGGTGTGAAATGGGAAAGGGTTTCCTGCTTGACCAGGGAGGTTCGAATAGAAGACCTTCAAGGTGCCTTCCAACTCTTGTTATTCTTTTATTCTCCAAGATTTTACCTGCCTTGTAGGACATTTTCTAAATGGAGTCTGTCCTAATTCACTGGAGGCTTTCAAGAAGAGGTTGGACATTGTCTGAAATGGCATAGGATTTCCTGTAGGAGGAGGGGGTTGGACTAGAAGACCTCTAAGGTTCCTTGTCATTCTCTTACCTCATCATCCGCTTGCTGCAATCTGGCCACGGCGTAACGCCGCACGGTTGGGTTGGTGAACTGTGAGGACAGAAGCTCCAAGGAATCTTCCACATCCATCGGTTTCCATTTGCCCAGGAGTTCCAAAGCTTGCTTTGCTTCTTGAGGAAGACACCAGTTGACACACTTCAAGAATTTGGTCAAGGCCTGGGGTCAAAAGTCAGACATCGGTTAACGTCCCTTTCACCAACGCAGAGGAAACATTAAGCAAGAAAAGAGGTTGTTGTTTTTTTAAATGGAGTGTCAGAAGAAACGATGGGCTGATCTTACTACAAGCTACAAGCTAGGCCTCTTATAATGACAACAATTGGGACTGAAATTCCCATTGAGAAGTTACGCCTATAGAAGAAAGCATCTGTGGGGTCCTTGGTGCTCTCTGAGATTGGTTGTTTTCTTGCCCACATTTCATTACCCCTCATCAGCACTAAAAGTAATGGAGTTTGCAGGGAGGAGGAGGAGGAAGAGAGGGAGGAGGAGGAGAGGGAGGAGGAGGAGGAGGACAACTATGGGGTCCTTGGTGCTCTCTGAGATTGTTTTTTTTTTTTTAATTTGATTTATATGCCGCCCTTCTCCGGAGACTCATGGCGGCTTACAATGTGTTAAGCAATAGCCTTCATCCTTTTGTATATTTATACAAAGTCAGCTTATTGCCCCCACAATCTGGTCCTCATTTCACCTACCTTTGAAAGGATGGAAGGCTGAGTCAACCTTGAGCCTTGGAGAGATTCGAACCAGCAGTAAATTGTAGGCAGCTGTGTTAATAACAGGGTGCATAGACCACTGTACTATCAAGGCTCTTTTCTTGCAGATGTTTCATGACCCAACTAGGTAACATTATTAGTGCTAAAAGGGAGTAGGGTTTGGAAAGAGGAGGAGGAGGAGGAGGAGGAGGAGGAGGAGGAGGAGGAGGAGGAGGAGGAGGAAGACGGGGATTCGTGCTCTATGAGCTGGGTTATTTTCTTGCAGACATTTCATTACTCAACTAGGCAACATCATCAGCACATGATAGGACACTGATGATGGTAACTAGTTGGGTAATGAAATGTCTGCAAGAATGAAACGAGCTCAGAGAGCACCGTGGATGGCACCGCTGGGTAACACGGTCATAAAAGGCAATGTCACACGACCATGGTGCTTCATGACAGAACTTCCAGTTGCAGTTGTTAAGAGAATCGCTGCAGGTCATTAAGCAAGAATGTCACTCGGTTGCTCTCTGACACCTCCAGTCAGTTTCCCCATCGACTTTGCTCGTATGAAGCCGATGAAGAGAGGTCACAAATGAAGACCGAAGGGACTCTGTAACTGACCTACTATAAGTATGAGGAATGGGCATAAGTATCCATCTTTCCACACTGTTGTAGGTTTGACCAGTGGCTGAACAAGTGGTCGTTTAGCAAAGATCACTAGTAAATGCAATCTCATTCACTTAGGAATTGTAGAGCGTGCAACTACATGGTGCAGTCCATCCCATTAAGGACTTTGTGAGAATAATGGGTTTTTTTTGTAATCGTATTTTGCTGCACTACGGACGTTGTTTGTGGCATTCAAATGCATTTTTAATTTCCCCTGTTCTCAGGGGACGCAATGCACGAGGAAGGGAAGATAAATATTTTAAATACAGAAATCCATATTCATTGGTGTTTCGCAGGATGAGTAATCCCTGTTGTTATTGGGATTTTTTTTCCCTTTTTTTTTTGTTTTACAGATCTGAAGTTTTTTTTTAAAGTCTCAAGAAACACTGATTTCGTTTATTAGAACTGCATTAGCAAAAAAGACAGGGGGGGTGGGATTCAGCCAGTTCGGACCAATTCGGGAGAACCGGATGCTAATTTTATATCTGGTTCGCTGAACCAGTAGTTGTAAGGACTGGCTGGCCCTGCCCATCCTGCCCCGCCCCTCCAAGGAGTCTCCATGCGGCCTGTTTTGGATGCCAGGTAAGTGCAGGGCCTGCGTGGAGACTCTGGGAGGGTGAAAAACTGACCTCCCGGAAGTTCCGTAAATGGCCTGTTTCTGGCCCCCGGAGGGCCTTCAGAGCCCGGGGGAGGCTGTTTTTGCCCTCCAGGAAGTGTTGTGGCTCCGTTACCTGAGCCTGTGTCATCGGCAGGAGAGGACTCCAAGAGTGAAGGAGAGGAGATGGCAAGGCCTCCCTCTCCAGGACCCTCCTCTCTGGCAATGCGTTCAGGGTCCGCTGAAGGGCAAGAGATAGGGCCGGGGCCAAGCACGTCCACGCAACCACAGATGGACAGTGATGAGGGTAATGAGTTTTGGCTGGACCCACGCCAGCGTTGCAGAGATAAGCACGCGCAACAGAAGAAAAGGTGTGCCCGAGATTAGGCTGAGTCACTGGACCACACCCCACAAGGTATAAAAGGGAGCGTGGTGGCCAGTCAAACCTTGTGACGAACAAAGCTGAAAGCTTCCATGCCATTCTGCATTGCCGGACTTCTGCTATAAACTTTGCTGGATTATATTTGGACTTAAGTTACTCTGTAATTATTGAACATTTTACTTTGATGTACCAGAAGCAGAGAGAAGTTATCTCTTCGTGAGTAATAAATTCTTGGCAGGCAGCCACTAGGTTGCTGCCAAGTTCCATTATCATAAGGAAAAGGATTTTGCCGGCTGGTTTGGTCTTTAAGTCTTGAACGTCTGTTGGTGTGTGTGCGTGTGGGATGGGGACAGAACAGGAAGGAAGGAAGGAAGGAAGGAAGGAAGGAAGGAAGGAAGGAAGGAAGGAAGGAAGGAAAATCTTTAGCAGAGAAATTTTATTGTAGAGAAAGTTTACAAAAAAAAAACCCTCTTCCTGCCATCTAGAGGTGGCCGTAATTGCTGCACTCTAGATCGGTACCGTCACGCTGGAACATGATGCTTTTAGTCAATCAATACAATAAAAACCAATTATTGCTCTCTCCCATTTTCTGGAGTGCCAGAACGGCAGGAACCTTTCACAAGATTACAATTCAAGCCAAGCCAGAAAGAATGAGCGTTGCCCGTTTGCGACTTTAAAAGAAAACAAACCACAACAAACCAATGTGTCCGTAGACCTTCTCAAACCCACCTCACCTACCTCTCCTCTAACAAAGAGCCTTGGTAGTACAGTGGTCTAAGGCACCCTATTATTAAGCTGGTTATTAAGACCACTGCCTGCAATTACTGCTGGTTCGAATCTCTCCAAGGCTCAAGGTTGACTCAGCCTTCCATCCTTTCTAAGGTAGGTGAAATGAGGACCCAGTTTGTGGGGGCAATAAGCTGACTTTGTATAAATATACAAAAGTATGAAGGCTATTGCTTAGCGCATTGTAAGCCGCCCTGAGTCTCCAGAGAAGGGAGGCATATAAATTAAAGCAAATAAATAAATAAATAAATACCCAGAATGTCTCTTGTTTCCTTGGCTTTTGATTCCTCTGAACCTGCTGGGAATCACAGGGGCCAAATATCTCGAATTATCAGGTTAGGAATGATAGCAGTTGTTAAATCATGGCAATAGCCGAGCATGCTTTTAAGTTTTTAAGCTTCCACGCCTACCTTTTCTTGATGGGTAAGGTAGTATCGAAACTTCCACACCAAGTCCTGTTCTTCGTACGTTAGTTGCTTTGTAGGTGGGTAACTCACAATGATCTAAAACAAAACAAAGCAGAACAGAACAGAACAGAACAGAACAGAACAAAACAAAACAAAACAAAACAAAACACAAAACACAAAACACAAAACAACAAATATTTATGGACTGCTTCAGAGTGGAGCGGTGGCCTAGAGATGGAGCTCTCGCCTCACAATCAGGAGGCTGTGAGTTCGATCCTAGGTAGAGGCAGACATTTCTCTCTCTGGGAACACCGAGAATATATCTGCTGAACAAAACTCCGCATTGGCGACAAGAAGGGCATCCGGCCAGTAAACACTTCAGCTCCATTCAATTGCCCAGACTTTGCCCCGCAAGGGATTATGGGGTCGTTAAAAGAGGATGATGATTTACGGACTGCTTCCTTTCCGCAAACAGAAGAAAGTGTCTTCCCGGAGTTGCAAAACCATTCCCACCTGCCCCATTTAAAGACCTGAGATACCAACCAGGTATGATAAATTAACATGAATTAAGCCCTAATGTGATTGGGTAGTCTACGGTTTAATGGTTGTAATAAGAAGACTACCTCTAGATTAAGGATACAAGCAAGACAAGTTCTGACTGATTGTGTCCTATGTGGTCCAACTACAATTAACCAGTGGAACAGCTTGCCACCAGAAGTGGTGGGTGCTCCATCACTGGAGTCTTTCAAGAAAAGACTGAACAGCCACTTGTCTGGAATGGTAGAGGGTCTCCTTCTTGAGCGAGAAGTTGGACTAGAAGATCTCCAAGATCCCTTCAAATCCTGTTCTTCTGAATTCTGTATAAACCCGACAAAATTAAATAAAGAATAATTCAAACTTTTTTAAGGAATAACTTACATTCAGCTGATCTCGGGTAGTAGCATTGGGTTTAAGGTCATGATCCGAAGGACCGCTTCTTAAGCTCCTGGCAAGCTTGTGATGCTTGCTTTCCACCAAGTTCTCCTTTAAAAATAATAATTAGAAAGCAGATCAGTTTAAAAATCAATTGCAATTACCTGTGTACAATATCCTGTGCTCTGAACTGACAGAAGTTGAGAAGACGCAGAATTTTATGCAAGGCCATGACCAAATTAATTGTGAGGCTTCAACAGTTCAGGGAAGAGGAAGGAAGGAAGGAAGGAAGGAAGGAAGGAAGGAAGGAAGGAAGGAAGGAGGGAGGGAGGGAGGGCAGGAGGGCAGGAGGGAGGGAGGGAGGGCAGGAAGAGGGAGGGAGAGAGGAATGAATTTATAAATTTTACGATTGTGTTAGAAATATTGTATAGAGAATAATATGTGATTTTACTTCCAACTGACTGAGTGAGTGAGTGAGTAAGTAAGTAAGTGAGGGAGGGAGGGAGGAAGTTCAACGTATGGTAGCCAAGAACTTTTAAGACAAGAATGGCAAAACAGAAATTGATCCTTCCCTAGCCAATGTTCCTCTGTACATTTGACATTGTTTCAGCATACTCTTGTAAATAATAATATCAAAATAATGTCTAACCAGTGGTGGAATTCATTTTTTTTTTACTACCGGTTCTGTGGGCGTGGCTTGATGGGCATGGTGTGGCTTGGTGAGCGTGGCAGAGGAAGAATACTGCAAAATCTCCATTCCTACCCCACTCCTGGGGGAAAGATATTGCAAAATCTCCATTCCCACCTCACTCTGGGACCAGCCAGAGGTGGTATTTGCCGGTTCTGCGAACTACTCAAAATTTCCGCTACCGTTGCTCCAGTCAGAACCTGCTGAATAGCACCCCTGTTTCGAACTAAAACCAATAAATAAAGATGTGTAATGATGAAGAGGGTTAGCCAAAATCAATCGCATTTTGAAAAAGAAAAGGCATTGTGGATGTAAAAGAAAGAAAAAGAGATAGCGCTTGATAATTATTTTAAAGATAACTATTGGTTGTTGTTTTTTTAACTAGAAAGATAAAAACTAACAAAAACAATAGATAAGGTAGAAAAGAGAAAGTGACTAGAAAGAGAAAGTAAACCCAACAGCACAGAGAAAGAAAAATGTGAAAAATGACTTTCTTTTACCACAGATATAACACGTGTGTGTGTGTGTGTGTGTGTAGGTCTTTGGTTATTCGGGTTTTCTCCTGCGTAAAATTGGAGGTGTCTTGGCAACGTTTTGACGAAATCTCATTCGTCATCTTCAGGCTGGTGTTTTCGGTTTCGTGCTTCTAGGAGCAATGTGTGATATCACAGCTGTTTCTTCCTTTTAACTGCCAGTAGGGGTGTGAACTGATTGGGTGGGAGCTTGGCTGTGTTCTGATTGGGTGGAGGTGTGTTCTGATTGGTCAGAACCAAGAAACAGCTGCGATCACACACATTGCTTACGAAGCATGAAGCCGAAAACACCAGCCTGAAGATGACGAATGAGACTTCATCGAAACGTTGCCAAGACACCTCCAATTTTACGCGGGAGAAAACCCAAATAACCAAAGACCTACATACAAACACCCGCAAATATATCTATATCTATATCTATATCTATAGTATATGTATAAATTTAAAGCAACCTCTTAATCTAAGGTTACAACATATTTCCATTTTTCTATTTTCTGCCATTTTTTTCCTAATCCTCAAATCCTTATATCACAATTTCATTTTTATTTTTCCTGATTCACACAGAAAGCTGAAAGGATCTCACCACTAGCATTGCTCAATTTCCTTCTTTGTCAGTTTTGTTGCTGAGGATTTTGGCCCCAAGAACTATTTGAAATGAATGCCATCTTCAACTCTGGAACCCCTCTTTTTATATTCACCTGCCCCAAGACTCACAAACAGGTATTTCTTTCCAAATTCAACCTGCCCCAAGTGATGTGGTACCCAAAGATTCTTACCATGGACATCTGAGGATCTGGAACCTTCACAATCTCGGAACTTGTGTAAATTGGTGATGATTCATCACCATCCTAGGTTAGAAGGACAAAGAAAAGTCAGTGAAAACTTCTAAAATAGTCGATTTTAACCAAACAGATTCCAGAAAGAAGATTTTCTTGATTTTCTTTGAAGAGATTTTGCTTCTTTGAAGAGATTTGAAGCTTCTTGGGATGAGAAGCGAAACGTCTTCAAAGAAAAAACAGAAAGTCCAGTTGCCTCTTGAAAAAGCACCTTTGGGACAACAATGACCTAGATGACTGAGGATACCCATTTTATTGGTTTCCCTGCTTTTATTGTCTTAATATTATATATATGTATGTATGTATGTATGTATGTATGTATGTATGTATATATATATATATATATATATATATATATATATATATATGTATGTGTATATATATATATATATATATATATATATATATATATATATATATATATATATATATATATATATAAATAATTAATCGTAACAGAGTTATAGGATAACCAGAGATGGCAGCCACAGAAGAACTACACGAATTGCAAGGAATATAAATCCTTCCATTCTCCACCATTCAGTCAGAACTGAAGAAGCTTCTCGGATGAGAAGTGAAACGTCTTCAAGCAAAACAAGAAAGTCAAGTTGCTTTTTCAAAGACAACAACTTTGGGACAAACATGACCTGGATGACTGATAAGTCATTGTAAAAGCATTGTAAGCTGCCCTGAGTCTCTGGGGAAGGGCGGCATATAGATCAAACTAATAAATAAATCAAATAAACAAACAAATAAATAAATAATCTCCATAGAATGAATGGATGGATGGATGGATGGAAGAATGAATAAATGGGTGAATGAATGAATGAATGGGTGAATGAATGAATGGATGAATGGGTGAATGAATGAATAGATGAATGAGAATCAGGAAATCTTGATTCAGTCCTCACTTTTTCAGACTTCAATAAATCCTTCCTTGTTCCACTCAGGAGATTTTACAAAACCCGAAGAATATTACATTCTAAATTAAATTAAATTTAAATTCTAAATTCAAAGTTTCCACTAAGTTTCCTATTTGCTCGACACGTGGATATTAAAAGCTGTTTTGGAGCAAATGTCAGCTTCTGTTCTGGGGGATTATATTGGACCCCATATGAGATCAAGAATGAGAAGCAGCTGCTTTCTTTTGAATCATTTCAAATCATTTTTTAGCATTAGATCCTCCCATGCTATGTCGCATATCGCATATCGGGCGGCACTTCAAACCAAGTAGATGAAAATCAACAACCGGCAAGCGTAGCGTACCTTCTCATAATACACAATGGCATATTCTTTGTCATCACATTTGACGCAACGGAATTCAATCATCAAGTACATAAAATTAGAACTTCGCTTCTCACTCTGAGAAAAAGAAGGAAGAAAAGAAAAAAAAAAGCTATGTGAAAAACATGGACTAAAATCAATATAATTCATGCCAATATTTATTGGATGTCTTTATCTCACCTTTATTTCTTTATCAGGAACTCAAGGTGGTGAATGTACATAATAATACTCCTTCCTCCTCCTATTTTCCCCACAACAACCACCCTGTGAGGTGTGTGGGGCTGAGAGAAGAGAGGGATTGGCCCTAAATTACCCAGCTGTCTTTCATCATGGGTAAGGAGGGACTAGAATTCACAGTCTCCCAGTAATTTGCCTAAAGTCTCCCAACTGCCTTTCATATCTAAGACAGGACTAGAATTCACAGTCTCCCGGTGATTGGCCCAAAGCCACCCAGCTGTCTTTCATGGGTAAGGAGGGACTAGAATTCACAGTCTCCCAGTGATTGGCCTAAAGTCTCCCAACTGCCTTTCATATCTAAGACAGGACTAGAATTCACAGTCTCCCGGTGATTGGCCCAAAGCCACCCAGCTGTCTTTCATGGGTAAGGAGGGACTAGAATTCACAGTCTCCCAGTGATTGGCCTAAAGTCTCCCAACTGCCTTTCATATCTAAGACAGGACTAGAATTCAGAGTCTCCCGGTGATTGGCCCAAAGCCACCCAGCTGTCTTTCATGGGTAAGGAGGGACTAGAATTCACAGTCTCCCAGTGATTGGCCCAAAGCCACCCAGCTGTCTTTCATGGGTAAGGAGGGACTAGAATTCAGTCTCCCAATGATTGGCCCAAAGCCACCCAGCTGTCTTTCATATCTAAGACAGGACTAGAATTCACAGTCTCCTGGTGATTGGCCCAAGTCACCCAGGTGGCTTTCATGCCCAGGGCGGGACTAGAACTCACAGTCTCCCAGTGATTGGCCCAAAGTCACACAGCTGTCTTTCATGGGTAAAGAGGGACTAGAATTCACAGTCTCCCAGTGATTGGCCTAAAGTCTCCCAACTGCCTTTCATATCTAAGACAGGACTAGAATTCACAGTCTCCTGGTGATTGGCTCAAGTCACTCAGATGGCTTTCATGCCTAAAACGAGACTAGAACTCACAGTCTCCCAGTAATTGGCCCAAAGTCACCCAGTTGGCTTTTTTGACTAAAGCAAGACTAGAACTCACAGTCTTTAGGTTTCTAGGCCAGCACCTTAACTACTAGGCCAAACTGGCTCTTAGCAGAGATACAGGGATGGTTTTCTATTAACCCCTTTCTTGATTACCCCCCCCCACCTTTTTTTTTTTTTTTTTTTGAGTTTCCATTCTAAAGAATCTCACATCAGAAATCCCATCTAAGTCTTCCCCAGAACCCACGGGGATAAGGGTTGGGCTATGGGAATGTTCTTCCAACACGCATTTGGCTCTTTGGTGTCTGCATCATGAGAACGAACGCCTGGACCTACCAAAGGAGAAAGTTTATGGCATGAAGCCACAAACACTTGTAGATCTCCATGTCATTGGCAGCAAAAAAAAACAACACAAATGTGTTGTGCAAATGTGTTTGTGAAATCCACAAGAGTGAAGTTCATTTTGTGGGAGCCTCTAATTAAAATAGAATTATAGGGCTGGGAGGGGGGACCTTGGAGGTCTTCTAGTCCAACTCCCTGCTCAAGGCTACCCAATCTTTTCTTGAAAACCTCTAGCAATGGACACCCACAACTCTGGGAAGCCAACTGTTCCATTGACTAATTGTTCTCCGTCAAGAAATTTCTCCTTATTTCCAGGTTGGGTCTCTCTAAGCTGAACTTCCACCCATTGCTTCTTCTCCTGCCCACAAGTGCTTCAAAGACAGGAGAAGGCTCTCTTCTCTGGGACAGCCCTTCAAGTGTTGGAAGATGCTCTCCTGTCTCCCCTAAGCCTTCTTCTGTTAGGCTAACCATACCTAGTTCCCTTAGACAAATTATATTAAAATCCAACTTTATTTTCCAAAGTTCTCTTTGATGTGTTCTCAGTACCCACCGCTCAAGGCCTCCACGAGAAATAAAAGGAGAGAAACAATCAAGATGGTGGCCATAACTGCATGATGGAAGCCCATCTTCTTTTCATAGGAGGTGGAAGGTGTTAAAATAGGGGCCTGAGTACTGCCTGGGTCAGTTGGTTCTCACCTGCCACCTTTTTTGAATACCTTTATGGATTGAACATCCTGTCTACAACACAGTCCTTTCAACAGCTCCAAGAAGATTCCACACCCATTTGCACCCTTATTCAAGTGACCCTCAGGGCACAGAGAAACCCAAGTGGCCTCAACGGCTCTCAAAGAGAGCGCTAACGACCAGAGGACTGCAAAAACAAATGTTTTCCTACCACCACCACTCCTTCTGCCAGAAACGATGAAGCTTCTTGGATGAGAAGCGAAACGTCTTCAAGGAAAAACAAAGGAAGTCCAGTCGCCCTTTTGGAAAAGCACTTTTTGAGGCACCCCCTATAGATCCCTCTGATATTATTCAGAGGCCAGCCAAATATCAACACAAGCTCGTCCTTTCTCTGTCCCAAATGACATCATCATCGTAAAGAGGACCGAGGTAGGAGGGAGAAGAGAAGAAAACGGAAGAACTGAGAGCATTCCCAGAAGATCCAGCACCGTTTCCCAATTAGCCGCGACTTCAAAACTCATCAAGGCCCATGACGTACCTCATTGATCATTTCAATTTCTCGAAAGGTCAGCCTATCCAGCCAATCGACTTTGACCATGTGCCCCTGCCTGTGAGATTTGGTGAGCTGGAAGGAAAAAGTAGAAGACTGTTATTTAGCTGGACAGAAAGAAGTTGCCATGTTGAAGATATTACGCACAGGCATATGTGTATGTGTATATTCTCATTGATTCTCTCTTTCTCTCTCTCTTGCTATCTAACTATCAACCTACGTATCTATCTACCTACATATATCTACCTTCATATCTATGTATCTCTCTACCTTCGTATCTATCTACCTACATATCTACCTACCTACATATCTACCTACGTATCTACCTACGTATATCTACCTTCATATCTATATATCTACCTTCATATCTATCTACCTACATATCTACCTACGTATCTATCTACCTACATATCTACCTATGTATATCTACCTTCATATCTATGTATCTCTCTACCTTCGTATCTATCTACCTACGTATCTATCTACCTACATATCTACCTACGTATCTATCTACCTACATATCTACCTACGTATCTATCTACCTACATATCTACCTACGTATATCTACCTTCATATCTATATATCTACCTTCATATCTTATCTACCTACGTATCTACCTATGTATCTATCTACCTACATATCTACCTATGTATATCTACCTTCATATCTATGTATCTATCTACCTTCGTATCTATCTATCTTCGTATCTACCTATGTATCTACCTTCGTATCTATCTATATACCTATGTATCTATCTACCTACGTATCTACCTACGTATCTACCTATGTATATCTACCTTCATTTCTATGTATCTATCTACCTTCGTATCTATCTACTTACCTTCGTATCTACCTATGTATCTACCTTTGTATCTATCTATATACCTATGTATCTATCTACCTATGTATCTATTTACCTTCGTATCTATCTATCTACCTATGTATCTATCTACCTATGTATCTATTTACCTTCGTATCTATCTACCTACGTAAGTAGGTAAGTCTAGTAGGTAAATCTACTTACGTATCTATCTACCTATGCATATCTACCTTCATTTCTATGTATCTATCTACCTATGTATCTATCTACCTACATATCTACCTTCGTACCTATCTATCTACCTTCGTATCTACCTATCTATCTACCTTCGTATCTATCTATCTACCTATGTATCTATCTACCTACCTACCTACCCACCCATCCATTATCCATTATCTATTTATCTCTATCATCTGTCATCTGTCAGTAGGTAAATCTACTTACGTATCTATCTACCTATGCATATCTACCTTCATTTCTATGTATCTATCTACCTATGTATTTATCTACCTTTGTATCTATCTACCTACGTACGTATCTACTTACGTATCTATCTACCTACGCATATCTACCTTCATTTCTATGTATCTATCTACCTATGTATCTATCTACCTACATATCTACCTTCGTACCTATCTATCTACCTTCGTATCTACCTATCTATCTACCTTCGTATCTATCTATCTACCTATGTATCTATCTACCTACCTACCTACCCACCCATCCATTATCCATTATCTATTTATCTCTATCATCTGTCATCTATCATTCATCTATCATCCATCCATCCATCCAAAGCCATGGTTGTGCAGTGGTTACATTGCAGTATTGCAGGCCAACTCTGCATTCCATGTCAGGAGTTTGATCCTGACTGGCTCAAGATTGACTCAGCCTTCCATCCTTCCGAGGTCAGTAAAATGAGGACCCAGATAGTTTGGGGCAATATACTGACTCTGTAAACCAGTTAGAGAGGACTGTGAAGCACTGTGAAGCGGTATATAAGTCTAAGTACTATTGTTAGAGTGTTTGCAGCTGTTCCTATTGCCACTGCTTGCCATAATTTAACACACCTCCATCAAGGCAATTAAGCAATTCAGATTATGTCAAACTAAACAAGATTTCATTCCCAAGGGCAACTTTGATCTAAATACCTGTTTCATCTTCCACTGAAAACAACGCAATTGAGAAAAATCACTTGAGCCAATCACTGGTGTGGCCTTCAACTCCCAGAATGCCTCAGCCTCCATGTGCGGACTTCAGCTCCCAGAATTCTTCAAGCACCATGCGTCAGGCCAAAATCAAGAATGACACCTGCTAATTCTTCCAAGCTGAGTCCTTTTTGGTTTCATACATATAGACCAAATCTTGCCAGACTGAAGACTCTACTGTATGCCTCTACAATATACTTTAGGAACTATTAGGGAGAAACTGTCTTCACCCTCTTTCTCTCACACTGGATATCTGGGCTGAGTTGCCTCTTACTCAGTGATGAAATCCAATTTTTTTTTTACTACCAGTTCTGTGGGCGTGGCTTGGTGGACGTGGCAGGGGAAGGATACTGCAAAATCTCCATTCTCTCCCCACTCCTCAGGGAAGGATATTGCAAAATCTCCATTCCCACCCCACTCTGGGGCCAGCCAGAGATGGTATTTGCTGGTTTTCCGAACTACTCAAAATTTCCGCTACCAGTTCTCCAGAACCTGTCAGAACCTGCTGGATTTCACCCCTGCTCTTACTCCTCTGGAATGCAGCCCCTCCCTTCTGGGGATCCAGACTACTTATCATTTCATCTCAGAAAGCGAAAGTGAAAGCAAAGCAAAGCAAAGCAAAGCAAAGCAAAGAATGCTGGTAAGGATCATGTGCAGCCCTTTTCTTTCTAGCTTTGCCTCTGGCTTCAGCTCCTTCTAAGAGCTCCAGTAGCATGCACAAGGATCTCCTGTCATTTTATTCTCAAAACAACAGCTATCATTGAGCTGAGGCAAGGAGGAGGAGGAAAAAAAGAAGAAAAGAAGAAGGAGAGGAAGAGGAAGAAAGGGAAGTTGAGGAAGAGGAGGAAGGAGGAGGAAAAAGGGAAAAAAGAAGAAGGAGAGGAAGAGGAAGAAAAGGAAGAGGAGGAGGAAGAGAGGAAGGAGGAGGAAAAAAAGAATAAAAGGAGAGGAAGAGGAAGAAAAGGAAGTTGAGGAAGAGGAGGAGGGAGGAGGAGAGGAAGGAAGAGGAGGAGGAAAAAAGGAAGAAGGAAAGGAAGAGGAAGAAAAGGAAGAGGAAGAAGGAGAAGGAGGAGGAAAAAAGGAAGAAAAGAAGAAGGAGAGGAAGAGGAAGAAAAGTAAGTTGAGGAAGAGGAGAAAGGAGAAAGAGAGGAAGGAGGAGGAAGAGGAGGAAAAAAGGAAGAAAAGGAGAGGAAGAGGAAGAAAAGGAAGAGGAGGAAGAGGAAGAAGGAGAAGGAGAGGAAGGAGGAGGAAGAGGAGGAAAAAAGGAAGAAAAGGAGAGGAAGAAGGAGAAGGAGAGGAAGGAGGAGGAAAAAAGGAAGAAAAGAAGGAGAGGAAGAGGAAGAAAGGGAAGTTGAGGAAGAGGAGGAAGGAGAAGGAGGAAAAAGGGAAAAAAAGAAGGAGAGGAAGAGGAAGAAAAGGAAGAGGAGGAGGAAGAGAGGAAGGAGGAGGAAAAAAGAATAAAAGGAGAGGAAGAGGAAGAAAAGGAAGTTGAGGAAGAGGAGGAGGGAGGAAAAAAGGAAGAAAAGAAGAAGGAGAGGAAGAGGAAGAAAAGTAAGTTGAGGAAGAGGAGAAAGGAGAAAGAGAGGAAGGAGGAGGAAGAGGAGGAAAAAAGGAAGAAAAGGAGAGGAAGAGGAAGAAAAGGAAGAGGAGGAAGAGGAAGAAGGAGAAGGAGAGGAAGGAGGAGGAAAAAAGGAAGAAAAGAAGGAGAGGAAGAGGAAGAAAGGGAAGTTGAGGAAGAGGAGGAAGGAGAAGGAGGAAAAAGGGAAAAAAAGGAGAGGAAGAGGAAGAAAAGGAAGAGGAGGAGGAAGAGAGGAAGGAGGAGGAAAAAAAGAATAAAAGGAGATGAAGAGGAAGAAAAGGAAGTTGAGGAAGAGGAGGAGGGAGGAGGAGAGGAAGGAGGAGGAGGAAAAAAGGAAGAAGGAAAGGAAGAGGAAGAAAAGGAAGAGGAGGAAGGAGAAGGAGGGGGAAAAGGGAAGAAAAGAAGGAGAGGAAGAGGAAGAAAAGTAAGTTGAGGAAGAGGAGAAAGGAGAAAGAGAGGAAGGAGGAGGAAGAGGAGGAAAAAAGGAAGAAAAGGAGAGGAAGAGGAAGAAAAGGAAGAGGAGGAAGAGGAAGAAGGAGAAGGAGAGGAAGGAGGAGGAAAAAAGGAAGAAAAGAAGGAGAGGAAGGGGAAGAAAGGGAAGTTGAGGAAGAGGAGGAAGGAGAAGGAGGAAAAAGGGAAAAAAAGAAGAAGGAGAGGAAGAGGAAGAAAAGGAAGAGGAGGAGGAAGAGAGGAAGGAGGAGGAAAAAAAGAATAAAAGGAGATGAAGAGGAAGAAAAGGAAGTTGAGGAAGAGGAGGAGGGAGGAGGAGAGGGAGGAGGAGGAGGAAAAAAGGAAGAAGGAAAGGAAGAGGAAGAAAAGGAAGAGGAGGAAGGAGAAGGAGGGGGAAAAAAGGAAGAAAAGAAGAAGGAGAGGAAGAGGAAGAAAAGTAAGTTGAGGAAGAGGAGAAAGGAGAAAGAGAGGAAGGAGGAGGAAGAGGAGGAAAAAAGGAAGAAAAGGAGAGGAAGAGGAAGAAAAGGAAGAGGAGGAAGAGGAAGGAGGAGAAGGAGAGGAAGGAGGAGGAAAAAAGGAAGAAAGGAAGGAGAGGAAGAGGAAGAAAGGGAAGTTGAGGAAGAGGAGGAAGGAGAAGGAGGAAAAAGGGAAAAAAAGAAGGAGAGGAAGAGGAAGAAAAGGAAGAGGAGGAGGAAGAGAGGAAGGAGGAGGAAAAAAAGAATAAAAGGAGATGAAGAGGAAGAAAAGGAAGTTGAGGAAGAGGAGGAGGGAGGAGGAGAGGAAGGAGGAGGAGGAAAAAAGGAAGAAGGAAAGGAAGAGGAAGAAAAGGAAGAGGAGGAAGGAGAAGGAGGAGGAAAAAAGGAAGAAAAGAAGAAGGAGAGGAAGAGGAAGAAAAGTAAGTTGAGGAAGAGGAGAAAGGAGAAAGAGAGGAAGGAGGAGGAAGAGGAGGAAAAAAGGAAGAAAAGGAGAGGAAGAGGAAGAAAAGGAAGAGGAGGAAGAGGAAGAAGGATAAGGAGAGGAAGAAAGAGGAAAAAAGGAAGAAAAGAAGAGGAAGAAGAAGAGGAAGAAAAGGAAGTTGAGAAAGAGGAGGAAGAGGGAGAAGGAGAGGAAGGAGGAGGAGGAAAAAAGGAAAAAAAGAAGAAGGAGAGGAAGGAGAGGAAGGAGGAGGAAGAGGAGGAAAAGGAAGTTGAGGAAGAGGAGGAAGGAGTGGAAGGAGAAGGAGGAGGAAAAAAGGAAGAAGGAGAGTTCATTTAGTGAATGAGACCAACTTGAAGTGCTCAGAGATGGCAGCATATCTTGTATTGGGATTAACCTGGTGATAGACTGCACCTACCAATGTGTAAAGCCTTCAAAATTGTTCCTTTCCATCATTACACCTCAACACGTCCGCTTCTTACACAGCTATATTTTTCGGGGTATTTTTCAAAGACTCATCAAGACTCAGAAAACCAGAAAGCATCAAGAGAAGATCAGACATGCCAAAGTTCCTCACGGGATTAAACTGAAAGCTTTTAAAATTAGTACATGGAATAAACATCACACCACAATCTCATTGAGGGAAACTGGTCCATACCAAAATGCACAAAAAAATAAAATAAAAATAAGTCATTCCAAAAAAAAAAAAAAAACCAAAACCACTTCAAAAACCAGGACGGCAATATTAAGCTTTGCTACACACTTCTGAGGTAACAGTTTTAGTCAAAACAGTTAAAATAAAATTTCAGAAAAACCAGCAGCTATCATAAGCGGTTATCCATTCAATTAACCCTTCTACGCTTTGAGGTGTTAGAATAGATCCCAATGGGGTCATTAGAAATGCAATTTATTTTATTATTATTTTTTTTGCTCTACCCTAACCATCCCACACTCCATGTATTTTCCCATCGATATGGGGCTGTATGCCCCAAATATGGCATTTTATGCCTTCTAACCAATTAGATAAGATAAATGTCTACACTCTGAGGTATTAATGTGATGGGAAAATGGTAAAAATTAACCATTTAAGCCAATTATTCTTTTGAAGATGTTTCGCTTCTCATCCAAGAAGCTTCTTCAGCTCTGACTGGAATATAAATCCTTCCCTTCCCCACCATCCAGTTAGAACTGAAGAAGCTTCTTGGATGAGAAGTGAAACATCTTCAAAGGAAAAAACCAAGAAAGCCCAGTTGCCACCTAATAAAAGCACCTTTGAGACAACTATGACCTGGATAGACTGAGAATCTCTACGGACTTTGTGTATTTATCCATTTATTTCATTTCATTTCATTTATTGGATTTGTATACCGCTCTACTCCCGAAGGACTCAGGGCGGTGAACAGCCACAGAATAAAACACATAAATACAAAATTTAAAAACAGAATAAAACCGAATTAAACAATTTGGCTGAGATAAATTAAAACACCCAATAATTTTAAAAACAAATTAAAATTTACATTTGAAAGGGGAAAGATTTAGGCCAGGCCTTCTCTTTTATGAAATGTGTCTACTGCTTGCAGCTAAATAGACTTTAGGTATATAGAGTTAGTCCTTGATTTACCACATTCGGTTTAGTGGCCATTCAAAGTTATACTGGCACTGAAAAAAAAGGGCCTTATGACTGTTTGTCACACTTACGACCATTGCAGAATCCCTCATGGTCACGCGTTCAAAATATCGACACTTGGGAACTGGTTTCATATTTATGACGATTGTGGTGCCCCGGGGTCACATGATCCCTTTTTTGCGACCTTCTGACAAGCCAAGTCAAAAGGGGAAAGACAGATTCATTTAATGACCGGGTCACTAACTTAACAATGGTGATGATTCACTTAACGAGAAAGGTGGCAAGAAAAGAGTTGTAAAGTGGGACAAAAGTCACTCAGCAAAGATCTCACTTAGCAGCGTAAATGTGTTACGACTGTGGTCGTAAATCGAGGATTAGCTGTACACAGGATCCTGAAAGTCAATTAACAACCAAGAGAAGCTCCTACATCGTGCTAACCCATTAAAAAATTAACAATGGTTGACACTCATTAAACTTAGTGTGCCGTGTAACTATAATTGTTCTGTCTTCATCTAATCCAGTGTTTCTCAACCTTGGTAGCTTGAAGATGGGTGGACTTCAACTCCCAGAATCCACCCATCTTCAAGCTTCCAAGGTTGAGAAACACTGATCTAATCGGATTAAATACGTTACGAGACACTCACACTTCCAAATTCTGCACCTCGATAATTTTTTGCCATGCTGACATTATTGAAAAAGTCCATAATTAAATGGAAATCCAGGCAGAGGTAAATATCTAGAAGATGAGAAACCTCTAAAGAGGGTTCTCTTTTGTTGTTGTTTTATTAAATATTTCCACTAAACTGGAGATGAATGAAGAAGCGCCCAAGTATTTATATCAGAGTTCTTATTAATACAGAAATAATATTTATGGTCATTGGAGACAAACGCTGTCCCTGTAAATTAGTAAACCCTAATCTCTCTCTGATTTATTACAGAAAACAAAACAAAAAAAATTCTGAGCCAAGCATAAGAAGGGAAATTCGCTGCGATAAATGAGACTTTATTTATGACTAAATTTAATTTGTTTCCAGTAACTGGCTAAACCCAGAGGCACTTGGTTGAGACGGGCGGCTATAGAAATGGAACAACTAGATAAAAAGAAATAAAAATGATCTAGTCAACTATAGAAGCTAAGCAGAGTCGTCCTTGGCTACTAATTGAATGGGTTATCATCTAAAACTTCCACAACAATGTTAAGAAAAATGCATCGGGACAGCTACGAAGAGCCAAATGTGTCTAGTTTTTATATGCTTCAGGGAGTCCTGAATTTACAAGTTTGTTTAGTGACCTTGTCAGAATATTCATGACTGGGAAGACATGGTAACAAGGTCAGCCAATGAATAGGCATAGCAACTAAATCAGCCAATTGGGAGCCAGGCTGGAGCCAGGGCGTGTCTTAGTCTGCAGCTTCTGATTCTGTGCAGAGAATTGAAACTGAAATCAGTATGTGTTAAGCTCTGAGCTGTGAGTGTGAACTTGTCTGCTGACCTGAGCTGAAGAATCAACTGTTGGTATTGTAAATATACTTTATGTGTTATTATGTATATAAAGAAGTTAATGAATCCAGCTGATTCAGTTATCCGTGTGTGCTTCTGGATTTGATTTTTGCAAAAAAAAAACTCTGACAGACCTTTTGAAGTGACAATGGGACAGAAAAAGGTGGCTTACATCCATTTTTCACACTTAACAACCATTGAGGCATTCACATGATCCAAATTCAGAGGCTTGGCAACTGGTTTCACATTTATGACCGTTATAGTGTCCCGGGGTTGTGTGATCCCCTTTTCATGAGACCTTTTGATACGTAAAGCCAAATTCACTTAACAACCATATCATTAAGCTAACAACTGCAGAGATTGTTAGAAGGGCAGTAAAATGGAACAAAACTCACTTAACAACTGTCTCACTTAGCAGAAATAACAGAAATGTTGGGCTCAATTGAGGTCATAAGTCGAGGACTGCCTGTATATATATTAACACATCTACTCCAAGCATGGATCTTAAGTTATTATCAAAACCTGCATTCGAGGGGAAAAAAAAAACACTCTATCCTGGTCTGTCTGACACTGGGTTTGGACCCCAACTTAAAACTATTATATATCTTCTTTGGCTCAGCACAACATGTGATCTTCATCATTGTGGGTGTTAATCATAGTTTAAAGCTTGTTATGTAACATATGCAGCTAAACCACAGTTTAGCCCAATGCTGAAATCCTGAAATTATGAAGCTCAGGAGGGTTAACAGGTACGAGAGGAGCAAACTGACATTTGAACAAATCAAAGAAAGCTTAGATTAGGATGTTAGTGCTCCGGAAGTTTGCAACCATGTGCTTTTCCAAAGACTGGTGCCAACAAGCCATGGTTCCTTGGTACTTACTTCCTCCAAATATTCCTCGCCTGAGGCCTACATTGAAAAAAAAAAAAAAAAAAACCCCTATCTGTTAGTTGCACATTTCAGACATGCAACTGAGATCTTTACAGATCTTTGAATCCTCTGTTCTTCCTGGAAACAGAACCTTGATCTAATAGAGTCAAAGGTTAAGCAATGTGGTTAATTCTAGCCAGAGGGATGTGGAAAGCAGAAAACTGGTCACTTTTTTCGGGCTTCTGCAAGAGTTATCCCAAGTGTCACAAAAGAAACAAGGAACAGCCCCAAAGATGAGACAAGGTGAAGAAAGACAGTAGTGGTCAAAATTGTGGAAAACTTTTTGGAAAGTGTTTTTTTTTTTTAATTTGATTTATATGCCGCCCTTCTCCGGGGACTCAGGGCGGCTTACAATGCGTTAAGCAATCGCCTTCATACTTTTTGTATATTTATACAAAGTCAGCTTATTGCCCCCACAAACTGGGTCCTCAATTTACTTACCTTAGAAAGGATGGAAGGCTGAGTCAACCTTGAGCTTGGTGAGATTCGAATTTACAGTAATTGCAGATAGCTGGTGTTAATCACAATGCTATCAGTCTGCTGAGCCACCAGGCCCTAGTATTTTTGAGGTTTGATGGCTAATAACACCACTTTTTATTTTGGAGTTTCAAGATAATCCTATTCCACTGCTGGAATGGCCAGGGAATAGTCCAGACCTTAACCCAATTGAAAATCTATGGAGACGACTAAAGAAACTTGTTAGTCAGAAGCAACCCAGCAATAAAACCCAGTTCATAGAAGCCATTATTCAATCTTGTTTCACATGATAACAGCTGCAGAACTAAAAGATTTGGTTCACTCCATGGGAAGACGTTGTAAGGCCATAATTCATGATAAAGGTTACCCAGCTAAATAGTAACTGACATGACGATAATTTTTGTAGATTATTGTTTTTTCTATGGTGATCATTTTTGTAGATCTCATTTTTTTTATGCGTTTCACTTTTCTTCTTTGTACTGTAACTGCTATTCTAATAGCAAATCCTTCATAAAAATGATTGCATTACATTCTTGATTAAATTACCTTTCCATTGATATATAATTTTATGGTACTACTGCAAAAAAAAAAAAAGAAAAGAAAAGAAAAAAATGTGGTGTGATTAGTTAGTTTTAGAAAATACACTTTTAACAAAAGGTTTCCACAATTTTGGCCACTACTGTCAAGTATAGAGATGCCAAAGATGTTTGTTTTTTTTTTCAAAAGGCAACTGGACTTCGTTTTTCCTTGAAGACATTTCACTTCTCATCCAAGAAGCTTCTTCTGTTCTGACTGCTTCTTGAATCAGAAGTGAAATGTCTTCAAGGAAAAACAAAATCCAGCTGCCTTTTGAAAAAGCACCTTTGGGACAACCATGACCTGGATGACCGAGAATCTCCATGGACCACGTATGAGATGGGAGAAGATAGACCTTTTCTGAGAACAAGAAACAAAAACTCCCTTCTCAGAAGCTATTCTACAAAGTGGCCTATCAACATGGAAACTCCCCATGGGAATGTCATGTTCCTATCGCTGCAAAAGATAACATAGAAAGAGATGTTCAACCTTGATGACTTTAAGACTTTAAGATTTGATGTTCAACCTTAATGACTTTAAGACTTTAGGAATTCTGGGACTTCAACTCCCAGAATTCCTCAGCATGGCTGGCTGAAGAATTCTGGGAGTTGAAGTCCACAGGTCTTAAAGTTGCCAAGGTTGGACATCTCTGGCATAGAAGGTCTGCAAGATGACCTACATTTCTATGGGCATCTGACATTAACTGGTCCAAAAACACCATGAAATACAAAACTATCATTATTTTATTTGAGTCTCAACAGAGAGAGAGATAAAACAGAGTTTCCTATCTTTTATTCTCATAAGAACTCTTAGCTACTTCTAAGGCTCAGGCTAGAACTCACCATTTCCTGGTGATTGATACAAAATCACCCAGCCAGTTTTCATGCTTTAAGGTAGGACTGCGAATTCACAGTCTCCTGCTTTCTAGCCAGGTGCCTTAACTACTAAACCAAACTGTCTCTAAATGTGCTTTAACTTCCAGAACGAACTCTTGGTTCATGGCTTCAGTCTGGTTGAGATCCTTCTCAAACAATCATGGAGAATCATAATCATAATCAATCAAACACTATTAGTAATAGAGTAACAGAGTTGGAAGGGACCTTGGAGGTTTTCTAGTCCAACCCCCTGCTTAGGCAGGAAACCCTACACTACAAGAGATTGGTTGTCCAATCTCTTCTTGCAAACCTCCAGTGTTGGAGCATTCACAACTTCTGGAGGCAAGTTGTTCCACTGATTAATTGTTCTGACTGTCAGGAAATTCCTCCTTAGTTCTAGGCTGCTTCTCTCCTTGATTCATTTCCATCCATTCCTTCTTGTCCTGCCTTCAGGTGAATTAGAACAAAGAAGAAGGAGGGTTTCTTCTTACCTTCGCTAACCGACTCATCTTGTCTTCTGAAAACGTACTGCTTGTTTTCCCAGGAGTCTTGGTGGGCTCAGAGCCATCTGCCTCCACGTTGGGCCATACTTTGAGATCATGCATCCCTTGACGGAACATCCTATGAATGGAAGGCAGATTTAGAGAGACAGCTAGAATGGAATGGGATGGGATGGGATGGGATGGGATGGGATGGGATGGGATGGGATGGGATGGGATGGGATGGGATGGGATGGGATAGGATAGGATAGGATAGGATAGGATAGGATAGGATAGGATAGAATAGAACAGAAATGGAGTGGAGTGGAACGCAACTGAACGGAACAGAATAGGAGAGAAAATAAGAAGAGAAAATGAAAGAGTAGAATAGAATAGAATAAAATAGAATAGAATAGAATAGAATAGAATAGAATAGAATAGAATAGAATAGAATAGAATATAGAACAGAACAGAAGTGGAGTGGAACAGAAAGGAAAAGAATAGGAGAGAAAATGAACAGAGTAGAGTAGAGTAGAATAGAATAGAAGCGGAATGGAACGCAATTGAATGGAATGGAACATAATAGGAGAGAAAATGAGAAGAGAAAATGAATAGAATAGAATAGAATAGAATAGAATAGAATAGAATAGAATAGAATAGAATAGAATAGAATAGAATTGGAGTGGAACGCAATTGAACGGAACAGAACAGAATAGGAGAGAAAATGAAAAGAGAAAATGAATAGAATAGAATAGAATAGAATAGAATAGAATAGAATAGAATAGAACAGAACATTTTTTATTGGCCAAGTGTGATTGGACACACAAGGAATTTGTCTCTGGTGCATAAACTCTCAGTATACATACAAACAACAAAATAATATAATCATAAAACACCAACAGGAGAAGGTCCTATAGAAAAGATGAGAAGAAGAATAGTAATTATAATAATATATAACAGAAGAGAAGGAAAAACAACTCACCCATATTTCCCAAAGAGAGAGACTGTTGTGCCACCCACAGGGACAGCTTTCCCAGGTCCATAGATGTCCCATATTGTAAATGCCACCTGAGCATTTCGGGGCAAATCAGGGTATTTCACTGGCAGTTTTAACCATTCATTCCAGCTGAGGAGAAAAGTTAAGCTTTAGTTCAGATTTCTACCGTTCTAAACCCTCCCTAGTTAAGAGCCTCAAAATCTGACTCGGTTACTGAGCGTCCCTACACTATTAACATGGTCAATCCATTTATTTTCGTTGCCGTCGCCATAATGTATAATTATCTTGTAGAAACTTCTAGAATGTGCTCTTGAAACAGGGGTCTCCAACATACGGCAACTTGAAAACTTGTGGACTTCAACTCCCAGAATTCCTCAGCCAGCTTTGCTCTGAGAGTTAAAGTCCACAAGTCTTAAAGTTGCCGACCTTGGAGACCCCTGCTCTTGAAAGACGCCTGAGACTTCTTCCCCATCTCTTACAATTCCAAGAAAACAACATGGATACATCCAGATTGAGCTCAACCTGAAGGAGGGGTCGCCTTTTCCGTACAGGTAGTCCTCAACTTACAACAGTTCATTTAGTGACCAAAATTGCAACAGCACTGGGAAAAAAAAGTGACCCATGAATATTTTTCACACTTGTAGCATCCCCATGATCACATGATTAAAATTCACACATTTGGCAACTGACTCAGTTTTATGACATTTGCAATGTCCCGGGGTCATGTGATCAGTCTAGTGAAGAGAAGGACCAAGGGAGACATGAGAGCAGTCTTCCAATATTTGAGGGGCTGCTACAGAGAGGAGGAGGTCAAGCTATTCTCCAAAGCACTTGAAGGCCAGACAAGGAATAATGGATGGAAACTGAACAAGGAGAGATTCAACCTAGAAATAAGGATAAATTTGATATGGCTCCGTGGGCCACCTGTGGCACGCGTGCCATAGGTTCGCCATCAAGGGTGTAGAGTCTCCTGTTTGGGCAGAGGGTTGGACTAGATGACCTACAAGTCCTCTTCCAACTGTTATTCTGCTTTTGTGACCTTCTGACAAGCAAAGTCAATGGGGAAAGCAGATTCACTTAAAACCGTGTTACTAACTTAACAACTGCCGTTGTTAAAATGGGGCCAAACTCACTTCGCCACTGTGTTGTTTAGCAACAGAAATTTTGGGCTCAACTGGAGCTGTAAGTTGAAGACCAGGAGCCTTGGTGGTGCAGTAGACTAAACTACTGTTAAAGTAGCACTTAGCTGCCAGCTGCCTGCAATTACTGCGAGTTTGAATCTCACCAGGCTCAAGGTTGACTCAGCCTTCCATCCTTTCGAGGTAGGTAAAATGAGGACGTGGATTGTGGGGGCAATAAGCTGACTTTGTATAAAAAAAAAAAAGCACCGCTTGGGGGCCCCCGAAAGCCCTACTAAGGAGGTATATACAAAAGTATGAAGGCTATTGTTTAAAAGCATTGTAAGCCACCCTGAGTCTCCGGAGAAGGGCGGCATATAAATCAAACAAACAAACAAACAAATAAATAAATAAATAAGACTACCGAAATTATGATTATAAAGTTTATGGATTCAATTATTAATGGCGACGGTTGAAAGATCTAAAGGACCAGCTTGTAGACAAGACTACCCTGGGAAGACTACCCATCTCGGTGGTTGCCGAGAGTCAACTGCAACTTGATGGAATATGATCATTTTGAAAAAAAAAGTTCATAAAGCACATAGAAAACCCCAGAGACACCACCAGCCATAGATAGATAGCAGTGGTGGGTTTCAAAAATTTTTATTGCCGGTTCTGTGGGTGTGGCTTGGTGGGCGTGGCATGGGACAGATACTGTAAAATCTCCATTCCCTCCCCAGTCCAGGGAAAGGATACAGCAAAATCCCCATTTCCTCCCGATCAGCTGGTATTCAGGAGGCAGAGAATAGACGGGGGCAGGGCCAGTCAGAATTTTTATTACTAGTTCTCCGAACTACTCAAAATTTCCACTACCAGTTCTCCAGAACTGGTCAGAACTGGTCTCCTGTTCTGCCCCAGCTACGGACCCCAAAGAACGCAGCACACACAAAGTCTGTTCAAACCTTATTTTACTAAATAAATCAGTCTTTTACAACAACGGCTGTTAATTAACTGCATTAAACGCCGCCAAGAATTCAAAGAATAAATCTGAGAGCTTACTGTGGTTGGCAGAATGCCCAGAAGCAATTTGCAGGAAGCTGATAAGATAAGCAAGACAAGACACGAAGGTATGTGAACGAAGTTGTTCCCTGCAAATTGCTTCAGTCGGCGTTCCTCCTTAAATAGGCTAAGGGAATGGCCAATTAGCCCCAAGCCTTACTCTCAAGGAGACCTCCTCCTGAGAAGCCACTCCTGCCTTTTGGCAGCTCTGCGCGCCCGTGCATCGAGAAGAGGCTCCTCCTCTTCTTCCTCTTCACTTGTGGGAGCTTCTGAAGGCCCTGGCTGAATCCCCGCCTCTGGCACCACATCTTCTCCAGCCTCATTGTCTGACTTGAGTGCCACCTGCACAGGCTGCTGGCGCAGCACCACACCAGCCTCCTCGCTGTCCGAATCAGCTACTAGCTACACAGGCCACTGACGGGCCACAACAGAACCTGCTGAAACCCACCTCTGATAGATAGATATCTCCACAACCCACCCTTTGTGGAGTTACAAGGTTTATGGCAGGGATGTCAGCGCTTCAATGCTGGCATAGAGAGCAGAGGAGAGAGATAAGCTCTGAACTTTTGCCTGCTAAATCCCTTTGAAGTCGGGTTGTCGTGGAAATGAGGAGCGGGGACATTCCTGGGAAATGACGAGACAAGAAGTCTGAAGAATGACTTGGAAGATAGCCAATGAGAAGCAGAGATTTAGGGATCGGAAAGGGAGGGATTGGGGGGCAAAAGGTCAGTCTTGTCCGCATCGAGTCATGATCCGGTGGCTGTGCTCAATTAAAGAAAAGATTTCCTTAAAGATTGGCAGTTTGGAAATTCATTTATTTTGAGAT
The DNA here is from genome assembly GCA_022577455.1 of Arizona elegans. NCBI lineage: Eukaryota > Metazoa > Chordata > Lepidosauria > Squamata > Colubridae > Arizona > Arizona elegans. Next base: position 1,022,161 of record JAKOOJ010000053.1, read on the forward strand.
AGCATCGAAGTCTGACAAGGGAAGTCCCAGGTCACAAAGTGGTTGAAAAGTGGATGGAGAGGTTCAGATGAGATTATCCCAAAAATGGTTTTTCAAGAGGCAACTGGACTTTCTGGTTTTTCTTTGAAGACATTTCGCTTCTCATCCTCGAAAAAGCACCTTTGGGACAACCATGACCTGGATGACTGAGAATCTCCATAGAGGTCCAGATGAGATCTGGATGGTGGGGAATGGAATGATTTATATTCCTTGAAGGCAGCTGGTCATTTGCATGCTTTTAGAGTCGTTGAGGCCACTTGGAGCTTTATCTGTATCCTGGGGAGGGAGGTCACCATAATTGTGCAAATGAATCTTGGAACTGTTGAAAGGACTGTATTGTGGACTGAAGATGATGTCATATCCCCCACCACCACCATTTGAGGGAGGGCTGTTCAATTTTGACATAGATGGCTCAATGACTCTCTAAAAGAATGCAAATGACCAGCTGTCTGCAAGGAATATAAAATCCTTCCATTCCCCACGATCCTGTCAGAGCTGAAGAAGTTTCTTGGATGAGAAGCGAAACGTCTTTATAAGAAAAAAGCAAGAAAGTCCAGGTGCCTCCTGAAAAAGCACCTTTGGAACAACCATGACCTGGATGGATAAGTGACAATCTCTACAGACTTTTAGCTATACAATTTGGGATGAATCCCCTTTGAATGGTGTGGGAGTAGGGATGGATTTCCAGAGGAAAAATTGCAGACTACAAGAACCAAGAGCAATATTCAGGTGACTTTGAGGACACTTGGAGATAAACCTCCAAGTGCTTCAATGACCCTCTAAAAGGATGCAAATGACCACCTGTCTGCAAGGAGTATAAATCCTTCTATTCCCCACCATCCAAAATACCCCCTGGAATACGAATAATCCCAGATCTTCGCACTTTCCGACGTGCCCTGAAAACCTTTCTGTTTCAACAAGCAGGGCTAGCATAAACATCTAAATTCTATGCCAAGGTCTTAGCAGATACACCAAGTTGACTCAATTTATTATTTACTGTTTATTAAAAAAAATTATTATATGTATATGAAATCTTAATCTGTTCACCGCCCTGAGTCCTTCGGGAGAAGGGCAGTATAGAAATTCAATAAATAAATAAATAAATAAATAAATAAATAAATCCAGACAGAGCTGAAGAAGCTTCTTGGATGAGAAGCGAAACGTCTTCGAAGAAAACCCAAAAAGCCCAGTTTCCTCTTGAAAAATCACCTTTGTGTTATGGCCCATACGCAGCCTGTGCGGCTGGTGGCTGATTCGGACAGCGAGGAGGCTGGTGTGGTGCTGCGCCAGCAGCCTGTGCAGTTGGCACTGGAGTCAGCCAATGAGGAGGCTGGAGAAGATGTGGTGCCAGAGGCGGGGATTCAGCCAGGGCCTTCAGAACCTCCAGAAGCTCCTTTAAGTGAAGAGGACGAAGAGAATAAATCTGAGAGCTTACTGTGGTTGGCAGAATGCCCAGAAGCAATTTGCAGGAAGCTGATAAGATAAGCAAGACAAGACACAAAGTATGTGAACCAAGTTGTTCCCTGCAAATTGCTTCAGTCGACATTCCTCCTTAAATAGGCTAAGGGAGTGGCCAATTAGCCCCAAGCCTTACTCTCGAGGATACCTCCTCCTGAGGAGCCACTCCTGCCTTTTGACAGTTCTGCGCGCTTCTCGATGCACAGGCGCGCAGAGCTGCCAAAAGGCAGGAGTGGCTCCTCAGGAGGAGGTCTCTTCAAGAGTAAGGCTTGGGGCTAATTGGCCACTCCCTTAGCCTATTTAAGGAGGAACGCCAACTGAAGCAATTTGCAGGGAACAACCGTTCACTCTCCTTCGTGCCTTGATCTTAGTTTCCTGCAAATTGCTTCTGGACTTTCTGCCAACCATAGCAAGATTACGATTATTTATTCTTTGGATTCTTGCAGGCTGTTAAGAAAATTAACAGCCTTTGTTTGAAAAACTGATTTTATTTTAGTAAACTAAGGTCTGTACAGACTTTGTGTGTGCTGTGTTCTTTGGGGTCCGTAGCTGGGGCAGAACACTTTGGGACAACCATGACCTGGATGACTGACCATGACCATCACAGACGTCCAGATGAGATCTTTAGAATCTACACCAGAGATCTTCAAACATGGAAGCTTTAAGACTTGTGGACTTCAACTCCCAGAGTTTTCCAGCCAGCTATGCTGTGCTGGAGAATTCTGGGAGTTGAAGTCCACAAGTCTTAAAGCTGCCAAGTTTGAAGACCTCTGATCTACACTATTGATCCTCAACCCAGAGGACTTACTTCCACCTGGTGCTGAAAGCTTTGTAGGACGTCCGGACAGGGAGAGCGAGAGGCTTTCCTTCTGCAAACACCTGGCAGGTGACGTAGAGGTCAGAACACGTCTCTTGGTACAACCCGGAGAACCTCAGCATGGGGTTTTCCAAAACCGCTTTGTAGCTCTTCTGCTCTCTCTTTCCTTCCAAGCTGCCTCTGAATAGACAAAGCAGAAAAAAACAAAGATTTGAGTATGATATCGTAAATACTGAACGTGATAACGAGAACCAGTTTGGGGTACTGGTTAAGGCACCAGGCTAGAAAGCAGGACACCGTGAGTTCTAGCCCTAAGCATGATGACTTTGGGCTAGTTCTAGCCCTAAGCAGGGTGACTTTGGGCCAATCACCAGGAGACAGTGAGTTTTAGTCCCACCTTAGGCATGAAAGCTAACTGGGTGACTTTGGGCCAATCACCAGGAGACAGTAAGTTTTAGTCCCACCTTAGGCATGAAAGCTAACTGGGTGACTTTGGGCCAATCATCAGGAGACTGTGACTTCTAGTCCAACCTTAGGCATGAAAGTTGGCTGAATGACTTTGGACCAATCACCAGGAGACAGAGATGCATTTTGTAGGACATCCAGCAAGAGAATTAAAGTGTCCCAGGGCATTGCAAAGAAGACCTCTCCTCCCACTCCAATTATTTGCAAAACAGGGACCAACCCCTCCTCCTGTATCAGGTCATTGCAAAGCAGGGACCATCCTCCATCCTGTTACTTGCAAAGCAGGGACCTCGCCCCCTCTCATTCCAGGTCATTGCAAAGCAGGGATCCCTCCTTCCTCCCCAATTATTTGCAAAGCATTAACCTCCCCCCTTCTGTCCCAGGGCATTGCAAAGCAAGGACCCCTCCTTCCTCCCCAGTTAATTGCAAAGCAGGGACCCCCGCCCCCTCCCCAATTATTTGCAAAGCAGTAACCTCCCCCCTTCTGTCCCAGGGCATTGCAAAGCAAGGACCCCTCCTTCCTCCCCAGTTAATTGCAAAGCAGGGACCCCCGCCCCCTCCCCAATTATTTGCAAAGCAGTAACCTCCCCCCTTCTGTCCCAGGGATTGCAAAGCAAGGACCCCTCCTCCCTCCCCAGTTAATTGCGAAGCAGGGACCCCCGCCCCCTCCCCAATTATTTGCAAAGCAGTAACCTCCCCCCTTCTGTCCCAGGGCATTGCAAAGCAAGGACCCCTCCTTCCTCCCCAGTTAATTGCGAAGCAGGGACCCCCTCCTCCCTCCCCAATTATTTGCAAAGCAGTAACCTCCCCCCTTCTGTCCCAGGGCATTGCAAAGCAAGGACCCCTCCTTCCTCCCCAGTTAATTGCAAAGCAGGGACCCCCGCCCCCTCCCCAATTATTTGCAAAGCAGTAACCTCCCCCCTTCTGTCCCAGGGCATTGCAAAGCAAGGACCCCTCCTTCCTCCCCAGTTAATTGCAAAGCAGGGACCCCCGCCCCCTCCCCAATTATTTGCAAAGCAGTAACCTCCCCCCTTCTGTCCCAGGGATTGCAAAGCAAGGACCCCTCCTCCCTCCCCAGTTAATTGCGAAGCAGGGACCCCCGCCCCCTCCCCAATTATTTGCAAAGCAGTAACCTCCCCCCTTCTGTCCCAGGGCATTGCAAAGCAAGGACCCCTCCTTCCTCCCCAGTTAATTGCGAAGCAGGGACCCCCTCCTCCCTCCCCAATTATTTGCAAAGCAGTAACCTCCCCCCTTCTGTCCCAGGGCATTGCAAAGCAAGGACCCCTCCTTCCTCCCCAGTTAATTGCAAAGCAGGGACCCCCGCCCCCTCCCCAATTATTTGCAAAGCAGTAACCTCCCCCCTTCTGTCCCAGGGCATTGCAAAGCAAGGACCCCTCCTTCCTCCCCAGTTAATTGCGAAGCAGGGACCCCCTCCTCCCTCCCCAATTATTTGCAAAGCAGTAACCTCCCCCCTTCTGTCCCAGGGCATTGCAAAGCAAGGACCCCTCCTTCCTCCCCAGTTAATTGCGAAGCAGGGACCCCCTCCTCCCTCCCCAATTATTTGCAAAGCAGTAACCTCCCCCCTTCTGTCCCAGGGCATTGCAAAGCAAGGACCCCTCCTTCCTCCCCAGTTAATTGCAAAGCAGGGACCCCCGCCCCCTCCCCAATTATTTGCAAAGCAGTAACCTCCCCCCTTCTGTCCCAGGGCATTGCAAAGCAAGGACCCCTCCTTCCTCCCCAGTTAATTGCGAAGCAGGGACCCCCTCCTCCCTCCCCAATTATTTGCAAAGCAGTAACCTCCCCCCTTCTGTCCCAGGGCATTGCAAAGCAAGGACCCCTCCTTCCTCCCCAGTTAATTGCAAAGCAGGGACCCCCGCCCCCTCCCCAATTATTTGCAAAGCAGTAACTTCCCCTCTTCTGTCCCAGGGCATTGCAAAGCAAGGACCCCTCCTTCCTCCCCAGTTAATTGCAAAGCAGGGACCCCCTCCTCCCTCCCCAATTATTTGCAAAACAGTAACTTCCCCTCTTCTGTCCCAGGGCATTGCAAAGCAAGGACCCCTCCTTCCTCCCCAGTTAATTGCAAAGCAGGGACCCCCCTCCTCCCTCCCCAATTATTTGCAAAACAGTAACTTCCCCTCTTCTGTCCCAGGGCATTGCAAAGCAGGGACCCCTTCTTCCTCCCCAGTTAATTGCAAAGCAGGGACCCCCTCCTCCCTCCCCAATTATTTGCAAAGCAGTAACTTCCCCTCTTCTGTCCCAGGGCATTGCAAAGCAAGGACCCCTCCTCCCTCCCCAGTTAATTGCAAAGCAGGGACCCCCGCCCCCTCCTCTCTCATCCCAGGTCATTGCAAAGCAGGCACACACACACCCCCATCCTCCCCTCCCCAAACTCTGAGCCCAGGGACAGGAGCAGTGCCCCTATTATCCTGCCCCCCACCCACCCACCCCCCGAGAAGGGGAGGACAGAGCCTGCGCATCCTCGGCACTCACATCTTCAGCTGCACGTTCAGGTCCAGCTCGCAGCTGTACACATAGTAGAACTTCTCCGCTTCCCCCATGGCGGCTGGTGCGCCAACCCTCCCGCTGCTCTGTCATCGGCAACCAGCTGATGCTTTCGCACGCCTCCCTCCCGCCGCGCTCTTCCAAGCCGTCCAATCCGCGGATGGAGGGGAGGGCTCGGGCTCCCTGAGGCGCGTTCTCATTGGAGCGCGCGCGCGCCCCGCCCACTCTCACGTTCGAGGAAGGGCAAAGAAACCTTTTCCTCGTTGCCGGGCGGCTTTTTCTTTTGCCCGACGTTAAGATGGCGAGCGGGGTTGTACGGAAGGGACGGGGGGGGGGAGAGGGAGTAAAGATGGCTGCGCCCATGGGAAATGGGCCAAGATGGCAGCCCCCTGTGGGTTTGTTTTTCCGTACAAAAAGAGAATCTTATTTAATTACTTACTTACTTACTTACTTTACTGTCATTGCACCTCGTACAACGAAATAAAATAAAATAAAATAAAATGAAGCTGGATCAACAAATGCAGTTTAATACTGGGTGAGGTGGAGTTTGTTTTCTTTTTGTCCATAGATTTTTTTCCCCATAAATGGGTTATGAACTTTGCACATCCAGAAACTGGAGCCCTCTGAAACAAGGGGGGGGGGGGGGGGAAGTGTTTCCCCCTTGTCTTTTTAAAATAAATATTATTTATTTTATTTATTTATTTGTTTTAATTTCTATACCGCCCTTCTCCAATATAGGACTCAGGGCGGTGCACAGCCAAAGTAAAAAACCAGACATAGAAAAATTAAAAACTGATTAAAATAATTAGATAATTTGGCCATAATTAAAAACAATTCCAATTTAAAATAGTTTAAAAAATTGACTCAAGCCAGCCCAGCTAGTTGGAATAAATGGGTTTTCAGGGCCCGACGAAAAATCCGGAGGTCTGTTATTGTACATAACTCTGGGGGGAGGTTGTTCCAAAGGGTGGGCGCCGCCACAGAGAAGGCTCTCCCCCTGGGGGTCGCCAGCCGACATTGTCTGGCGGACGGCACCCTGAGGAGGCCCACTCTGTGCGAGCGTATTGGCCGGTGGGAGGCTATTGGTGGCAGAAGGCGGTCTCGTAAATACCCCGGCCCTAAGCCATGGAGCGCTTTAAAGGTGGTCACCAACACCTTGAAGCGCACCCGGAAGACCACCGGGAGCCAGTGCAGCTCGCGCAGGAGAGGTGTCACATGGGAGCGCCTCGTCGCCCCCATAATCCCCCGCGCGGCCGCGTTCTGGACCAGCTGGAGCCTCCGGGTGCACCCCAGGGGGAGCCCCATGTAGAGAGCGTTACAGTAGTCCAGGCGGGAAGTGACGAGTGCTTGAGTGACTGTGCGTAGGGAGTCCCGATCTAGAAAGGGGCGTAACTGGCGTATCAGGCGAACCTGATAAAAAGCCCCCCTGGTCACGGCCGTCAAATGATCTTCCAAAGACAGCCGTGCGTCCAGGAAGACGCCCAAGTTACGAGCCCTCTCCGTGGGGGCGAGTGATTCACCCCCAATAGCCAGCGATGGCATCAGCTGGCTATATCGGGACGCCGGAAGCCACAGCCACTCGGTCTTGGAGGGGTTGAGTCGGAGCCTGTTTCTCCCCATCCAGGCCCGCACGGCCTCCAGACACTGGGACATCACTTCAAGGGCATCATTGGGGTGGCCTGGAGTGGAGATGTACAGCTGGGTGTCATCAGCGTACTGATGGAACTCCACCCCAAAGTCACGGATGATCTCACCCAGCGGCTTTACATAAATGTTGAACAGAAGGGGCGAAAGGACCGACCCTTGTGGCACCCCACAAGCAAGGTGCCTCGGGGTCGACCGTTGCCCCCCTGTCAACACAGATTGCGACCGGTCAGAGAGGTAGGAGGAGAACCACCGCAGCACGGTGCCTCCCACCCCCAACCCCGCCAACCGGTGCAACATGATACCATGGTCGATGGTATCAAAAGCCGCTGAGAGGTCTAACAGGACCAGGATAGAGGAACAACCCCTATCCCGGGCCCTCCAGAGATCATCCACCAATGCGACCAATGCCGTTTCAGTGCTGTGCCCAGGCCGGAAGCCGGACTGGAGCGGGTCTAGATAGACAGCTTCATCCAGGTACCGGGGAAGCTGTTGCGCCACCACACTCTCAACAACCTTCGCAATGAAGCGAAGGTTGGAGACTGGACGATAGTTAGCCAAAACAGCCGGATCCAGAGAGGGCTTCTTGAGGAGGGGCCTCACAACCGCTTCTTTCAAAGCGGCCGGCAGGACCCCCTCACTCAAAGAAGCGTTAACAATCTTCTGGAGCCAGCCTCGTGTCACCTCCCGGGAAGCCAGTACCAACCAGGAGGGACATGGGTCCAATAAACATGTGGTCGCATTCAGCCGTCCCAGGACCCTGTCCATGTCCTCGGGAGCCACAGGATCAAACTCCCCCCAGATAACACTCTCAAGACCTGCCTCAGTCATCCCGTCCGGACATACCCAGTCAGAGGCCAGCCCTTCCCGAATCTGAGCGATTTTGTCATACAGATACTGCACAAAATCCTCAGCACGGCCCTGCAAGGAGTCATCCCGCACCTCCAGATGAAGGAGGGAGCGGGTCACCCTAAACAGGGCGGCTGGGCGATTATCTGATGACGCGATAAGAGCGGCAAAATAGCTCGTTTTCGCCGCTTTTATCGCCACTAGGTAGGTCTTAATATGAGACCTCACCAGTGTTCGGTCGGATTCGGAGCGGCTGGTCCTCCAACTACTCTCCAGGCGTCTTTTCCGGCGCTTCATCTCCCTAAGCTCCTCGGAGAACCAAGGAGCTAGGTGAGTTCGGTGCCGGGTCAGAGGCCGCAAAGGCACGACTCGGTCCAAGGCCCCGGCAGCCACACTATCCCAGGCGGCCACCAGGTCTTCAGCCGAGTCATGAGCCAGAGTCTCAGGAAATGGCCCAAGCTCCATCTGGAACCTATCAGGGTCCATCAGGCGCCTGGGGCGGAACCACCTGGTCGGTCCCGCCTCCCTGCGGCGGGGTGCAGCGGTCAGAAAGTCCAGTCGAAGGAGCGAGTGGTCAGACCATGACAAGGGTTCGATGGCTATATCCCCTATATCAAGGCCACTCAACCACTGACCAGAGACAAAAACTAAGTCCAGAGTGTGTCCCCCTGTGTGAGTGGAGTCATGAATTAACTGAGTAAGGTCCATGGCCGTCATGGAAGCCATGAACTCCTGAGCCACCTCAGACGTTTCACCGATAGATGGGAGGTTGAAATCCCCCATGATGACAAGTCTGGGGGTGTCCACCGCCACCTCGGCTATAACGTTAAGCAGCTCAGGCAGGGCCGTTGCCACGTGGCAGGGAGCCAGGTACGTGACCAACAAGCCCATCTGTACTCCACGACCCCACTTCACAAAGAGGGACTCACATCCGGCTATCTGTGGAACAGTGGTCTCCCTTGGATCCAGACCTTCCTTTATAATAACCGCCACCCCCCCCTGCCCCTACCCTGAGCCCTCGGCTGATGAAATGCGCGGAAACCTGGTGGGCACATATCCACGAGGGGGACTCCCCCCTCCTGGCCCAACCAGGTCTCCGTAATACCCGCCAGGTCCGCCTCCCCCTCCTGAATAAGATCGTGGATGAGGGGGGCTTTATTAACAACGGACCTGGCGTTGCATAACATCAGCCGAAGGCTCTGGCCCTGGGAATCTGGACAACCTGGGGAACAAGAAAAGCATTTGATTGAAAGCTGTAAGGGAAAAAAAGAGGAAAATTGAATACATATTAAAATAAAGAAAGAAGGGGGGGGGGAAGGAATAACAGAGAAAATTAAAGTGTCAAAAGCAAAAAAAAGAAGAAAAAAAATGGAATAGGATAGATAGATAGATAGATAGATAGATAGATAGATAGATAGATAGATAGATAGATAAGGTAGGCAGGCAGGCAGGCAGGCAGGTAGATAGATGATAGACAGACAAACAGACAGACAGATAGATAGATAAAGAAAGACACAGACAGGATAGATAGATGATGGATGGATGGATGGATGGATGATAGATAGATAGAAAGAAATGGATATAGATAGGGGGAGAGAGAAGTTATAGTAGGTGGGTGGGTGGATGAATGAATGGATGGATGGCAGATGGATGGATGGATGGATAGAGATAGATAGATAGATAGATAGATAGATAGATAGATAGATAGATAGATAGATATAGATAGATAGATAGAGATATAGAGGATAGATAGGGAGAGAGAGATGATATAATGGGATGGATGGATGAATGGATGACAGACAGACAGACAGATGCATGGTAGATAGATGACAGATGGATGGATGGATAGGTATAGATATAGAAATGGATGTACATTATAGAGGATAGGGTGATAGATGATAGAATGGAAGAATGGATGGATGGTTGGACAGAGATAAATAGATAGATAGTTAGATAGATAGATAGATAGATAGATAGATAGATAGATAGATAGATAGATAGATAGATAGATAGATAGATAGAGATTTTATAATCTAACTGACAATCTTACAATTCCAGAGTTTCCTCCTAGTTTCTCATTCACCAACCTTTCAGTTTCTATGCACAGTTGCCCTTCAGCCATTAGAGATAAGGACTATTATGGACAGTTTGCAGATCAGACAAGGTGGGGAAGGAGAGCTAGCAAAGGTAAGAACTGCCACGTAACTATCCCAGAATCCATAAAAGTCTTAGAAGATGTGGAAAACAGCTTGGCTCCGAGGAGGCTGCTGGCAAGAGACAGAATGGGAAAGTGTGAGGATCTCACCTTTGAGAGACCAACCATACGTCCGATTGTGGTACCCTTGTCTCTCCCAAGTGTTGTGGAATGGTGAGACCAAATAACATTCTTCGGTTAGCCAGAGCCAGTTTATTGCGCAATAGGTTCAGAGCCAGTTTTGTACATGAAGCTTTGAACAACTTATGATTCTGAGACCACAGTTTTATACATTTTCAAACAAAGGATTCTGTTAACTCAGCAGTTTTATCATTGCAGACATTCGTTACATCAAATGACATTTTTCTAATTACTAAGTTTGTTACATTATCTTTGCCAAACAGTCATAATTCTTCTTGTAAATCACCGAAGCATAGATTCAAATTATCTCTTGTTGATATTTCATGTGGTCATCCTTGGTCTCTTTAACCTTCAAACTGTATATCACCAAATGTCTCTATCTCTGACAACTGAGGGGCCCCTCTTATAGAATGTTTCTACTTCAAAGGAATTTGTCTGCCTTTGTACTATTTCTACTGGATACATTTGCTTCTCTCAAACAAACACATTTTCTTTCTTACAATACTATGAATAAAGAGGGCCCTTCAGTGATCACCTAGCTGGACCCGCATTACCTACATTACAAGAATCTTATAAATTTGGCCTGTTCACATAAGACAAATGTTAGTTAAGGAGTGGAGTGTCGGTGACTGTGAATAATGCCTAAATGATTGCATTAATAAAGATTTTGCAGGTTAACACAGACTTGCTGGAGTAGGGGTCACCAACCTTTCGGATCTCAGGGACCACTAAATTCATAATTTTAAATCCCGCGGACCACTAATATGATCTGCCTAATGACCGGCTGCGTAGGCGTGGCTAGGTGGTCATGTGACTGAGTGGGCGTGGCCGACTTGATGTCACTCACTTTGAGGGGCACCTCACCAGCCTCGCCTCTCCCCTCCGAGTCACTCCTCGCCTTCCCGCCCGGGCTCCTTAGGCCCCCAACAGGAAGCAGTTGTTGGAGCTAAGCAGCCACCATGAGAAAGAGTTGGCAAAACAGCTCAGTTCAAATTGGATCTGACCGAGAAGGAGGCTCAGCAGAAGCACCTCACTGAGGACTAGGAGCATAGGCTTTCCAAGCAGAGGGAAGACCTGCCTGAGTGCAAGGCCAGGTGCTGGCGCCTGGAGGCTTAGCGGGCTGAGATGATCAGCCAGTTCCAGGCCATGATGCAGTCCCACTGGAACAAGGTCCTCTGACTCTTCACCACCAGTGGTGCTTCCCACCAGCCTTCGCCCAAAGCCCCACACCAGGAGGCCGAAGCAGACCCCAAGTTGGAATTTCTGCCCCCCTCCAACCCACACAAAAAGACCCCGAAGGGGGAGACTCTCTGCAGCAACACAAACATTCATTGCATGTATCCATCCCAGGGGCCATAGTTTGAGGACCCCTGATCTAGTGCAATATAAAAAATGCAAATAATTTTTCTGCGGACCACCAAAATTTTCTCATGGACCACCAGTGGTTCACAGACCATCAGTTGGTTCAACTGTGCTGGAGGATAATGTATTTCCTTGAATGTTTCATTGCTACATAAGAATCTAAATTCTTGAATGTATGTATTCAATTATTAAATTTATTTATGCCGCCCCATTTTAACCACAGGGTGGTTCTGGGCAGCATTAAACGATAAAGAGGAATTTATAACGAAGCCGGACCTGCCTGCAGCTTTTTATTATGAAATATTAGTATTCTACAAGATAAGAAATTGTACAGCCCAGGAAGCGGATGTTATTCTTTTAACAAAGAAACAATTAATGACTTCTGAGATGGTCAAATATCTCGCCAAACGCAGCTCGCGTTGTTGAATAAATAAATATTTTAGTGCAAGTTACAGCACCTAATTGCTAAACACCCCTCAACGTTAAGGTAAGAGATAATGAATTCTCAGCTGTCCCTGCATGTTTTTATTGTTGGAATGCTAAAATCGTACCGGAATAGAAAAATGGAAACAATGCTTAGGCTGTAAGTTCACAAATGCATTGTTACAGTCTCTGGTTTTCCCCCTGATGAGAGGGTGGCTCGTGCGATATTACCGAGCGTGGAACTTGAATGGAATATATACATACATACATACATACATACATACGTACATACGTACATACGTACATACGTACATACGTACATACATACATACATACATACATATATATATATATATATATATATATATATATATATATATATATATATATATATATATATAGGACATGAATTGCTGTGCAAATATTTGCTTTGCTTAGAAACCTACAAGAAGAAAATCTGTGAATAGAATCTTAGCCGTGGGAAATTTAAGTAGGCCTTAAGGTCAGGTGGGACTGAGGAGGGAAAAACTTTTGGGGAGTGAAACTGCGTTGAATGTTTTTGGAGAAGGTGAATCAGATTAGGAAGGCTGTGCCATACATACATGGGTGGGATCAGATTTTTCTGGATCCTTCCTTCCTTCCTTCCTTCCTTCCTTCCTTCCTTCCTTCCTTCCTTCCTTCCTTCCTTCTTCCCTTCTGGCCTTCTTTTCTTCCTTCCTCTTCCTCTTTTCTCTTTCCTACTTTCTCTTTCTTCCCTCCCTTTTCCTTCCTTTTTTCTTTTACTTTCCTTCCTTTCCCTCCCTTCTTTCTTTCTCCTTTCTTCATCCCTGCTTCCTGCCACCCTCCCTCACTTCTATTCTTCCTTCCCCCCTCTCTCTCTCCCTTCTTTCCTTCCTTTTCCTTCTTCCTTTCCCCTTCCTTCTTCCTTGCTTCCTGTCACCTCTTCTCCCTTTCCTTCCTTCCTCCTCCCTCTCTCCCTCCTCTCTCTCTCTTTCTTTCTCACTCTCTCTCCTTCCTTCCTTTGTATTTCATTTTATTTATTTCTTGCTTCTTCCTCCCTCCCTCCTTTCTTTCCTTCCTTTCCCTTCCTTCTTTCTCCCTCCCTCCCTTCTTTCCTCCCTTTTTTCTTTTACCTTCCCTCCTTCTTTCTCCCTCCTTCATCCCTGCTTCCTGCCACCCTCCCTTCCTTCTATCTTTCCTCCCTCCCACTCTCCCTCATTTCCTTCTCTTCTTTCTTTTACCTTCCTTCCTTCTTTCTCCCTCTTTCATCCCTGCTTCCTGCCACCCTCTCTCCCTTCTATCTTTCCTCCCTCCCACTCTCCCTCATTTCCTTCTCTTCTTTCTTTTACCTTTCTTCCTTCTTTCTCCCTCCTTCATCCCTGCTTCCTGCCACCCTCCCTCCCTTCTATCTTTCCTCCCTCCCACTCTCCCTCATTTCCTTCTCTCCTTTCTTTCCCTTCTTCCTTTCTCCTTCCTTCTTCCTTGCTTCCTGCCACCCTCCCTTTCTCCCTTCCCTCCTTCCTCTCTCCCTCCTCTCTCTCTTTCTTCTTTCTTTCTTTCTCTCTCTCGCTCCTTCTTTCCTTTTTCATTTCATCTTATTTCTTTCTTGCTCCTCCCTTCCTTCTTTCCTTCCTTTCCCTTCCTTCCTTCTTTCCTTCCTTCCCTCCCTCCCTCATTTATATTTATTTATTTGAAAGATCTATATATAGTAGTTGCCATACTTCTAACCAACTCTGAATGGCTCCCCATCAAAAGTTAAAACAGCTGCATTAGAAATTTCAGAGACGCTAATGCACAAAACCATTAGAACAAGTCTACAGTTCAACACTTTCTCCCCCTGAAAAAAATGAGTATAACTTGCACTGAATTTATTTGGTCTTTTACACAAAGCTTCAGACCATTTGTAGGGGTATCCAAGTGTGTATTTGGAAAGCAAAGTCGGTGGTTGATGACATTAAATCAAGAACCTACAGGCTCCCTCTTGATCTATTTCGGCAGTGAAAATGTCTTTCCTTCCAAGATAATCTGTAACTCTCTTCAACACAAAAAAAAGCCACAAGTGTGGTTTCTGCATTTGAGAAAGCCAACTGCATGTTTATCTGTGATGATAAATTGACACAGATTTGCACGTACAAATGTTCTTTGTTTGGATGACTTGAGATAACAATGCAAGTATTTTATATCTCTATCAAGGGCGACATTAATATTATCGGGATATTTTCCCCATCAGACAGTTTTACACCTTCCAAACATCGGATCTCTGTGCCATATTTTATACGTATAGCTGGCCTTTTCTCAAGTTGGTTTCAAGTCTATCCATCAAGAAGAATAAAAGATTTCAGTCAAAAATTATCTCTGGAAGAAAGTCTTCCATCAGCTTTGTGGACTTTCTATTCCTCTTATTATTTCTCTTTTATTCACACACATGTAGTTTATGTCGGGAAGATTAATTTTGCATCTAAATTATACCAAAGCTGCCACAAAGAAGAAGGGGTCAAGCTATTCTCCAAAGCACCTGAGGGCAGGACAAGAAGCAATGGATGGAAACTAATAAAAGGAGAGAAGCAACCTAGATCTAAGGAGAAATTTCCTGACAGTGAGGACAATTAATCAGTGGAACAACTTGCCTCCAGAAGTTGTGAATGCTCCAACACTGGAAGTTTTCAAGAAGAGGTTGGATAACCATTTGTCTGAAATGGTATTGGGTTTCCTGTCTAAGCAGGGGCTTGGACTAAAAGATACCCAAAATCTCTTCTAACTCTGTCATTCTGACTTGATTGCAACCCTAGAGGCAAATACCGGTATATAGAATCAGAAGGAGTGAGCACTCCCATGTCACAATGGATAGTTGTTCTGATGAATTCTCCAATTGCTGGGCAGACACTTCCTATAGTATCAACAGGCAAGGTTCAATAAATGTCAAAATCCCTCTCTTTTCAAATAGAATGGAATGGAATGGAATGGAATGGAATGGAATGGAATGGAATAGAATAGAATAGAATAGAATAGAATAGAATAGAATAGGCAATGGGAATGGAATAGAATAGAATAGAATAGAATAGAATAGAATAGGGAATGGGAATGGGAATGGGAATGGGAATGGGAATGGAATGGAATGGAATGGAATAGGAATAGGAATAGGAATAGGAATAGGAATTAGAATAGAATAGAATAGAATAGAATAGAATAGAATAGAATAGAACAGAAGGAATGGAATGGAATGGAATGGAATGGAATGGAATGGAAAGGAATAGGAATAGGAATAGGAATAGGAATAGGAATAGGAATAGGAATAGAATAGAATAGAATAGAATAGAATAGAATAGAATAGAACAGAAGGAATGGAATGGAATGGAATGGAATGGAATGGAAAGGAATAGGAATAGGAATAGGAATAGGAATAGGAATGGGAATGGAATAGAATAGAATAGAATAGAATAGAATAGAATAGAAGGAATGGAATGGAATGGAATGGAATGGAATAGAATAGAATAGAATAGAATAGAATAGAATAGAATAGGCAATGGGAATGGGAATGGGAATGGGAATGGGAATGGGAATGGAATAGAATAGAATAGGGAATGGGAATGGGAATGGGAATGGGAATGGGAATGGGAATGGAATAGAATAGAATAGAATAGAATAGAATAGAATAGAATAGAATAGAATAGAATAGAATAGAATAGAATAGGCAATGGGAATGGGAATGGGAATGGAATAGAATAGAATAGAATAGGGAATGGGAATGGGAATGGAATGGAATGGAATGGAATGGAATGGAATGGAATGGAATGGAATGGAATAGAATAGAATAGAATAGAATAGAATAGGCAATGGGAATGGGAATGGGAATGGGAATGGAATAGAATAGAATAGAATAGAATAGGGAATGGGAATGGGAATGGGAATGGGAATAGGAATAGAATAGAATAGAATAGAATAGAATAGAATAGAATAGAATAGAACAGAACAGAACAGAAGGAATGGAATGGAATGGAATGGAATGGAATGGAATGGAATAGGAATAGGAATAGGAATAGGAATAAGAATAGAATAGAATAGAATAGAATAGAATAGAATAGAATAGAATAGAAGGAATGGAATGGAATGGAATGGAATGGAATAGAATAGAATAGAATAGAATAGAATAGAATAGAATAGGATTGGAAGGGACCTTGGAGATCTTCTAGTCCAACCCCCTGCTTAGGCAGGAAACCCTACACCACTTCAGACAAAGGGTTATCCAATCTCTTCTTCAAAACTTCCAGTGTTGAAGAATTCACAACTTCCAGAGGCAAGTTGTTCCACTGGTTAATTGTTCTAACTGTCAGGAAATTTCTCCTTAGTTCTAGGTTGCTTCTCTCCTTTTATTAGTTTCCATCCATTGCTTCTTGTCCTGCCCTCAGGTGCTTTGGAGAACAATTAATCAGTGGAAGTCCGCTTAAAGTCTCTAAATGTTAAAATTGCCAACTTTGGAGACCCTTGATCTAAAGCACAAGAGAAAAAAATATTGAAGTAGTAATTTCTGACTGGCATGAGGAAAAAAGAGGAACTAATATTCCCCATCCAGCAGAGGTGCCAAATAAGGTTTGTGTGTGTGTGTGTGTGTATTTACCGTATTTTTCGGACTATAAGACACACCTGACTATAAGATGCACCTAAATTTAGAAGAGGAAAACAGCAACAACAACAACAAAAAAGATTTTGGCCTCCACGTACCCCATTTTCGGGCCTTTTTTCAGGCCTTTTCCAACTTTTTTCCAGCCCATTTTTGGGTCTTTATTTGGGGTCTTTTTTTCTGTTTACTAGGCTTTTTTTGACCTATTTTTTTTCTGTTTACTAGGCTTTTTTTGGCCTATTTTGGAGGCTTTTGGGACCCATTTTTGAGACTTTTAAGGCCCCCTTTTGGGGGCTTTTTTCAGCCCATTTTGAAGCTTTTTTCAGGTTTTTCTGAAAAAATCGGCCCCAAAAAAGCCTCAAAAACAAGCCAAAAAAAAATCTCGAAAATGGGCTGAAAAAAGGCTCGAAAGGGCTGGAAAAAGGCCCAAAAACGGGGCATGCAGAGACCAAAAAAACAGCCAGGAGGTGGGCGGGGATTCGGCAATATTTGGTCTATAAGACGCACAGACATTTTCACCTCCTTTTGGGAGACAAAAAAGTGTGTCTTATAGTCCGAAGTGCAAAGATTTCAGAGACCATAGGATGGCAGGAGAGAGACACTGAAATGTTGTCTCTTTGCTGCCACCTGGTGTTTATGTGCATTTTTGCAACCCTGATCTTTCACTTCTACAAGAAAGCAGAAAGCAGAGCAAACAAACACGACAGATAAAATATTTGTAGTCCTTGACTTACGAACAATTGCCAGGCTTAGTTGTGGTTATAAATCAAGGGCTACCTGTATGAGTCTCCTTAAAAGAAATACTGAAATTCAAATGTCAAAATATCTGAACTGTCTAGCAAAATTCCAGATAGTAAGCTACTCTTTTTATGTATTCTGAAGATCAGGAATGAAAAGAAATTTGGGGGTTATATATTTGGGTGAGAAGAGCTTTTCGGGGGAGGATACCTCCTCCCCCGGAAAGAATGGGGGCCCATTCCCCAGAGGTCCCTGATGGCTTTTGTAAAGCTAATGACATGAGAAAATTCAAATTACATGGCTTAACATTGGCTTAGACTTCCTATATCTAATCATCTCAATTGGGTATTCAGTTCCTAATCCAAGTCATTAATCTCCCATCCATGCCTTGACTTATTATTCAAAGTTCTGTATTATTCTGTGGGTTGTAAAGAAGAAAAAAGTGCTAAGAAGATTGACACTTAACAGAACATTTTCTTAAGGGTCTCTGGGAGAGGAGGAGAAAGAAAGGAGGAGGAGAAGGAGAAAAAGAAGAAGAGGAGGAAGAAGAAGAAGAGGGAGGAAGAAGAAGAAGAGAAAGAAGAGGTGGAGGAGAAGAAGAAGGAGAAGGAGAAGGAGAAGAAGGATTTATACATTATTTATACATTATTTATCCTATTCATTTATTTAAAACATTGATAAAACGACCCATTTTCTCACCAACTCTGTAAAGAAGAAAAAAGTGCTAAGAAGATTGACACTTAACAGAATATTTTCTTAAGGTCTGGGAGAGGAGAAGGAGAAAGAAAGGAGGAGGAGGAGGAGGAGGAGGAGGAGGAGGAGGAGGAGGAGGGGGAGGAAAAGAAGAAGAGGAGGAGAAAGAAGAGGGAGGAGGAAGAAGAAGAGAAAGAGGAGAAGGAAGAAGAAGGAGAAGAAGGATTTATATATTATTTATGCATTATTTATCCTATTCATTTATTTAAAACATTGATAAAATGACCCATTTTCTCACCAACTCTGTAAAGAAGAAAAAAGTGCTAAGAAGATTGACACTTAACAGAATATTTTCTTAAGGGTCTCTGGGAGAGGAGGAGGAGAAGGAGAAAGAAAGGAGGAGGAGGAGGAGAGGAGGAAGGAGGAGGAAGAAGCGGAGGAGGAAGAGGAAGAATAAGAGAAGGAGGTGGAAGAAGAAAAGGAAGTAGGAGGAAGAAGAAGTGGAGGAAGAAGAAGAGGAGGAGGAAGAAGGAAGAGGAGGAGGAAGAAGGGGAGGAGGAAAAAGAAGGAGGAGGAGGAAGAAGAAGGGGAGGAGAAGGAGGAAGAAGAAAAAGAAAAGGAGGAGGAAGAAGAGGAGGAGGAGGAAGGAGAAGAAGAAGTATTTGTACATTATTTATTCTATTTACTTCTTTATTTAAAACATTGATAAACCCACCCATTTTCTCACCCATTCTGGCTGGCCCCCGATCAAAAGTTAAAACAGCATGAAAGCCACATTAAAGCTATAAAACCTCAAACACATTAAGAAAGTCATTTTTACGTCTTTGCTCATATCCCCACACCTCCTAGGCACAATTTTTTTTGCAGGCGAGAAATATATTTGAAGCGCATGCTGGAGCACTTCCAAAATGTTATGTCCGTTCAGTCCTCAACACATTCAAACACCCTCCGGTTTGCTAAAAGAAATTTTGTGGTGGATTTTTCTACCAGTCTTTGGGTGTTAGTTCACCAACAATTCCTTTCTCCCTCCCTCCCTTCTTTCCTCGTTTAATTATTTATCGACTATAATCCTCGTCACCGAGAAGCGACCGAAGGAACTGGGGAAAAACTGAGAGCTTCAAAGCTTTTAATCTTCATCAACACAAGTCGTAGAAGCAATAGTCAACTCATTAGGAAGATTTTCAAGAAGTATATTAATTTGGAAAAGGAATCGAGGGGCAGGCATCTTTAAAAGAGGCTTTCCTGCTACTTTGGTTCGGCACAATAAATAAATAAATCAACAGTGAATTTCACGTGCTGAAATGCTTGAAAAACTAATGCACTAATTAAAAATCAGCGCAATAATCTGACTGTTTTTTTTTTTAACTTAGCATTATTCCATTAAGTCATTTTATACCAAAAGATTTCTGGAAGGCATATTCAGATATTGACCACTAGATGGGGACAAAAGCACAAGAATTGGAAACTTCTCCACCCAACATTGGTAAAGTTTTTTTTTAAAAAAAAGCATTTGTGGGAGGAAAAAAATGATAGATATTTTTAAAACTGAACAGCTAAGGAAGAGGAAAGAAATTCACATCAATGCAGAACCAAACCTCTTTTTTATTATTTTGTTTTAAACTTCAAAAGAACAATGGACATCTTGAAAAATGTTTCTGCTTAGACCGAAACAAATTAATGCGGCATTTCGTAGTCATCCCAGTGCAAACGCAAATGTGTAGCTTGAATTTATACCCTACTCACTGAATTGCAAGTCTCTGTTTACTCCACATGGGAGACATTGGTGTTAATTCATACAGTATTCTATATGATTTGATATTATATCCCTTGTTGCATCTGAAAATTTAGGAGTTTGACTTTGTGCCAGGCACCGGGCATTTTTGCCAAGGTCATTAAGCGAATCACCCCGTTGTTAAGCAAATCCAACTTGTGAGTTCTAGTCTTGCTGTAGGAATGAAAGCTAGCTGGGTGACCTTACACCAATCACCAGGATCCCAGAGAATGCAGCACACACAAACTATAAACCAAACTCAATTTACTTCCAAACGTAAAACGTCCTTAACAACCTGCCAGAAATTCCACAGAAAGAAAAAGTCTTATGAGAGTTGGCAAAAAGCCCAGAAGCAAGGTTTGCAAAGAAAATCCAGATTTCAATGACCAGCGAGGGAACATGCGTTGTTTCCTGCAATGTTTACAAGCTGTGTGCAAACTTAAATAGGCTAAGGGAGTGGCCAATTAGCCCCAAGCCTTACTCTCGAGGAGAGCTCCTCCTGAGTAATCACTCCTGCCTTTTGGCAGCTCTGCGCGCTCGTGCATTGAGAAGAGGCTCCTCCACTTCATCCTCTTCACTTGAAGGAGCCTCTGGAGGTTCTGAAGGCCCTGACTGAATCCCTGGCTCTGGCACCACATCTTCTCCAGCCTCCTCGCTGTCCGACTCGAGCGCTGGCTGCACAGGCTGCTGGCACGACACCACACCAGCCTCCTCCTCCTCGGGATCAGCAACAATCCGCGCAGGCCACTGGTGGGCCACAATACCAGGAGAAAGTAATTTATAGTTTGGCCTTAGACATTAAAACCAGCTAGGTGACTTTGGGCCAATCACCAGGAGATGGCGAGTTCTATTCCTGCCTTAGGTACAAAAACTGACTGAGTGACCTTGGGCCAATTACTAGGAGACTGTGAGTTCTAGTCCCACTTTAGGCGTAAAAGCCGGACATGTGATTTTGGGCCAATCATTCTGTTTTAGTTCAATTCACCTCACAGGGTAGTTGTTGTGAGGAAAACTAAGAGGAGAAAGGAGTACAGTAGAACCTCTGGTCACTAACGCTTCTGACCACGACCAAGGTTTTTTTGTAAGCGCCAAATTTCCTGTTATTTATTTAGAAACAACAGCGACCCACATGTGGCCGCTGCATTAATTTTGGTTAGGTTTGGCTCATGACCAAATCGGATTGCAACCAAAGCTTTGGAATGAATTATGGTTGTGACCAGAGTACTGTATTAGGCGTCCTTCGGTTATTTATAAAATATTAATGAAGGTGAGATTTAAATCAAATATCGGTTAAATCAATTTGAATGGGATTATAATAAGACTTTAGCAACTGTCTTTTTTTTTTTTTTTTGAACTTCTCTGTTTGGGACAAATATTCTCATTCATTCCATCACTTTGACACATCTAGACAAACTCAAATACTTATGCATATTCATACAGATACCCTGTTTTCCCAAAAATAAGACATCCCCTGATAATAAGCCCAATTGGCATGCACTAATATAAGCCCCCCCTGAAAATAAGCCCTCCCCGAAAATATTTAAATGCATGTGCAGCCGGTCCCCGCCATTTCCTCCAAGCACCCCAAAATAATAAGACCTCTCCGAAAATACGACCAAACGCTTATTTCAGGGTTCAAAAAAATATAAGACAGGGTCTTATTTTTGGGAAAACACGGTATACATATGCACATAGATATACATATAGTTAAAATATTTATTTTAAAGCTAGAACAGTCAAGTGTATAATGGGCCAGAACACACAGTTGTAATTAATTAGTTGGAGAGTGCGAGTTTCTGTATGAGGAAATCTACATTATGATTGGTTGCTGGGTGTGAAGGGGGAGTTTCCCTTTTTTTCCCGCCTTTTTCTTCAGTGTGCTCCATATGCTGTTCTGAAATTTACCTCATGATTTACCTCATGATGTAGTGATGTGCCTGACTATCTCGTTTGCTGTGCATATAGATGTAAAATATATTTATTTATGTAAAATGACGTTTGTGTCAGCGTCTCTGATTCCATTTGGACACTGGCTTCACAATTCCATGACATATGCACATACACATACACATACATATATGGAAATGGAAATGGGCTGGTCACATAGCAAGAGGAACTGATGGCAGGTGGACCAAGGCTGTCATAGAATGGATCCCTCTTGCTCAAAAGCCTCCATGAAAGAGACCTAAAACAAGATGGAGCGACAACATCAACCAGTATGGCGGGCCCAATTGGCAAAAGAAATCTTAGGACCATATTGGTTGGAAATATGCAGAAAAAGTCTTTGTCCTGCAGTGGGCAGACAATGGCTAAAATGATGATGATGATACATATACAACTGAATTGGAAAATGGGCTGGACACATAGCAATAAGAACTGAGGGCAGGTGGACTAAGGTAGTCATAGAATGGATCCCACTTGATCAAAAGCATCCATGGAAGAGACCGAAAACAAAATGGATCGACAACATCGGCAAGTATGGTGGGGCCCAATTCGCAAAAGAAAGCTAAGGATCATCTTCATTGGAAACATGTGGAAGAGGTCTTCATCCTGCATTGGATAGACAAAGGCTAAAATGATGATGAGGACAATATATATCCATATACTAATGCCTTGACCCAAATCAGTCCATTTTTGTTGTAGAATAAAGATTTCAAAACAGCCTTTTCAGTTGAAAATGTTTGGCACTGTGCTATTGTGGTCTCTGAGGCTGGATGTTTCGGTACCTAGAGGATGAACTGAAGAGAAGAAATGGCTGGAGGATACATGTGACATTTGGCGTGCATTTGATGAGGATCTCATAGCACGTTTTATTTATAAATTTCTCCTCCAGAAATTGTCACTTTATCTCTAGTCATCTCAGTCTGCGGGATCCCGACTCTGTCTTAGAAATAAATCTGGATTTTGACTGTTGCACTAATTTTATTTGGACATTTAACCAGATTTAGATGCCGCAAGTCAGGGATATATACTTACAATCAGTGGTGGGTTGCCCCCGGTTCGGTCCGGTTCTATAGAACCGGTAGTAAAACCGGCAGGAGGCTCCGCCCACCGACCCCGACATCATCAAAATGCTTCTGCGCATGCCCCGCTGTGAACCAGTAGTAAAGGTAAGTAGAACCAACCCCTGGTCGTGATGGGTCAGACACGACTTCGCAACTAACAACAACAAGTGGTGAACATCTGTAGTACAGGTGTAGGATGAGGGTGGAGGTTCATTCTCCGAGTTTGTGGATTGATTTCTGAACGTTTCATTATCAACTTATATAACATCTTCAGTGGAATTTAGGGATTGTCAGTGTTGGTGTTCTTCTACTTATAAGGGCTTCATGGAGTCAGTAGGTCTTGTGATGGGGAGATCATGTCAGGTGAGGGTCTTGGGATGGGCCCTGTGGTGGGTCAGGTGTGGGTCACATCAAGTGAGGGTTTTGTGATGGGTCTTGTGATGGATCAGGTGTGGATCACGTCAGGTGAGAGTGTTGTGGTGGGTCTTGCGATGGATCTTGTGAGGGGTCAGGGGTGGGTCACGTCAAATGAGGAACTTGTGATGGAGAGGTCACATCAGGTGAGGGTCAATAGGAGGTGAAGTGCTGGTTGGGGGTGTTGCATGGTTGGTTGAGGGTCAGTGTTGTTGCTGGTTGGTTGTGCAGTTGATTTGAATTCTTAGGTTCATAGGCTGGTTGTAGGTTGATGTGTGTTGATGGGATTACTTGTGGAATGCCAATCTTGGAGTGCCCATATCTGACCCATCACAAGACTGTCATCACTAGACCCATTACAAGACCTTCACCTGATGTGACCCACACCTGTCCTATCACAAGGCCCATCACAAGACCCTCACCTGATGTGACCCTACCATCACAAGACAGAGCCTGGATAGCTCAACAGACAGAAGCACTGTAATTTAACACCAGCTGTCTGCAATTAAAGTAAGATCGAATCTCGCCAGGCTCAAGGTTGACTCAGCCTTCCATCCTTTCCAAGGTAGGTAAATTGAGGACCCAGTTCGTGGGGGCAATAAACTGACTTTGTATAAATATACAAAAATATGAAGGCTATTGCTTAACGTATTGTAAGCCGCCCTGAGTCTCCGGAGAAGGGCGGCATATAAATCAAATTAAAAAAAAAAAAAAGACCTACTGACAACATAAAGCCTTTATAAGTGTTCTGACCTACGCTCCCTTATCAAGCAGGAGGCAGGAATTACTAGCAAAACCTCTTTTATTTACACGACTGTGAATTACGTTCATTCACAGTCAGCAAGGTTTATCCAAACAGTTTTTTCAAAGGAATATTCCTCCACACACCTTATCTCGTTTGGCAAGCTGCCACGTAACTTGTTTCCAACCGCAGTACAAGGCCAAACTTGGAACAGAGTCTCTCAGAGTCACGGAATGAGCAAATTGTTTCCTGCAAAAGCCCCCTCCCCATTCACTCCTCTTTTATTTCCTATGTGAGGGGCCAATCACCTCCAAGGTGTGGCTTTACTCCTGAGTCAACCCTGCTTTCTGAATTGTTCTTGTCTTCCTGCAGCTCCGCGCATGCACACATTGGGAACGGGCTTCAGCTGTTCCTCTGCCTTGCTGCTATCAAGCTCCCTCTCTGCCTCCAACACAGAGCGCTCGTCCGAGCTTTCCCCAGCCCCCAGGACTGGCCCATGTTCCTCCCCAACCTCCTCACTGTCCGACTCTGCCGTCAGCTTCGTTGGCCGCCGGCGGGCCACAACAATAAGCAGAAGAATACCAACACTGACATTCCCGATTTTTTTGCTGAAGATGTTCCCTGGCCTGGTAACAAAATATTTGGAAACCAACCCACAAGCTTGAAGAACAAAACCTCCCTTCTCGCAATTCCTATTTTGCTTCTTCGACTCAATTTCCAAGCAGAAAGGATAAGGTTTTTATGCCAAGTTGCTTCTTCATATTTCAAATGATGCCAGGCACACAATAACAATGGGGCATCCAATTACGGGAACACGATCAAAGATCTATTTTATGACTTTGGCTCGGTTTTGTAATGTTGACCGTGGAGCATCAATAAGGATTTTAACTATGCTGCTGGACAACCATTAGATGGCAGGAAAGATGCATTTTTATTATTATTATTATGTACAAAACAACGTGAAATCACAGCTGCTGCTCCTTTAGCTGTGTTGGCCTTTGCATGCATCAAATTCTCAAGTTCCTAGGATGTCGTAATGCATTGGTGTAGTAAGTGTGCGGATCCAAGCAGCATAGCCTTTTTGGAGGAGGAGGAGGAGGAGGAGAAAGAGGAGGAGGAAGAGGACAATGACGATGACTGTGGGGTTTCTGGTGGTCTCTGAGCTTGGTTGTTTTCTTGCAAATGTTTTATTACCCAACTAAGTAACCTCATCAGTGTTAGAAGGGAGTGGAGATTGTGGCGTGGAGGAGGAGGAGGGCTGTGAGTTTCCTGATCCTCTCTGAGCTTGGTTGTTTTCTTACAGACATTTCATTACCCAACTAGGCAACCTCATCAGTAATGGAAGGGAGGAGGATGTGTGGAGAGGAGGGGGAGGAAGAGGAGGACGGTGGGTTCCTGGGTGCTCTCTGAGCTTTATTGTTTTCTTCCTCTATATAAAGTTTGTTCTAGAGCAAACCCCACTCCTTTCTAGCAGTGAGTTTTTTTTTTAAAGAATAGAATAGTATTCTTTATTGATCAAGCGTGATCGGACACAAAAGGAATTTGCCTTGGTGCATACCCTCTCTCTCGGTGTACATAAAAGAAAAGATACATTCGTCAAGAATCATAAGGTACAACACTTAATGATAGTCATAGTCAATAGAAATCGTAAGGATACAAGCAACACAGTCACAGTCATAAGTGGGAGGAGATGGGAGATAGGAACGATGAGAAGATTAATAGTAATGCAGACTTAGTAACTAGTTTGACAGTGTTGAGGGAATTATTTGTTACCTTTGTTTGTTATGATGTTTGTTTGTTTTTTGTTATGATGTTACCTAGTTGGGTAATGAAACGCCTGCAAGAAAACAACCAAGCTCAGAGGAGCACGAAGGACCATACAACTACAGCAACCGAGAAAACAACCCCAACTTTGTCTACCTACGGGAAAGATGTTACAGAGGTGTTCTCTTCGGGCTTCCAAAAATTTGATGGAGGTGAAATCGGAAGCTCTTGAGCAGCCCCAGTGAAGACAAAATCTCTCAGCCCAGCCCTACTACCTCCTTAAGCGTGCTAGGAACCTTTTCTTCTGCCTTCACTGTGCTCAGAATTAGTGCCAAGCTACGTTTTTTCCCATTAGGGCAGTGGTGAAATCCAATTTTTTTTTACTACCGGTTCTGTGGGCGTGGCTTGGTGGGTGTGGTGTGGCTTGGTGGGCGTGGCAGGGGAAGGATATTGCAAAATCCCCATTTCCTCCCCACTCCTGGGAGAAGGACATTGCAAAATCTCCATTCCCTCCCCACTCCTGGGGGAAGGATATTGCAAAATCCCCATTCCCACCCCACTCCTGAGGAAGGATATTGCAAAATCTCCATTCCCACCCCACTCCTGGGAGAAGGATACTATAAAATCCCCATTCCCTCCCCACTCCTGGGAGAAGGACATTGCAAAATCTCCATTCCCTCCCCACTCCTGGGGGAAGGATATTGCAAAATCCCCATTCCCTCCCCACTCCTGGGGGAAGGATATTGCAATATCTTCATTCCCACCCCACTCCAGAGGAAGGATACTGCAAAATCCCCATTCCCACCCCATTCCTGGGGAAGGATACTGCAAAATCCCCCATTCCCTCCCCACTCCTGGGGGAAGGATTTTGCAAAATCCCCATTCCCTCCCCACTCTTGAGGGAAGGATATTGCAAAATCTCCATTCCTACCCCACTCCTGGGGGAAGGATATTGCAATATCTTCATTCCCACCCCACTCCAGAGGAAGGATACTGCAAAATCCCCATTCCCACCCCATTCCTGGGGGAAGGATACTGCAAAATCTCCATTCCCAACCCACTTTGGGGCCAGCCAAAGGTGGTATTTGCCGGTTCTCCAAACTACTCAAAATTTTCACTATCAGTTCTCCAGAACCTGTCAGAACCTGCTGGATTTCACCCCTGCATTAGGGGAAGCAAATTTCCCTGCAAAAGAACCGAGGGGGAGCATAAACGGGGGAGCTTGCCTGCTGAAAAGGGCCTGCTGCGTTTTTCTTCCTCGCTGCATGACTCTAAACCGCTCCTGGGCGTTTGGGATTAGCAGGGAAACCTTGCCAGGTCAGAGGGCTTCACATCGAAGCAAGAGGAGGCATCCTTGGGGTCTGGCCTCATCACAACCATGTCAGTTTTGACAGTAGCAGGAGAGGAAGGAGGGGAAAGAATGCCTGAGGAAGACATGGCATTACTCTCTGCAATCCTATCCATATTGCTATATTTTTCTTTTGTATTTTTTAAATAATTTTCAATAAAAATTTAAAATAAATTAAAAAATAGATAGATATTCAGTATTTAGAGGGAAAGAGGGAATTTGAAATGATATGTTAGAGGAAGGAAGGAAGGAAGGAAGGAAGGAAGGAAGGAAGGAGAGAGGGAAGAAATTGATAAGGTAGGGAGAGAGGGAGAAGAAGGAAGGAAGGAGAAGAAGGAAGGAAGGGAGAGAGGGAGGGAAAGGGAAGAAATTGAAATGATAAGTTAGGGAGAGAGGAGGAAAAGAATGGGAAAGGAGAAGAGGAAGGAAGGAAAGAAGGAAGGAAGGAAGGAAGGAAGGAAGGAAGGAAGGAAAATTTACAGCATTTTGTTGCTAGGTGAGACATTTGTTAAGTGAGTTTTGCCCCATTTTACAACTATTCTTGCCACGGTTATTCAGCAAATCATTGCAGTTGTTAAGCTACTCACACGATTGTGAAGTGAATCTGGCTTCTCCATCGACTTTGCTTGTCAGAAGGTCACAAAAAGTGATCACATGACCCTGGGACACCACAACCGTCATAAATACGAGCCAGTTGCCAAGCGTCTGAATTTTTATTCTCTGAACTGTGGGGAATGTTGCAAAGGTCGTGAGTGTGAAAAACGGTCTCAGGTACCTTTTTTCCAGTATCGTCGTAACTTCGAATGGCCACTAAATGAACGGTTCTAAGTCAAAGACTATCTGTATTTAAGTCTTCCTTCAGTCTCTCAACCTAACTTACAGGCAGGGATGGGCTGTTGGGGGTTCGCAGGGGTTCGGGAGAACCTCTAGCTAAGATTCTGTGCAGTTCGGAGAACCTCCAAATCCCACTCCTGGCTGGCCCCGCCCACCTTGCCCCTCCCAGGAGTCACCACGTGGCCCATTTTGGATGCAGGCAAGTGCAGGGTGCGTGCGGAGGCTCGGGGACAGTGAAAAACGGGCCTACCGGAAGTGCACATTTCCGGCCTACAGAGGGCCTCCGGAGCCTGGGGAGGCCATTTTTGCCCTCCCGGAAGCCCAAGAAAAGCCTCTGGAGCCTGGGGAGGGCAAAAAAACATCCCCACACTGTGGTGCAGGAGGCCGACTAGGCCACACCCACCATGGCCACGCCCACTCAGCAACCAGGCAGAAAACCCCTTACTAACAATCTTGAAGCCCACCACTGCTTACAGGTCAAGCTATGCTTCTTGGGTAAAACAATAGAAGCCAAGGAGTCATATTTGATGCTCTGAGCATCCCTAAGGAAAGCAAGGATAAAACCTGAACAAATGTACCAAATAAGCATTATTATTAACTGTTTGAGGGGAAATCACAGATCAATACATATTACTACCGGCTTAAATTCATTCTCCCTTTAAGAACACGACAGAAAAACATCGTGTCACTCAAAACAGAGCAGAAATGCATGATTAATGAAGGTCCTTCAGGACAGCCCTGTTCTAAATTGCTTTTCTGCATTACTCATTTGTGAACCAGGATTGGGGGGTTTATTTTCATCTCATAAACTCATATTGGATCCTTAAAAAAAAGGTTCTTTATTGTAGTAGGGCAGAATAATAGGATAAGTGAAGAGGAACTAAAGAGCCTCTTGATGTGGGTGAAGGAGGAGAGTGCAAAAGTTGGCTTGAAACTCAACATTAAGAAAACTAAAATCATAGCATCCAGCCCACTCAATTCCTGGCAAATAGATGGGGAAGAAATGGAGGTAGTGACAGATTTCATTTTCCTGGGCTCCAAGATCACCGCAGTTGGGGACTGTAGCCAAGAAATTAAGAGACGCTTGCTCCTGGGGAGGAAAGCTATGGCAAAGCTAGACAGCATACTAAAAAGCAGAGACATCACCCTGCCAACAAAAGAGCGTATAGTCAAGGCGATGGTTTTCCCTGTTGCAATGGATGGCTATGAAAGTTGGACCATAAGGAAGGCTGAGCGCCACAGAATGGAGGCCTTTGAACTCTGGTGCTGGAGAAGACTCCTGCGAGTCCGTTGGACTGCAAGGCGATCCAACCGGTCAGTCCTAGAAGAGATCAACCCTGACTGCTCTTTAAAAGGCCAGATCCTGAAGAGGAAACTCAAATACTTTGGCCACCTAATGAGATGGAAGGACTCACTGGAGAAGAGCCTCATGCTGGGAACGATGGAGGGCAAAGAAGGGGAGGCAGAGAATGAGGTGGCTTGATGGAGTCACTGAAGTAGTCGGCGTGAGCTTAAATGGACTCCAGAGGATGTCCTGTGGAGGACAGGAAGGCCTGGAGGAACGTTGTCCATGGTTGTTGTAACTAACTAACTAACTAACAACAACAACAACAACAATAACAACAACAACAACGGCAGAATAATAATAACTACCTATCAAAGGAGTCTACCATTGTCCAACAAGGAGTCCAACCTTAGCAAATAGGGTAGGATAAGAAGCGATGGGTGGAAACTAATCAAGGAGAGAAGCAACTTAGAACTAAGGAGACATTTCCTGACAGTTAGAACAATTAATCAGTGGAACAACTTGCCCAGCACTGGAAGTTTTTGAGAAGATGCTAGATAACCATTTGTCTGAAGTGGTGTAGGGTTTCCTGCCTGAGCAGGGGGTTGGACTAGAAGACCTCCAAGATCCCTTCCAACTCTTGTTATTCTGTTCTATTCTAAATGCATCCAACTCTCCTTTATTCCATCAATATTTAGGATCTGGAAAGTGCATTTTTACAGGGTTTCTGCCCTTCAGAGAGGACTATGCCACTGAATTCTTCCATCATCTTTCGAAGGGAAGAGCAAGTTTGAATAATTACACCCAGTTTTGGTTGCCAGGATATTTTTTAAAAAAGATGTTGAGACACTAGAAAGAGTGCAGAGAAGAGCAACAAGGATGATTAGAGGGCTGGAGGCTAAAACGTATGAAGAACGGTTGCAGGAATTGGGTATGTCTAGTCTAGGGAATACAAGGACTAGGATGGTGACATGATAGCAGTGTTCCAATATTTAATGGGCTGCCACAAAGAAGAGGGAGTCAGTCTATTCTCCAAAGCACCAAAATGCAGGACAAGAAGCAATGGATGGAAATCAAGGAGAGAAGCAACATAGAACTAAGGAGAAATTTCCTAATGTGACAACAATCTATCAGTGGAACGACATGCCTTCAGAAACTCCAACACTGGAGGTTTTTAGGAAGAGATTGGACAACCGCTTGTCTGAAATGGTATAGGGTTTCCTGCTTGAGAAGATCTCCAACCCTATCATTCTATGTTCTAAGTTGGGTTTTCTCACCCCTTGGTTCTAGACTATAATTGGACTGCAAGAAAACCACTAAGTTCAGAGACCATCAACCACCAGAGACTCATTTCAACCCTGAGCATCAATATTCTCCTAAATGTCTTTGTCTTTTTAAGAAGAGATTGGACAACCCCTTGTGTTGTGGCTCCGTTGCCTGAGCCTGGGCTATCGAGAGACGCAGACTCTGAGAGTGAGGGGGAGGAGTTGGCAAGGCCTCCCTCTCCAGGACCCTCCTCTCTGGCAATGCCTCCGGAGGACACCGAAGGCCAAACGATAGGCTCAGAGCCAAGCATGTCCCCGCAGCCACAGGTGGACAGCGATGAAGAAGATAAGTGCTGGCTGGACCCTCGGCAGAGGCGCAGGGAGAAGCGTGCGCAGCAGAGGGGAAGGCGTGCCAGAGATTAGCTGAGTCATTGGACCACACCCCACAGGGTATAAATGTGGGTGTGGTGGCCAGTTCAGTTTGTGATGAGCAAAAACTAGAAATAATCCATGATCTCTGCGTTACTGGACTTTGCCTGCTTTATCGGACTGCATTTGGATTAATCCTTGTATTGTTGAAAACTCTGCCTGTTTTATCAGAATGCTTGCAGTCTAATCTTTGTTTTGTGTGAGTAAAGTCTGAATTGGCAGCTAGCCACTGGGTTGCTTCCAGCTTTATTTTCAAAGAATTTTGTCGTGTGGCTTATTAACTCCGGGCCGTCTGTGGGGGTGCGTGAGTGGAACGGGGACGGAACACCTTGTCTGAAATGGTATAGGGCCGTGATGGCGAACCTATGGCACGTCTGCCACAGGTGGCACGTGGAGCCATATCTGTGGGCATGCAAGCATTACCCTAGCTTAGCTCCAGTGCACATATTTATTATTTATTTATTATTTGGGCTTGTATGCCACCCTCTCTCCAAAGGACTCAGGGCGGCTCACAACAATAAATACAAAATTCAATTATAAAATATAACAAATATAAGAACCCGTTAAAATCATATTTAAAACCTCTTCAGTCCAATCCGGCCAGGCCAAATAACTATGTTTTAAGATCACGGCGGAAGAAGCCACCCGGAGCTCCAGGGGGAGCTGATTCCACAGAGTAGGGGCGCCCACAGAGAAGGCCCACTCCCTGGGAGTCACCAGTCGACACTCTCTGGCCGACAGGACCCCAAGGAGGCCCTCCCTGTGGGAACGCACCGGGCGATGGGGAGCTGTCGCTGGCCGCAGATGGTCCGCCAGGTATCCTAGGCCTAAGCCATGTAGGGCTTTATAGGTAATTACCAGCACTTTGAATCTCACCCGGAGGGCAACCGGTAGCCAATGCAGTCTCGCAGGAGGGGTGTAACATGAGAGTGTCACAACACTCCCATCACTACCCACGCGGCCGCATTCTGCACCAGCTGAAGCCTCCGAATGGTCTTCAAGGGCAGCCCCATGTAGAGAGCATTGCATATGTGTGCTGGCCAGCTGATTTTCAGCCTTCCGGGCCCACCAGAAGTCGGGAAACGGGCTGTTTCCGGCCTCCGGAGGGCCTCCAGCGGGCCTCTGGGGATGGGGGGTGGGAAAGGCCATTTTCATCCTCCCCAGGCTCCTAGAAAGCCTCTAGAGCCTGGAGAGGGCAAAAAAACAGGCCTACCGGGCCCACTGGGCCATCACATGCCAAAAGCAGGGGAAGCACCGGGGGGGGGGGGTTTTCGCATGCGCATACGTGGGGGGGGGGCGGGGTTAGCCATCTCTGGTATAGGCTTTCCTGCTTGACCAGGGGGTTGGATTAGATGATCTCCAAGGTCTCTTCCAAGTCCGTTATTCTGTTATTTCCTGAATAATCACTTCATTTCCATATTGTTCCTGAAAAGATGAATAACCTGAATTTAAGACCATCTCATGAAAAAATGACAAAAATAGACACAAATTCCTGCACTTCTGCCCCATGTCAGCCTAGGAAGCCAACTCCTTCTCAAACCAATTATGGAAAAATTTTTTCCCTACGAATGAAAGTTTGTATGCTTGATATATGCAAAGCCAGCACAATTTTATTTTTGAGAAGTATATTAGTGGAATTAATAGCCACTAATTAAAATTGTCAGTACATTAAGATATCCCATTTACAAAAGTACGGGATCCCCATCTGCCTGCTTCAGCTATTCTGTCTCTCAAAATAAATATAAGAAAATAGAAGAGGGGCGGGGGGGGAAGTGTAGGAAGGGGACCAGAGAAAGAAATGACTACACAGCGAAATGATGGCAGATATATCTGTATATTGGTTGGGTGAGGGGTCTTTGCTGCTCTCTGAGTTTGCCGGTGTGCGAAGCCATCCCACTCCTAGAAGAATGAAATATTTTAAGGAATATTTAAAAAGGCAGGATAAAATATTTCTAAAAGAGAAATAAAAAAAATCTTAAGGGAGACAGGAACACAGATCCCCAGCACCCTGCCCCCAGCAGATATTTTGTGCCCTTTAAGAAAGACTGGGCCATCCTATCTACAAAACAAAAGACCTTTCACTCCAGGATGATGGGATTAAGACATGACCCTTCAGGACATAATAGGATTAACCCACTACCATTTAGGAGATGACACAGAGCACAATCTCCTAAAGACATTGCATCATCCTCAGAAACTTCAACCAAACTTAGTTCAGTCAACCTGTAGAGCCAGCTATGACCCCTACATAACCCCTACATGGCCCCATGGGAGTCTGACAACAGCCAATAGAATACATGTTCTTGCACAGGAACAGGAAGCTCAAGTGCAAAGCCCAAGAGAAGGTATAAAAAACACCACACTCTCAACTCCATTTTGTCATTACTAAACCATCTTTCCAATCAGCCTCCAGCCTCCATTTTGTCTCCAGTGCCGTTCTCCCAGCTTGGAACTGAACCAGATGGATATTTCTTCCAACAATTGTTTTTTTTTGCAGACATTTCATGACCCTAACTAGGTAACAGCATCAAGTACAAATCCCAAAAATGCCAGGGAATTTCTAGAAGCCTGGCACTGACAAATCAGCCATTAGCAGCAACTATAGACTATGCAAAAGAAAGTTGCTAACAAAAGTGTGTATAGTCAATGCTATGGTTTTCCCAGTTGCAATGGATGGCTGTGAAAGTTTGTTTATTTATTTATTTATTTATTTATTTATTTATTTATTTATTTATTTATTTATTGGTTCAATTTATATGCCGCCATTTTCCGGAGACTCAGGGCGGCTTACAACGCGTTAAGCAATAGCCTTCATACTTTTATATATACCTGCTTAGTAGGGCTTTCGCCCCCCCCCCCCAAGCGGTGTTCATTTTTATACAAAGTCAGCTTATTGCCCCCACAAACCGGGTCCTCATTTTACCTACCTCGAAAGGATGGAAGGCTGAGTCAACCTTGAGCCTGGTGAGATTTGAACTTGCAGTAATTGCAGGCAGCTGGTGTTACTTAACAGTGCTTTAGTCTGCTGCACCACCAAGGCCCATAAGGAAGGCTGAGCGTCAAAGAATGGAGGCCTTTGAACTCTGGTGCTGGAGAAGACTCCTGAGAGTCCCTTGGACTGCAAGGCGATCAAATCGGTCAGTCCTAGAGGAGATCAACCCTGACTGCTCTTTAGAAGGCCAGATCCTGAAGATGAAACTCAAATACTTTGGCCACCTAATGAGGAAGGAAGGACTCCCTGGAGAAGAGTCTCATGCTGGGAAAGATTGAGGGCAAAAGAAGAAGGGGACGGCAGAGAACGAGGTGACTGGACGGAGTCACTGAAGCAGTCAGCGTGAGCTTAAATGGACTCCAGAGGATGGTAGAAGACAGGAAGGCCTGGAGGAACCATGGGGTCGCGATGGGTCAGACACGACTTCACAATTAACAACAACAACAATGCAAAAGAGACAATCAACCACCCAAAAAGAGAACAAAAAGATTCCAGCCCCTCTCCACCACTGTGTGAAGTTTCCGAAAGATGCCCTAATTAATTCATGAGCCATGATCCAAACTTCAAAGGAAATATAGCCATTTGTTAGGAGCAACATTCCGGCAATATTCGGATGCAGTTAGAACTAATCCCACGTAGATTTACATTGCCCTATGACCCTGTCTCTCCCCTCCTCCCTGGCCATGTCATAAATCACATTCTCCAATTAACCACTTTGGCTGGCTGTGAATTCCAACACCCTCCTTCTTATTGAGGTCAGGAAGAATGTATGGAATGCACTTCAGTTAGGGAAATCAATCAGCTCTATCAGTTCTCCCTCCCTCCTGCTCATGGCAACTTGAAAGCTTTGCAAGTTGACACAGTGATTAGCACCCAACTCAGCGTAGATTAACTTCAAAATTATCATCAGACCAACAAATACCCCAATCAAGAAATTGCCAAGGAAGCCATCAGTAAACAGCCCAACCAAAGAATCTCTACCCACATGGACAGGCCAAGCTACCAGAATATAACCAGTCCCCTCCAGCACTGATGATGTTACCTAATTTGGGTAATGACATGTCTGCAAAGAACCCCCGCAGAGCTCAGAGACCCCCAAGGACCCCTCATTTCAACCCTGAGCTACAAATATTCTCTTTTATTGATATTGGTTTGAGTGTAGCATTGGATGTTTATCGGGGATCCTCTCCCTTTTAAATTGTTATCAAGGAAGTTATTCAAGAGATTCTAGCAGCATTTAATCCACCATTTCCTCAATTTAAATCTCTTTCTCCACCCTCAAGGGTGGAAAATACAGGCATGGAATAAGATGTTTGCAAAGTTCATTGAAGTGCCTTAAGCTCCCTGGGAAGGAGGGGGAAAAAAAAAGTCAAGATTTAAATCTAACAAATAAATAGCACTTTGGAAATTCTCCTGATACTTTGCAAATAGCACTTATCTAAAAGGCTTGCTGGTTCTAATGCTTAGGGCTTGAAGCAATGAGAAATTTAAGGGCTAAATTCAGTATGTGATGAGTTGTAACTGTTCAGAATGGCCCTTTCACACAAGACATCCAAGTCACGAAGGAAGGAAGGAAGGAAGGAAGGAAGGAAGGAAGGAAGGAAGGAAGGAAGGAAGGAAGGAAGGAAGGAAGAAGGAAGGAAAAAGGAAGGGGAACAGGAGAAGGAAGGAAGGAAAAAAGGAGAATTAGAGAAGGAAGGAAGGAAAGAAGGAAAGGAAAATTGGAGAAGGAAGGAAGGAAGGAAGGAAGGAAGGAAGGAAGGAAGGAAGGAAGGAGGAAGGGGAACAGGAGAAGGAAGGAAGGAAGGGAAGGAATCAGAGAAGATAGGCCAGGCTACGCTAGGGAGAGAAAAAGAGGAGAGGAGAAGGAAAATAGGAAGGAAGGGAGGGAGGGAGGGAAGGAAGGAGGGAATCAGAGAAGATAGGCCAGACTAGGCTAGGGAGAGAAAAGGAGGAGAGGAGAAGGAAAAATGGAAGGAAGGGAGGGAGGGAGGGAAGGAAGGAGGGAATCAGAGAAGATAGGCCAGACTAGGCTAGGGAGAGAAAAGGAGGAGAGGAGAAGGAAAAGTGGAAGGAAGGAAGGAAGGAAGGAAGGAAGGAAGGAAGGAAGGAAGGAAGGAGGAAAATCAGATTTTAGGCTAGGGAGAGGGTGGGAGGGAGGAAGGAAAGAAGGAAGGAAGGAAGGAAGGAAGGAAGGAAGGAAGGAAGGAAGGAAGGAAGGAAGGAAATTTACAGTGTTCAAATGTTTTTTTTTTTAATAATAAAGCATGGGATAAAACCATCCTAATCCCTCCATATTCTTGTTCATACCAGTTTTGCCTACCTGACTGTGTTGTTTCAGCATTCTTAAAATTTCAACCATAGTCTTTGCATATCAGATGACCCCTGCTTTTATCCAAAGTACCGACCAACATTAGTAGCTCAGCGAGAGGAGGTGTGTGTGTGTGTGTGTGTATGTGCACGCGCGCACACACACACACACACACATACACACTGTTGGAAGGAAAATCCATCTGGTTCAGTTCCAAGCTGGGAGAAAGATGCTGGAAATAACATGGAGTCTGATTGGAGTGTTTATTGAAGAGCAGAATCAATACACACACGGTTCTGGGACAGCTGACCAAGTGGTTGAATAAGCGGATAGATCTTTATAGGTTTCTGTGACTTTGAAGTTTTAACTGTTCTGGGGATTGTGCAATGAAAGGAGTTTTTGTGTTTTTTGCTATTTCAATGGTGGTGAGTTAATCCTATTATGTCCTAAAAGGTCATGTCCTGTCCTTCTTAATCCCATCATCCTGGTGCTGAAGATATTTTGTTTATGAAGAGATTGGTCTGGGGATTTCTTAATGGCCCCTAAATCTCCATCTCTAAACATTTCTGCTGGAAGCTGTTTTATTCTGCAGGAAATTGGGGCAGGAGCATGCTTCTCCATTCCTCTGTTGGGGAAATATCCCCAAATATTTCACCTTTGGGAAAATTCTGCCTCTTTTAATATTCCCCAAAAATATTTCATCCTTCTAGGAGGGTTGGGTGGAGGGGCTTCCCACAACACAGAAACCAAACCCCACTCCCTTGTAGCACTGATTATACTACCTAGTTGGGTAATGAAATGTTTGCAAGAAAACAACCCCAGCTCAGAGAGAACCAAAGACCGAAGACCCAACATGGCCAACCCTACCTCCATGGCCAACTCTACCTCCATGGCCAACCCTACCTCCACCTACTTCCACATTCTCAATAAATCTGACAGCCAAATATCCTTCTCTAGAGAAGGTGTTCCCCAAATATTTTGGGGAACCCCCCCCAGCTACTTCGCCTACGTTCCTCATCTTCCCGTTGCCGTCTTCTACTCCCACCTCCCCTCTTTATCTGAGTGTACATGTCCATGTTTTCACTAATGTCCTGAACATTGATGCTGCATAGCTGATGATTATTTGCCGGAGTAACTTAACACAGATTGGCAAGCTGTTCCCATTTGTTAAATGTCAAAGAAACACATGTGAGTCACTTAGCTGCCAGCTGGTACTTGTGAAAGCAGGGGACAAATGACACTCTATCAAGCAGCAGGTCTTCGAAATAGCAGCCCAGCTCCAGAACCATGTTTCGGTTGTGTTTTTAACAACAAAAGCAAAAAATGAGACCTACGTGCTTCTTGCGCGCTCAACTCCAACTTTTATTTTCAATCTAAACCAGCGGTGGGTTTCACATTATGTTACTATCGGTTTGCCGCATGTGTGCACGCTCGGTTCGTTCATGCACATGCCCAGTTCACACATGCACCTGCCTTCCACACATGTGCCCGGCCTTCCTTGCATGCGCTTTGCTCACACACGTGCCTTCCGTGCATGCTCCTGGCGTCAAAAATGTGCCTAAACAGGATGCCGTAGAGCCAGGGCAGGGCCACCTGTGATTTCCGCTACCAGTTCGGGCGAACTGGTCCGAACCGGCTGAATGCCACCTCTGATCTAAACCCACTTTATTCGCCATTGTTACTTTGAAAGGGGCAAGGGGGACTTAGCATTTGGTGGGCTCGTCCCATATATAAGGAGGATTTGGAGTACTGTATTTTTCGGAGTATAAGACGCACCTTAGTTTTTGGGGAGGAAAATAAGAAAAAAGCTGATTGGTGGGTGGATCAGCCTCCCGGAATACCCCCAATCAGCTGTTTCCAGAGGTGAATTTTAGCAACAGGTTCCTTGGTTGTGAGCACTGTGCCTTGCTTTTTTTTTTCCTGCCTCTAAAACTTCTGAAATTCCATTTCAGAAAAAAAACTTTTTTTCTACCTCTGAAAGCCTCCAAAACAGAGCTTCAGAAAAAAAAGGCTTTTTTTTTTCTGAAGCTCTGTTTGGAGGCTTTTTTTCTGAAGCTTCTTTCAGAGGCTTTTATTCTGAGGGACTATCTGTACTCTGTTCAATCTCCTTTCTTTGGTATTGTATGTAGATTAACTTCTTTCAAACTGTTGGTTATTGTGTCATTCTCCAGATTTGTTAGCATAGTTTGGTTAGGACCTTTACTTGCTGTAGTATTTTAGATAAAAGCCTTTCAGAGGCTTTTTTTCTGAAGCTTCTTTCAGAGGCTGCTTTCAGAGGCTGCTTTTAGCCCCTGAAACCTCCATTTGAGAAGCTGGGCGGGGCTACATTTGGAGTGTAAGACACACCCAGATTTTCACCCTCTTTCTTGGGAGGGAAAAGGTGTGTCTTATACCCTGAAAAATACGGTAATTCATTCCATCCCATGAAGCCATTGCTGCACGTGTTCTTACAGGGAAAATGTTCTTGCAAAGAGAAGGAGAAGGTACAAAGTCATAGGTAGTCCTTTGAGAAGGAACTTTCCAGGTCTTCTAAATCCAACCCCCTGATTGGTGCAGGAGAGGGTGGGGGGTGTCCAAACTTGGCCATTTGAAGACTTGTGGACTTCAACTTATGGAGTTGAAGTCCATAAGTCTTCAAGTTGCCAAGTTTGGACACTCCTGTACTAGGACATCTCTGATGGATAATCTTCTCTATGAAGACTTTGTTTGAATGGAACCTATTGTCATCTGGAGGGGAAATCAAGCTTGTGTTTGCCAGGAGCCAAGATCTGGTTGCTTTCATTTTTCGAACAGAATCTGGGCATCTTCCTCTATCAGGTACATGTAAGTGATACTAGGGTATCACATGAATCTTGTACAAAACTTACTTACTTACTTACTTTATTTAGAATAGCATAGCATAGCATAGCATAGCATAGCATAGCATAGCATAGCATAGAACAGAACAGAACAGAACAGAATAGAATAACAGAGTTGGAAGGGACCTTGGAGGTCTTCTAGTCCAACTCCCTGCTTTCTTCTATCCTTTCCCTCCCTCCCTCATCTTTCTTTCCTTCTTTCTTTCCTTCCATCTTCCCTTTTTAACTTACTTACTTCTTACATTCTTACCTTACCTTTTCCTTCCCTCCATCCTTTCTCTGCCTCCCTCTTCTTACCTTCCTTCTTACTATTTTTCCTTTCCTCCATCTTTTCCCTCCCTCTTTTCTTTCCTTCCTCCTTCCCTCTTCCTTCCTTCTTTCCTTCCTTCCTTTCCTTCCTCCCTCCCTCCCTTCTTACCTTCCTTCCTTCTTACTTCCTTTCCTTCCCTCCATTTTTTTCTCCTTCTTTCCCTCCCCTCCCTTTGTACCTCTCTTTTTACCTTCTTTCTTTCCCACCATCCTTTCCTTCTTTCCTTCTTTCCTTCCTTCTTGCCTACCTCCCTTCTTACCTTCCTTCCTTCTTACCTCCTTTCCTTCACTCCATCTTTTTTCTCCTTCTTTCCCTCCCCTTTCCTTTCTACCTCTCTTTTTATCTTCTTCCCTTCCCACCATCCTTTCTTTTTTTCCTCCTTTCCTTCCCATCATCCTTTCCTTCCTTCCTTCCTTCCTTCCTTCCTTCCTTCCTTCCTTCCTTCCTTCCTTCCTCCCTCCCTCCCTCCCTCCCTCCCTCCCTCCCTTCCTTCCTTCCTCTGGGAGTCCTTGACACATCTCTTCCTAGCTATATGATTGTCTTAAATTGAGAACAATTAGAAACATCATTCCTACTTTTTCCTAGTACCTAAGACACTAACCCAAAGAATCACCTTTCCCTGCTTAAGGAGATCACCAAGTGTACATCTTCTGCATGCATAAGAACACCCACTTAACATGACACTCCAGTGAGATGATTAAAAATGGCAATTTCTGTCTGGAAGGGATCCCTGAATTTTATAAAATTACCCTGAGATTGACAGGCCAAGAGTTTTACTCTCCTTTGAATGGGACCTCTATGAAGTTAAGGCCATTTCTAAAAGGGATACAGGTTGAAATCGCAACAATACAAACACCCGTGGAATATACATTTATTTAAGGTTGAAGAAAGACCATGAAGAAGATCTGGATTATGGTAATTTCTTACCATGGGGAAGAAAAATGGGAGGAAAGACCACTCAACATTGATGCTGGGGGACTGGAGGCTAAAACATATGAAGAACAGTTGCAGGAACTGGGTATGTCTAGTTTAATGAAAAGAAGGACCAGGGGAGACATGATAGCAGTGTTCCAATATCTCAGGGGCTGCCTCAAAGAAGAGGGAGTCAAGCTATTCTCCAAAGCACCTGAGGGCAGGACAAGAAGCAATAGGTGGAAACTAGTCAAGGAGAGAAGCAACCTAGAACTAAGGAGAAATTTCCTGACAGTGAGAACAATCTATCAATGGAACAACTTGCCTCCAGAAATTGTGAATGCTCCAACACTGGAAGTTTTTAAGATGTTGGATAACCATTTGTCTGAAGTGGTGTAGGGTTTCCTGCCTGGACAGGAGGTTGGATTAGAAGACCTCCAAGGTCCCTTCTAACTCTGTTATTCTAAAAGAGATGAAACAGTTGAACAAGAAAGAAAACAAGCAAGGATTGACAATGCTCAGCTCAGTTCATGAAGTCCCTTCACTTTTTTTTTTTTTTTCTTCATTGCCTAGCTTAATATCTGTTTCCCGGCAGCAACAAACTCTCTTCCAGGTAAGATGGCCAAACCGATCTGGAAGGCTCGCCAACCTGAAAGAACCTATCCATGTAATCACAGTTAATCATGCTTGCAGTCCTAAACGAGGCTCTTAACTGCAAAACAAGCAAAGATAGTAAGAAGTGAAATTAGATAATTGAAAGGAAAGCAGGAAAGAGAAATCACTTTCGGATGTGACATTTTTTAAAAGACATTTCGTCTGACAAAAAATTAGAACAAAAATAAAACCATCCTCCTTTAACTCTGTTGCGGAAAGAGGAAACCTTAGTTGCAGAATAGCAGAATAATACCGTGTTTCCCCAAAAGTAAGACCTTGTCTTGTATTTTTTTGAACCCTGAAATAAGCGCTTGGCCTTATTGTGTTTTTATTTATTTATTTTTTAATTTGATTTATATGCCGCCCTTCTCCGGAGACTCAGGGCGGCTTACAATGCGCTAAGCAATAGCCTTCATCCTTTTGTATATTTATACAAAGTCAGCTTATTGCCCCCACAACTGGGTCCTCAATTTACCTACCTTAGAAAGGATGGAAGGCTGAGTCAACCTTGAGCCTTGGCGAGATTCGAACCTGCAGTAATTGCAGGCAGCTGGTCTTAATAACAGGGCGCTTTAGACCACTGTACTACCAAGGCTCTTTTGGGGAAAACAGGGTAGAATAACAGAATAACAGAATATTGCAGAATAACTGAGTTGGAAGGGACCTTGGAGGTCTTCTAGTCCAACCCCCTGCTCAAGCAGGAGACTCTATACCATTTTAGACAAATGGCTGTCCAGTGTCTTCTTAAAAACTTCTAGTGTTGGAGCCTCCACAATTTCTGAAGGTAGGTTGTTCCTCTGGTTAATTCTCGCTGTTAGGAAATTTCTCCTTAGTTCTAGATTGGGGTCTCTCCTTTATAAGTTTCCATTCATTGCTTCTTGTTATGTGTAACTATTTATGTGTAACTCATGAAGAAATCAGGGAGAATAGGAGTGTTGGAAGAAATGTCCATCTGGGTTCAGTTCCAAATGGGGAGAAAGACACTGGAAACATGGAAGCTGTTTGAGAAAATGGTTTAATGGTGGACAGGACCACATGGTTTTGAGGTCCTGGGCAAAAAAGCATATGGGGGAGAGAGGGAGAGAGAGAGAGGAAGGGAGGGAGGGAGGGAGGGAGATATTTATACCCTCTGTTGGGCTTTGAATTTGAGCTTGTATTCTGATTGGTTGCCAGACTCCCATGGGCCATGGAGGGGTAACTTTGTAGGTTGTCTTTTGAGTCCCAGGCTTGGTTGAATCTTGCTGGGTGATGTAATCTCTCCAGGTGCCATGTGGTGAATTCTGTTGCTAGATGGGTAGAGGGCTAATCCTACCTTTGTTGGATTTTGGATGTGGGTATTTGCTTATGAATAACCTAGCTATCTCTTTATCTCTTAAGTGCTGACATCTGCTGTGGTCTATTGAGGAGGGTGGGGGCTATTAAGAGTGAGTCTGCTTCCTGCCTCAAAAAACATGTTTCGCCATTTCTCATCCAGGGAGATATAATATTCTACCTTTTTAATATTTCCTAGAATATTTCATTCTTCTAGGAGAGGGGTGGGTGCTAACTTCCTACAGGAGTATGCAAAGTTATATAACAGAATAACAGAGTTGTAAAGGAACTGGAGGTCTTCTACTCCAACCCCAAGCTCAAGGAAGAGACCTTATACCACTCCAGACAAGTGGCTATCTAATCTCTTCTTAAAACCTTCCAGTCTTTGAGCACCCACAACTGCTGGAGGCAAGCTGTTCCACTGGTTAATTCTTCTCATTGTCAGGAAATGTTCTCCCTCATTCTAGGTTGATTCTCTCTTTGATAAGTTTCCATCTGTTATTTCTTATCTTGCCCTCCATTAGTTGATGACTTTCATCCTCCAGCAGAGAGATAAGCCCCCAAACGCTGTTTACAACTCTGATATTCTTTTTTTTCCTCTTAAGAATGAGCCTCTATTTTCACTCCCCTTTCCGGCTAAAAAGCAAATGTATACATTGA
Source organism: Arizona elegans (assembly GCA_022577455.1). Classification (NCBI taxonomy): domain Eukaryota; kingdom Metazoa; phylum Chordata; class Lepidosauria; order Squamata; family Colubridae; genus Arizona; species Arizona elegans. Next base: position 1,064,969 of record JAKOOJ010000053.1, read on the forward strand.
TAAGTTGACTTCACTTCTCCTCGGGACGTGAATCTCTTCCATTTGACTTCACTCATCTTTCAGAAAGTGACAGCACAAAAAAAGGGGATTAAGGCTCTGTTTGTCCTTCATGCTATCATTCTTCTTCTTAAGAAATAATAATACCACGTTTTCCCCGAAAATAAGACAGGGTCTTACATTAATGTTTGATCCAAAAAAATGCATTAGGGCTTATTTTTTGGTTAGGTCTTATTTTGGGGGGAAACACGGTACTAAATGCACCCATCTGACTGATTACTGGGGCTTATTTTTGGGGTTAGGGCTTATATTACAAGCATCCTGAAAAACAATGCTAGGGCTTATTTTCCAGTTGGGTCTTATTTTTGGGGAAACAGGGTAATAATAATGTTAGGCTGTTTCTTGCAAGATCTCCAAGGTTTGTATATCTATATCTATATCTATATCTATATCTATATCTATATCTATATCTATATCTATATCTCTCTTTCATCTCTCTCTCTCTCTCATCTCTCTCATCTCTATCTCTCATCTCTCTCTCTCTCTATCTATCTCTATCATCTCTATCATCTCTATCTCTCTTTCATCTCTATCTCTATCATCTCTCTCTATCTCTCTTTCATCTCTATCTCTATCTCTATCGCTATCGCTATCGCTATCTTTATTTTATTTATTTATTTGATTTGATTTGATTTATATGCTGCCCTTCTCTGGAGACTCAGGGCGGCTTACAGTGCGTTAAGCAATAGCCTTCATACTTTTGTATATTTATACAAAGTCATCTTATTGCCCCCCCCCCAAATCTGGGTCCTCATTTTACCTACCTTAGAAAGGATGGAAGGCTGAGTCAACCTTGAGCCTGGTGAGATTTGAACTTACAGTAATTGCAGGCAGCTGGTGTTAATCACAATGCTTTTAGTCTGCTGAGCTCTATATCTCTCTTTCATCTCTATCTCTATCTCTCTTTCATCTCTATCTCTCTTTCATCTCTATCGCTATTGCTATCTCTGTCATCTCTATATGATTTCTATCATCTCTATCTCTATCTCTATATCTCTGTGTGTGTACATGTATGTGTGTGTGTGTATGTGTATATGTTTATATGTGTATGTATGTGTATATACCTGTATACACACACACACATACTGTATATAAATGTGATCCTCAGTAACTCAGCTCACTGTTCTATCTGCCCATGCAGTGTTTTAACATTTTGGTGCTTGAGTCAAATATATTTTTTAAAAAAAGTATTTCTGCCCTCTGTCAATGTGCTGTCCTCACCACTTTCTATATATTAGTCATTTTGAAAGCTGCTCTTTATGCCTTAACTTGCTGTTTTCCAGGTTTACTCACACAAATCTCAATTAGCATCTTATCCCTTATTGTTTCCTGCTGCAAAGTGAAGCCACAGTTAAGAAGATAAGTGTACTGCTGATTTAGATAACTATGGAAAGTAGCTATCCATCAGATTGCTGGTTGGTTGATGTGGCAGTGCAGTTTTCTTAAAGCAATACTTTGCTTTCTGCAAAGGCCAATTAAATGAAATGCAATTAGTATGCACTATTTTTTTTTTTTGCAATTCACGTGTAAAGATGTCTTAATTTACTTACCTACTGATTTATTTATTGTAGGAGATGAACTAGACTGAGCCTGAGGGAAGGGTCAAATATATCATCAGTCTTGAGTTTCTTTGCCCTCAAAAGAAATCCAGCCCAACTTGAATTCCATTGACTCAAATCTACCATCAATTTGCTTTGATCATTGGTACTTCAGATTCTCAGATATATGAGGTTAGTGTCCATGTTTCATTGGCACATGTTAGAGCAGGTAGCACACACTGATCAAAAACTTCAGTAAAAGTTTACTTTATACATATATGTATGTGTAGTGTGTATGTACAGTAGTGGCCAAAATTGTGGAAACCTTTTGGGGAAAAAATATTTTTGAGGTTTGATGGCTAATAACACCACTTTTTTTGGGAGTTTCAATATTCAAGTTTCATATTCCAATACTGGAATGGCCTGGGAATAGCCCTGACCTTAACCCAATTGAAAATCTATGGAGCAGCCGACTAAAGAAACTTGTTAGTCAGAAGCGACCCAGCAATAAAACCCAGTTAATCGAAGCAACCATTCAATCCTGGTTTCACATTATAACAGCTGCGGAACTCAAAGACTTGGTTCACTCCATGGGAAGACGTTGTAAGGCTGTAATTCATACTAAAAGTTACCCAACTAAGTATTAACTGACATGGTGATCATTTTGGTATATCTCATTTTTTCTATGGTGATCATTTTGGTATATCTCATTTTTTTCTACGTGTTTCACTTTTCTCTTTGTACTGTAACTGCTATTCTAATAGCAAATCCTTCATAAAAGTTATTGCATTACATTTGTGATTAAATTAACTTTCCATTGATATATAATTTTATGATACTACTGCAAAAAAAAAAAGTGGTGTTATTAGCTAGTTTTAGAAAATACACTTTTCCCAAAAGGTTTCCACAATTTTGGCCACTACTATATGTATGTATGTATGTATGTATGTATGTATGTATGTATGTATGTATGTATACAAGAGTGAAGGTTCATTCTCTGAGCTTGTGGGTTGGTTTCCAAACATTTCATTACCAGGACAGGTAACCTCTCAAGTGGAATTTAGGGGATATCAGTATTGGTGTTCTTCTCTTTATAAGGGTTTCAGGTTTGGGTGTGTCAAGTGAGGGTCTTGTGAGGTGGTGAACATAACCTAATGCCCCTTCCTCCTTCTATTTTCCCCACAACAACAATCCTGTGAGGTGAGTTGGGCTGAGAGGGAGGGATTGGCCCAAAGTCACCCATGTTTCATGTTTAAGGCGGGACTAGTATGCATAGTCCCCTGATGATTGTCCCAAAGTCACCCAGTGGCTTTCATGTTTAAGGTGGGACTAGAACTCACTGTCTCCTGGTGATTGGTCCAAAGTCACCCAGCTGGCTCTCATGCCTGAGGCAAGACTGGAACGCATAAGCTTATTACCTAGAATGCTGGCTTCATTCTGGTTAGTTGCCAGATACTGTGTTTCCCCAAAAATAAGACCCCGTCTTATATTTTTTTGAACCTTGAAATGAGTGTTTGGCCTTATTGCCACACACTCAAAAGGGCTTATTATCAGGGGATGTCTTATTTTGGGGAAAACAGGGTATCTATTGCTACATTAAAAAAGGTTGATAAACCTAGAAGGTATGACCAAGTTCATTTTGGATATGGAATAGACAGGAGTTTGGAAGTGTTGTATTTTGTCAGGGCCAACGTGCTGTTTAGTTCTGATTTACACATAGTCCTTGACTTGCAACCATTCATTTAGTGACCATTTGAAGTTACAACAGCACTGAAAAAAGTCACATGACCATTTTTCACACTTAGGATGGTTGTAACCTCCCTATGGTCATGTAATCAAAATTCAGATGCTTGGCAACAGACTCCTATTTATGATAGTTCCTAGTGCATGCGTGCGCAGAGCTGCCAGAAGGCAAGAACAGTTAAAACTAAAGGGATGACTTGGGAGTAAGGCCTGGAGATGATTGGCCCCTCCCATAAGACATAAAAGAGAAGCAAATGGGATGTGAGGTTTTGCAGGAAGCAATTAGTTCATCTGGTCAATTCAAGATTTGAAAATTCTGTTTGAGACTCTGTGCCAAGTCTGGCCTTGTCTTACGTCTGGAAATTAGCTCTCTGGCAGCGTTCCACGTGAGATAGGTAGCTGTTGATAACCTTCCTCTGAAAGACTGTTTATCAAGCCTTGAGGACTGTAAATGAAAGTAATTTACAGCTGTAGGAATTAAAGAGGTTTGTCGGGACTAAGTTTGTGCTGTTTACTTCCTAAGGAAGCCTAGGTCAGAACAGTTGCTAACGTCACAACCATAGTGAGTCACTTCACAGCTGTTGCAAAGGAGGTCGTAAAATGGGACAAAACTCACTCCATGGCTGTCTCGTTTCACAAATAGAAATTGTGGTCGTACGTCGAAGACTCCCAGTGTAAGGTTACCGAGTTTGGGTGATTCAAAGCTACATGCAAAGTGGGTTATAAAATCATCCAGTTTGGGGTTATAATCTTAATTTCTTAGAAGAGGTTAAACTCAGACCTCAGTTCTCTCCAATGTCTAAACCTGCTCCTTGTTATCTTCATTTCTAAATATCTCCCAACTCAATCAACAGAGGCATTTCTGGATTTTAATGGAATTCTCGAGAAGTGCTTAACGGGACTTATTTTACAAGCTGGCTGAACAGCTCCACTTAAATGCTATTATGTTGATGGCTCCTGCTGACAAAGGCTTTAGCAGAAAATGAGGAATCAGACAATACCGGACGAATATTTTATTGCCGAGCCGTGGGGGCACGAGGGGATTTAATATCACTGTTCTTTGCAACATCCACTTGTGCTAACACAGCACTGGGAGCCCCCCTTTTCACCTCCCAGTGAGCGTGTTTCTCCCACTCCTGAAGATGTGACACATTTTGCACAAAAATCACCTGTTTTGTCATGGAAATGGAGTGAATAAATGAATCCCAAGCGAGGCCTTGACAGCTCTCCAAAGTCAGCAGTTCCTCATGCAGCCAAGGGTGACCCTAGAAGAAACAGTAGCTGCTTCTGGAGGATGTACTCTTACTTACTCCTGCGTAGCTGATTCGTGGCTGTTATTCCTCCTTCTGCTCTTCTTTTCGTTTTATCTTTCCTTGTTCTGACCCAATTTCCCAGCCCACCAGTCCAGTTCCTCATACAACCCTGTAAGGCAGGATAGAGAAGAATCATCTAAGAAGAGAAGACTGAATAACATAGTTGCAATTTGCAAGGGACTTTGGAGGTCATCTAGTCCAACTCGCTGTTGAAGTTTATGGGACCCTATATCACTTCAGACAAGTGATTCTTCAGTCTCTTCTTGAACGCCTCCAGCGTTGGAGCACCAACTTCTGAAGGCAAGCCATTCCACTGATTCGCAGAATAGCAGAGTTGGAAGGGACCTTGGAGGTCTTCTAGTCCATCCCCCTGCTCAAGCAGGAGACCTTATACCATTTTAGACAAGCAGCTGTCCAGTCTCTTCTTAAAAGCCTCCAGTGATGAAGCATCCACAACTTCTGAAGGCAACTTCCGTTCCACAGGTTAATTGTTCTCACTGTTAGGAAATTTCTCCTTAGTTCTAGGTTGGTCTCTCTCTTTCATTAATTTCAATCCATTGTATCTTGTCCTGCATTCAGGTGCTTTGAAAAATAGGTTGACCTTCCTTCATCTTTATGATACCCTCTCTAATATTGGAAAACTGCTATTGTGTCTCCCGTAGTCCTTCATTTCACTAGACAGATCCAGTTCCTGTAATCGTTCTTTGTACATTTTACCCTCCAGTCCAGTGGTAGGTTCCTCCCGGTTCGGTCCGGTTCTCCCAAGCCAGTAGCAGTGACGATATGATGTCATCGAACTGGTTCTGGCTCCCTCCTCCCCCCCCACCCCCTGCGCCCCCCCCACCCCCGTATTGTTCTTGCCTTTTATTTGGCCCCACCCCCAATCTATTGCTGCCTCCTGAGTCCCAGCTGATGGTTAGAGGGAAAAAAACTGTTTAAACTCTTGCGGTGGGGCATCAAAGGGCCGTCCAACAGCTGATCAGTGTTAAAAGAAAACAAATGAGTAGACCGGTGCTTGAAAAAATACATGAGTAGATCAGTGCCTGCAAAAATAAATGGGTAGACCAGTGCCTGCAAAAATATATGAGTAGATCAGTGCCTGTAAAATTACATGAGTAGATCAGTACCTGCAAAAATACATGAGTAGATCAGTGCCTGTAAAAATACATGAGTAGATCAGTGACTGCAAAAATACATGAGTAGACCAGTGCCTGTAAAAATAAATGGGTAGATCAATACCTGCAAAAATACATGAGTAGATCAGTGCCTGTAAAAATACATGAGTAGATCAATGCCTGTAAAAATACATGAGTAGATCAGTGCCTGCAAAAATAAATGGGTAGATCAGTGCCTGTAAAAATACATGAGTAGATCAGTGACTGCAAAAATACATGAGTAGACCAGTGCCTGTAAAAATAAATGGGTAGATCAATACCTGCAAAAATACATGAGTAGATCAGTGCCTGTAAAAATACATGAGTAGATCAATGCCTGCAAAAATAAATGGGTAGATCAGTGCCTGTAAAAATACATGAGTAGATCAGTGACTGCAAAAATACATGAGTAGACCAGTGCCTGTAAAAATAAATGGGTAGATCAATACCTGCAAAAATACATGAGTAGATCAGTGCCTGTAAAAATACATGAGTAGATCAATGCCTGTAAAAATACATGAGTAGATCAGTGCCTGCAAAAATAAATGGGTAGATCAATACCTGCAAAAATACATGAGTAGATCAGTGCCTGTAAAAATACATGAGTAGATCAGTGCCTGTAAAAATACATGAGTAGATCAGTGACTGCAAAAATACATGAGTAGACCAGTGCCTGTAAAAATAAATGGATAGACCAGTGCCTGCAAAAATACATGAGTAGATCAGTGCCTGTAAAAATACATGAGTAGACCAGTGCCTGTAAAAATAAATGGGTAGATCAATACCTGCAAAAATACATGAGTAGATCAGTGCCTGTAAAAATACATGAGTAGATCAATGCCTGTAAAAATACATGAGTAGATCAGTGCCTGCAAAAATAAATGGGTAGATCAGTGCCTGTAAAAATACATGAGTAGACCGGTGCCTGTAAAAATAAATGGGTAGATCAGTGCCTGCAAAAATAAATGGGTAGATCAGTGCCTGTAAAAATACATGAGTAGACCGGTGCCTGTAAAAATAAATGGGTAGATCGGTACAGCTCTGCAAGCAGTTAAAAGCCTGGTAGACCAGTACCTCTGCTAAATCCTAAAGAATTGTCATATGACCATCAAGCCACACCCACAAAATAAGCCACGCCCACAGAACCGGTAGTAAAAAAAATTAGAACCCACCCCTGCTCCAGTCCCCTTAATAAACTTTACTGCTCTTCTCTGCACTCTTTCCAGAGTCTCAACATCTTTTTTACAATGTGATGACCAGAACTGGATGCAGGATTCCAAGTGTGGCCTTACCAAAGCATTATAAAGTGGTATTAACACTTCACGTGATCTTGATTCTATCCCTCTGTTTATGCAGCCTAGAACTGTGTTGGCTTTTTTGGCAGCTGCTGCACACGGCTGGCTCATATTTAAGGGATTGTCCTTTAGGACTCCAAGATCCCTCTCACAGTTACTAGCATTAAGCCACGTTTCACCTAGTCTGTGACAGAATAATATTGTGACAAATAAGAAGAAGCTGAATCGATGGACTGATTTGTTTATTTATGTGAGAAACAGCATTAAACCAAAAGCAGTTGGACGGCCGCAATCAAAATCCTTCCAATCCAGTTGAAAGACATTAGAGAAGATACTATATGGAATACAAATTTAAAGTCATTTGAGGGTTTTATGGAAATATCTTTTAGTGATATGGGCAGAAGAATAAAGATATTATGTATGGTAGACCTGTAGGAAAGTGGGTGATATAAAATTGATATGGTACAAGGGGATAGGTTAGGTTACTGATTGCCTAGTTTAGGATGTTATGTTTAGATATTAATATATTTTAAAAGAAATATAAGTATCCAGGTGGAGGAAATGGGTAGATTATGAGTAGAATAAATGCCAAATTAGGATCTATTATATAGTTTTTATCCAAATGCTGTTAAATGTATAGTATACAGGGGATATAATAATAATGTTAGGAAGAAATGTATAGCACATAGGGGGTGGTGTATAAGGGTGGTAAAGTATTATATAATGTGATATTAATTTGGATTTCATCTTGGAGAAGCCATGGGGGGAAGGGAGGGTGAGGGGGGGTTGGGGGGGGGAAAGGGGGGAAAATTTGTATTTGAAAAACTTTTTCAATAAAAAAAAATCCTTCCAATCCATAATCTTTTCAAAATATATCTGTAGCTTCTTTAGGCTACTGTGCAAAGCAATAGAGGAGATTAATATATCCTCATGGAATCTTGGAATGTAGGGGTTGGAGACCGCCTACCCAAACCCATGCCAGCAAATAATAACTTTATTTTTTATTTTATTCATTTATTTTTATAAGCAACATATCCGACACACTCGCCTCCTCCTATTTTCCCCACAGCAGCAATCTTGTGAGGTGGGTGGGGCTAAGAGAAAGAGAGAGAGTGACTAGCTCAAAGTTACCCAGCTGGCTTTCATGGCTAAGAGAGAACTAGAACTCACCATCTCCTGGGGATTGGCCATAAATCACCCAGTTTTCATACCTAAAGTGGGACTAGAACTCACAGTCTTCTGGTGATTGGCCCAAAATCACCTCGTTGGCTTTTTGTCCCTAGGGTGGGAGTAGAACTCACAAACTCTTGGATAATCTGCTATTCTAAGTACCGTATTTTTTGGAGTATAAGACGCACCTTTTTCTCCAAAAAAAGAGGGTGAAAATCTGGGTGCGTCTTATACTGCGAATGTAGCCCCGCCCAGCTGCTCAAACAGAGGTTTCAGAGGCTGAAAAAAGCTTCTGAAAGAAGCTTCAGAAAAAAAAAGCTGCTGAAAGGCTTTTATCTAAAATAATATGGCAAGTAACTGTTGGAAGAAATATCCTTCTAGGTTCTGCTCCAAGTGGGGAAACAGACACTGGAAACATGGAGACTGCTTGGAAAGATGGTTTAATGGTGGACAGGTTCACATGGCTTGAGTTCCTGAACAGAAAAGGGGCAGATACAGCGAGTTTTTCAGGTTTTATGCTCTCTCTGGCTTTGAACTTCTTGGGGCCCAGAAAGAGTACTCTGATTGGTTGTCAGACTCCCAGGGGGTGGGGGTCTTAGCTAGCCTTGCTGGCTGATGGTCACATGTGCTTCCCAGGTCACATGTGGTGAGTTTCTGCTGCTATTGTGTAGAGGGCTAATCCTATCTTTGTTGGATCTTTGGCAATTCCTAGTATGGCTCTGCCTGAAGGAGGTAGATCTTCGTTATGTAGAATAGACTGGCCCAGGCCTTAATGGCCCATTGACAAAGGGTGGAGGGCAGGAAGGTGGGAGCTGCTTTGTCTGTAAAATATGCTTCTCCATTTCTCATCCAGGGAAATATAATATTCTGCCTTTTTCATATTTCCTAAAATATTTCACACTTCCAGGAAAGGGGTGGGTGCTAACCTCCTACATAACAAAAGAAGAATCAGTAAAGGTTCTCACCAAACTATGCTAACAAATCTGGAGAATGACACAATAACCAACAGATCAGAAGAGGTTAATCTACATACCAATACCAAAGAAAGGAGATTGAACAGAGTACAGATAGTCCCTCAGAATAAAAGCCTCTGAAAGAAGCTTCAAAAAAAAAGCCTCCAAACAGAGCTTCAGAAAAAAAGTCTTTTTTTCTGAAGCTCTGTTTCGGAGGCTTTTAGAGGCAGAAAAAGATGTTTTTTCTGAAACAGAGTTTCAGAAGTTTCAGAGGCAGAGAAAAAAAGCAAGGCACAGAGCTCACAACCAAGGAACCTGTTGCTAAAATTCACCTCTGGAAACAGCTGATTGGGGGTATTCCAGGAGGCCGATCCACCCACCAATCAGCTTTTTTCTTATTTTCCTCCCCAAAAACTAAGGTGTGTCTTATACTCCAAAAAATATGGGAATGCTTTCTCCAGGTGGTCAACAATTAGTTGGTTTGCTTAATAAACTAACTCTTACCTTCCCCTCTTACTTGGTTTGGGTGTTTGCCTGTTTGTTCTAATTTCATGGTATTGTTTAGTCCCTCTCTTGCTCTGTCAATTAAACCATTTGACAGTAGCCCCATCTAATGGCCCATGTTTAAAAAGAAGCTAGTTGTTGCAGTGTAATTGTTGAAATATCAAGGGTATTGTGTCCTCCATTACTTAAACTTCCAGTTGTGGCTCTCACAATTTTGAGGAATGTTTATGACTGACAATCCTTTCTTTACGGCTCTATCCTTCAAGCTCTGGCTGATACCGAAGAGAATGACCGCCTGAGCACTTGATCAAATGCCAAGATGCCATTATTTTCAGGAGAATATTTGGAGTGTTTGAGGTCCACATCAATTTATTTCAACCAGTGGATTCAATCGCTCCGGGACTTCGCATTGTAGGGCTTCTGGTGCAGACACATGGAAAGGAAGAGTCCATCTCAAACTGACCTCAAGTAAATGTTATGGAGATGGGTTGCAGTGACATCATTCAACCTTGGAATTTGCATTCTGTTTCGGGAAAGGATAGAGGCAATTGAATTATTTTCTTGCCTGGACACGGTTTATGGATATCAATCATCATCCTTCTGAAGATGCTTTGAGATCATTGGGGTGGGTAGCGGGGCAGGAAACAAAGCACATAAAATTAAGCATCCCAGATTTACAACACAAAACCTCAAATGAAGTTTCAGGACCTTTGCCAGATCTTGTCATTGGACTTGGGTGGTGTCAGGGAGAAATGTTCAAAAGGTAATTCATTCAGGAGAATAATTTCCAACTTGCCTGGTTGTGCTAGAGAAGCAAAACTAAAGCATCATCTGTTTTTTAGTCTAATTTCCCTCCCAAAGAGTTGAATCATATTATTATGCAAAAGGTAGATAATTCTACTTTCTACTCAGAAGAGTGAAAGATTCAGAGTCATCTAGTAAATTTTATTTATGGAATATCTCGGTTTATGCCCACTCTTGTACCATTCTATTCTTCAGACACTGTCTTACAATGTGTGTTGAATTTTGTCTTCTGTTGTGGGTTTTTTTTTTTTTCCAGAACTGTTTACAATGTCCATGGAGATTCTCAGTCATCCAGATTATGGTTCTTCCAAAAGTGCTTTTTCAAAAGGCAACTGGCTTTTCTTTGAAGATGGTTAACTTCTCATCCAAGAAGCTTCTTCAAAACTTCTTGGATGAGAAGCGAAGCGTCTTCAAGGAAAAGCAAAATCCAGTTGCTTTTTCAAAAAGCACCTTTGGGACCTCTCCTTACAATGGTCTTTCCATCTTTTTTTGCCTCTTGGAGACAAGAATAAGGTTGAAACCATAATCAATCAAACTAGAATTGGAAATGACCATTGAAATCTCAAGCCCAGCTCTCTGTGTAGTTTGTTGTTTGGTCGCTACGTTGTTTCTGACTCTTTGTGATCCCATGGACCATAGCATGCCAGGCCTCCCTGGTCTCCACTGTCATGTGGAGTTTCCCAAATTCCTGTTCCTTGCTTGGATGACACTATCTAAGCATCTCATCCTCACCATCCCCTTCTCCTTTTGCTTTCCATCTTACCCAACATCAGAATCTTCAATGAGTCATTTCTTCTCATAAGGGGATCAAAGTATTTGAGCTTCAGTTTCAGTATCACTCCTTCTAAAAGACAGACAGGTTTGATTTCCTTGAGGATTGACTGACTGGATCTCCTTGAGGTCAAAGAGGCCTTCAGGAAGTCTTCTCCAGCATCAATTCTTCGGCGCTCAACCTTCCTTAGGGTCTAACTCTCACAGCCATACATTGAAGTAGAATGAGCTTATCTGGTCTTAGTTTCCTGCTTAGTTTCCTGGCAGGGCTGACATCTCACCAATTAATCTCCCATAGGATTAGCCCAGGAGTTGGCGAGCACAGGTTCTTTCTATTCAATAATTCCATCTCCCGGGATCCTGCAAATATGCCTTCTCTGTAACAAAGCCTCTGGAATATGGTTCCCCCTGAGATCTCAGTGGCTTCCATCTTGCTGGAGTTTCAGAGGACCTTAAAGATTCATCCGTTCACCCAGGCCTTTGGCTTTGGTTGAAGCCCCTTTTTAAATAGCAGGTGTCTGTTTTTTGTTGTTGCCTGTATTGGAAGAAATATCCATCTGGGTTCAGTTCCAAGTGGGGAGAAAGACACTGGAAACATGGAGGCTGATTGGAAAGATGGTTTATTGATGAAGAGGAACACATGGGTTCGAGGTCCTGGGCAGCTAAACATATGGAGTGGGGAGTGAGGGGTATTTATAACCTCTCTTGGGCTTTGAACTTGAGCTTCCTGTTCCTGTGCAAGAATATGTATTCTATTGGCTGTAGTCAGACTCCCATGTGGAGTCATGTTGGTCTGAATCAAGTTTGGTTGAACCTTGGGCTGATGCAATGTCCCCAGGTGATTTTGCAATGCAGTGAGCCCTGCTGCTAGATAATCCCATTTTTAAAAAAAATTGATTTATATGCCGCCCTTCTCCGGAGACTCAGGGCGTCTTACAATGTGCTAAGCAATAGCCTTCATCCTTTTGTATATTTATACAAATTCAGTTTATTGCCCCCACAACTGGGTCCTCAATTTACCTGCCTTAGAAAGGATGGAAGGCTGAGTCAACCTTGAGCCTTGGAGAGATTCGAACCTGCAGTAATTGCAGGCAGCTGGTCTTAATAACAGGGTGCTTTAGACCACTGTACTACCAAGGCTCCTCCATTATGTCCTGGAGGGTCACGTTTTAATTCCATCACCCTGGAGCTGAAGGTCTTTTGTTTTGTAGATCAGCTGGCCCAGTCTTTCTTAATGGGCACCAAATATCTGTTGGGCGCAGGGAGCTGGGGCTCTGTGTTTCTGTCTCCCTTAAGATTTTTAATTTCTCTTTTAGGGGAAATATTTTATCCTGCCTTTTAAAATATTCCTCAAAATATTTAATTCTTCTAGGAAGGGGGTGGAAGTGCTTTCTACACCTGCCATCTTTTGTTCCTTCCTTGCCTTTTACTGTTTTGTGTTTTCTCCTGATATATATATATATATATATATATATATATATATATATATATATATATATATATATATATATATATATATATATATATATATATTTACTTATGAATTCCCAAAGACACTTGAAATTCATTAGTGTACACATTTCAACAACAATAATAAAATGGAAGAATGGAGATCGGGACTTGCCCTTGAGGTGTTTAAAATAGCTTTTAAAAGGTAAAGGTTCCCCTCGCACATATGTGCTAGTCGTTCCCGACTCTAGGGGGCAGTGCTCATCTCCGTTTCAAAGCCGAAGAGCCAGCGCTGTCCAAAGATGTGGCCGGCATGACTAAACTTCAAAGGCGCACAGAACGCTGTTACCTTCCCACCTGTTTTTCTACTTGCATTTTTAATGTGCTTTCGAACTGCTAGGTTGGCAGAAGCTGGGACAAGTAACAGGAGCTCACCCCATTATGCGGCACTAGGGATTCGAACTGCTGAACTGCCGACTTTTCGATCGACAAGCTCAGCGTCTTAGCCACTGAGCCACCATATCAAATAAATAGCTTTAGAAATAAATAAATAGCTTTAGAAGGAGCCTTAATGCCAATATGTCCAACTTCCTACTCACTTCCGGAATCTAAATTAAGCATCTCAGATCATATCACTCTTCAGAAGTCACTGCTTCAGAACTTCACTCTGGGAAGGGAAAGCCCATCATTTCTACGAGTCATTGGTTCTACTCTCAACTAACTCTTCCTGTTAAAAAAAGTTCTTTTCTAATATTCCATCAGAATCTGCCTTCCTGTAATGTAAGGGTATTATTTTTGTGCCCTTCACTGCGGGATGATTTGGTTTTCTTTTGTGTGACAGCTCTTCAAATCCTTAAGAAGTGTTTTCTCCTGATCTCCATCTTGTCTTTCATTCTGACAATTAAATATATTCCATTCTGTCTTCTCTCGTGGGCCTTAGTTTTTCCACACTCTTTGCTTCTGGTCCCATTTCTCATCTGGTTCCATTTCTTTGGAATTTTCTAAAGGAGCTTCAAGAAGAGACTGGACAGCTGTTTATCTAGAATTGCCTAGGATCTCCAGCTTGTGTAGGGCGTTGGACTAGAAGACCTCCAAGATCCCTTCCAACCAGGGGTGAAATGCTCCCAGTTCAGACCGGATCGCCCGATCTGGTAGCGATGGCGGAGGGTGGTTTGGAGAACCGGTAGCAAAAATCCCTGGCCCCCCCCCCCCATGCCTAGCTGAGCTGCACGATCATCAGAGGCTTTTTTTTTTTTTTACTTTTAAAAGCATTTTTTCTACAACCTCTTCCGATGAAAAAATGCTTTCAAAAGTAAAAAAAAAAAAAAAAAAAGCCTCTGATGATCGTGCGGCTCAGCTGGGATCGTCAGATCGGCTTGGCCGAAGAGGTGGTAAAAAAAATGCTTTGAAAAGTCTCTGACGATCCCAGCTGAGTTCCTGATTGGCAGAGAGGCTTTTCAAAGCATTAGAAAAAATGCTTTGAAAAGTTTTTTTTTTTAAAAAAAGTTGGCCACGCCAACCCAGTCAAATTACCCCACACACACACTAAACCACAGAACCGGTAGTAACAGATTTTACATTTCACCCCTGCTTCCAACCCTATTATTTATTTATTTATTTATTTTTCAAATTTATATACCACCCTTCTCCCAAAGGACTCAGGGCGGTGTACAGCCAAAGTAAAAACATAAATACAAACATTAAAACCAATTTTAAAAGATATATATATGTTTGGCCCCAAAATTAAAAGAACAGTAACAAAGCTATTAAAAACATTTTAAAAAGTGTTAGGCCAGCCCGGCTTGCTGGAAAAAGAAGGTTTTAAGGGCACGGCAGAAGGCACCGAGGTCTTGGATTCTCCTTATCTCTGGGGGCAGCTGATTCCAGAGGGTAGGTGCCCCCACAGAGAAGGCCCTCCCCCTGGGGGTCACCAGCCTACATTGATTGGCTGATGGCACCCCGAGGAGGCCCTCTCTGTGGGAGCGCACAGGTCGGTGGGAGGCCATTGGTGGCAGCAGGCGGTCTCGAAGATAACTAGGCCCTATGCCATGGAGCGCTTGAAAGGTGGTAACCAACACCTTGAAGCGCACCCAGAAGACCACTGGGAGCCAGTGCAGCTCACGCAGGAGTGGTGTTACATGGAAGCGCCATGCAGCTCCCGTAACTATCTGTGCAGCCGCATTCTGGACCAGCTGGAGTCTCTGGGTGCTCTTCAAGGGGAGCTCCATGTAGAGAGCATTGCCGTAGTCCAGGCGAGAGGTGACGAGGGCATGAGTGACTGTGCACAAGGAATCCCGATCTAGAAAGGGCCGCAACTGGCGGATCAAGCGAATCTGATAAAAGGTCCCCCTGGCTACAGCCATCAGATGCTCCTCCAAGGACAGCTGTGTATCCAGGAGGATGCCCAAGTTGCGAGCCCTCTCCATGGGGGCCAAGGATTTGCCCCCAATAGTCAGTGATGGAGTCAACTGACTATATCGGGATGCCGGAAACCACAGCCACTCAGTCTTGGGTGGGCCTGAGCCTGTTCCTCCCTATCCAGATCCGCACGGCCTCCAGGCACCGGGACATCACTTCAAGGGCATCATTAGGGTGGCCCGGGGTGGAGATGTACAGCTGGGTGTCGTCAGCGTACTGGTGGTACTTCACCCCAAAGCCATGGATGATCTCATCCAGCGGCTTCACATAGATGTTGAACAAAAGGGGCGAGAGAACTGACCCCTGAGGCACCCCACATATGAGGCGTCTCGAGGTCGACCTCTGCCAACACAAACTGTGAGCGGTCCGAGAGAAAGGAGGAGAACCACCGTAACACGGTGCCCCCCATCCTCAACTCTTCCAACCGGCGCAGCATGATATCATGGTCGATGGTATCAAAAGCCTCTGAGAGGTCTAACAGGACCAGAACAGAGGAGCAACCCCTGTCCTGAGCCCTCCAGAGATCATCTACCAATGCGACCAATGCCGTTTCCATGCTGTACCCAGGCCTGAAGCCCGACTGGAATGGATCTAGATAAGACGTTTCCTCCAGGTATTGTGGAAACTGTCATGCAACCACATTCTCAACAACCTTTGCCACAAAGCGAAGGTTGGAGATGGGACGATAGTTGGCTAATACTGCCGGGTCCAGGGAAGGCTTCTTGAAGAGAGGCCTCACCACCGCCTCTTTCAAGGCCATGGGGAGGTAACCCTCACTCAATGAAGCGTTGATAATTCCCTGGAGCCAGCCTTGTGTAACCTCCCAGGAAGTCAGTACTAACCAGGAGGGACACGGGTCCAGCAAACATGTGGCCGCACTAAGTCTCCCCAAAGTCCTGTCCACGTCATCAGGGGTCACAGAGTCAAACTCTTCCCAGATAACATTCTCAAGACTATTCCTCGCCACCCTGCCCAAATCTACCCAGTCAGAGTCCAAATCCCCCTGGATCTGTGCGCTTTTGTCATACAGATATTGTCCAAATTCCTCGGTCCTGCCTTCCAGGGGATCCTCCCGCACTCCCGGATGTAACAAGGAGTGGGTCACTCCTGCTGGACGATTATCTGATGATGCAATGAGGGCGGAAAAGTAATTAAACTTTGCTGCCTTTACCGCCACTAGGTAGGTCTTAATATGCGACCTTACCAGTGTTTGATCAGATTCAGTGAGACTGGCCCTCCAACCACTCTCTAGGCATCTTTTCTGGTGCTTCATCTCCCTCAGCTCCTCAGTAAACCAGGGAGCCCCACAGGATCAGCACCAGGTCAGAGGCCGCAAAAGCACGACTATTATTCTACGTTCTAACCAAACACAGCCCTCTGAATTGGAGTCAAAGAAGTGTGCTTAGAAAATACGGTCCTTTCCCTTCCCATGGTACTAATGAGGTTCTTGACTTACGACAGTTCATTTAGTGCCCATTGCAAAGTTACAACGCCATTTTTCACACTTACGACTATTGCAGCATTCCCATGGTTACAGGATCAAAATTCAGACGCTTGGCAACTGATTCATATTGATGACGGTCGCAGGGTCCCACGGTCACATGATCACTTTTTATGAATGCCTGACAAGCAAAGACAACAGGGAAGCCAGTTTCACTTAAGAACTGAATTACTATCTTAACACCCGCAGTGATTGACTTAACAACTGTGGCAAGAGAGGGTAAAATAATGCAACAAAACTCACTTGACAAATGTCTCGCTTAGCAATGTAAATTTTGGGCTCGATTGTGGTTGTAAATTGACGATTAGCCGTATAACTATGTTTGAGGGGTCCTTGGTGCTCTTTGAGCTTGGTTGTTTTCTTGCAGACATTTTATTACCCAACTAGGTAACATCATCAGTGCTCTAGCACTGATGATGTTATCTAGTTTGGGTAATGAAACATCTGCAACAAAACAAGTTCAGAGAGCACCAAGACCCCTCCCTTCGATCCTGAGCTACAAATATTCTCCTTTACTGGTACAACTGTTTGCAACGAGAGTAACATTTGCACATTTATAAAGTGTGAGAAAAGAACGGTTGCAGGAACTGGGTATGTCTAGTTTGATGAAGAGAAGGACTAGGGGAGATGTCAGCATTCCAATTTATGATCTCCTCCAGCGCTGACATGAATGAGAGAGGGAGAAGCTTTGCTTTAATGCTGAGATGAACTTTTACCTAGTTTCCTGCTCTTTAGTAGATAGCGTTACCTGGGTGATAGAGGGAGGGGGGAATTCCTGTGAATAGAAAGTGCTTGGGACGGAGAGATGGATCTGCACGATGGCCAATGAGACATTGGGGTTGAAGAACGGAAAGGGAGGGGTTTGGAAGGAGGTGCCAGTTTTGGCTGCACAAAGAGTTCAGCGATGATGTTTGTTTCTATTCTTAAATAAAGAAAAGGTTCATCAGAGACTTTGTGTTTGAGAATTAAGTTTATTTAAGATAGCACCGAAACCTGACAGGAGACATGATAGCAGTGTTCCAATATCTCAGGGGCTGCCACAAAGAAGAGGGAGTCAAGCTATTCTCCAAAGCACCTGAGGGTAGAACAAGAAGCAAAGGATGGAAACTAATCAAGGAGAGAAACAATTTAGAATTAAGGAGAAATTTCCTAACATAAGAACAATTAATCAATGGAACAACTTGCCTGCAGAAGTTGTGAATGCTCCAACACTGGAAGTTTTTAAGAAGATGTTGGATAACCATTTGTCTGAAGTGGTGTAGGGTTTCCTGCCTAAGTAGGGGGTTGGACTAGAAGACCTCCATGGTCCCTTCCAACTCTGTTATTCTAAATACCCTAGTCTCTACCTTCACATGTATATGTCCACAATTTCCTTTTTCTATATTTCTACTCTCTTCTGCTTTAAAATGAAGATATGCTGAAGCTTTGGCCACTATTACAAGATTCTACTTTAATAATATTCAAGGATAGTGTCATTTTATGAGATTCTGAATGTTGGCAACCAACTCCTGTCTTAAGCAGCAGGGTGCAGTTTGATGGGTGTTTGACCAGAAGTGAAAGCAGCAAGCGTTCAAACTTCTGAGAAGATCCGACTTGCAGATTTTCTCTCTTAGCATATTCAGAAGATTTAAGGAATTCATTTCAAGCTGAGCTAAACAATTGCCAAGACCAACCCTCTGCAAGTTTATTCATAAATGCAGACCTCACCTGTTTCATTTTGCTGACTGGTGTCATTGAGGGATATTACGAACAATTGAAGAGCAAACATGTTCTTCCTCATCTTGCTTTCACTAGAATAATAGAGTTGGGAGGGACCTTGGAGGCTGTCTAGTCTAACCCTCTATGCAAGCAGGAGACCCTATACCATTCCAGACAAGTGGCTGTCCAGTCTCTTTGTCAATCTCAAAGCACCCTTAGGTTGTTGCAACCATTATCACTTCTCAACCTGCCAAAGAACCAAGGGGGGAGGGAAGGGTGAGATGGAATGCAGGCTCTAAACTTCAAGAGGAAGAGCTATGAGAGCCAAGGACACTCCGGCAGGTGTTTGCCAAGATGAGAGACTTTTTCTCATAACAATACAATGACATTCAATTGAACAATGTGACCTGAACTAATAGGGGAGAGGGGAGAAATCTACACTGTCATTCTTGAGGGATGACACCCCTCTACCCACCCATCCATCTGTATAAACTGAGGCCATTCCTTGGGTTGATAAAAAGAGAAATGTCCAGGGATCCAGAAGCAGAATCTCTCTCAGGCTCTGATGATACCATCACAGTGGAGGGATTAATAAAGGAGAATATTTGTAACTCAGGGTTGAAATAAGGAGTCCTTGGTGGACAGACAAGGAATAATAGATGGAAACTGATCAAGGAGAGACCAAGAAATAAGGAGAAATTTCCTGACAGTGAGAACAATCAATCAGTAGATTAGCTTGTTTTAAGAACTTGTGGATGCTCCCTCAGTGGAGATTCTCAAGAAGAGATAGACAATCAATTGTCTGGAATGGTATAGGATCTCTTGCTTGAGACCAAAGTCCAGCCCACTTTGAATTTCATTGACATTCATCTGCCACCAATTAACTTTGATCATTAGTAGTTCGATTCTTGTAGAAAGCTTTCATGTACAATAAACTTATACATTTGTTTGAACTGCCTGGACTCCTGATTTCCTGTGCTTGACATAGATAGTAGATAGACAGACAGACAGACAGACAGACAGACAGACAGACAGATAATAGATAGATAGATAGATAGATAGATAGATGATAGATATAATAGATCAAGAGAAGAGGTGATAGAGAGAGAGAATAGTGATAGATAGATAGATAGATAGATAGATAGATAGATAGATAGATAGAGATAAACAGATATAATAGATCAAGAGAAAGACATGATAGAGAGAGAGAATAGATAGAAAGTGATAGCTAGCTAGCTAGATAGCTAGATAGCTAGATAGATGATTGACAGATGATAGTTGATAGATAGATGATAGATAGAGATAGATATAATAGATCAAGAGAAAAACGATAGAGAGAGAATAGATAGAAACTGATGATAGCTAGTTAGTTAGTTAGCTAGCTAGCTAGCTAGCTAGAGATAGATAGATAGATAGATAGATAGATAGATAGATAGATAGATGATAGACAAATGATAGATGATAGAGAGATGATAGAGAGAGAGAGAGAGAGAAAGAGATGATAGAGAGAGAGAGAGAGAGAGAGAGAGAGATAGACAGACAGACAGAGGACAGACAGACACTCAAAGCTAATGTCACATTTGACCCCTCCCTCCGGATCAACCTGGTCATTTCCTGCATCATCTTTGGGAGGTGACCCTCTCACTGACAGTTTTTAAATTCTCCACCCTCTTCTTTAAAACTCCCAGAGATGAACCCACCTTTAACCCACCTTAAAAAAAGCTTCCAAAACAAGTCCCATTTCAACCAGAATTTAAAGCATCTAGAGAGAAAAACCAGCATGCCAGAATCATTCCTTCAAGCTAACAAGAACTTCTTCCCAACCCTTAACCTGCGGGTTCCTTTTCAGAACCGGCTTTGTTCCTTCCGTTTTGATTCAGCCTGGTTTTAGAAACCATTTGGTCCTGCCATTTGCATCTCTTCTCATGCTGTCCCAAAACAAAGCTTCCAGGCACATCGATGGCTGTTCTCTCTTTAAGGATCCATCACCTGTGTCCATCTGCCTTAATAACTGTTCACTCATTATGACAGATGCTGTTCGAACAGGCAGTTCGCCACCATATATATATATTTTGGGGGGAGACAGAAAAGACGTTTATGCCGTGACCTTCCTTGAAATATGGGGGTCTGTTCACCAGGGGAGTTTCAGAGACCACATTACTTCTGAGTCTCCAAAGCGGAAAGACGAGACGGAGCTCTGAAAAGATAAAGCAATCACTCAGGGCATCCCACTGTAAATAAACCTATGAAGGTTGACCCATTTCTGATTTATCTTTTGGGCCGCTCTGATATAATATTGGCCAGATAAATGCTTTTTCTTTTACACTCTCCTTTCCCATTGTTGTGGTCTGCCAGCAGCCTGCAGACCTGGCAATGGAGTTGGACAGTGAGGAGGCTGGGGAGGCTGGGGAGGACAATGGACCAGTCCTGGAGTCAGGGGAAGGCCCGGATGAGGGCTCTGCGTCGGAGGCAGAGACGGGGCCAGGGCCACCTGGGAGCTATGCACGGACTCTGGAGCCTCCAGAGGTGTACAGCAGAGAGGCATAAGAACAGGAGGAGCCTGTTCCTAGTGCACGCATGCGAAGAGCTGCCAGAAGACAAGAGCAGCTGAAGCAAAAAGGACGACTTGGGAGTAAGGCCAGGAGATGATTGGCCCTTCCCCGAAGGCTTAAAAGAGCAGCAATGAGCTGTTGGGTTCTTTGTAGAAAAGCAATGTTGATTCCAATGCTTCTTGTCAGTGTCTCTTGAACTTTGCGGGGTGGGTTTGCTAAGAAAAGCCTTTGGCAGGTTGCCAAAGACATCAAAGGATGGTGATAAGGCTGACGGACTGATTATTAAGAATTTTTTTGGGACTAAGCTGAGAATGAATTCATTCTCAGCTGTTTTAATAAAATAAGTTTGTTGAGGACAGAATTGTGTTTGGTAATCACTACTTGGGCCTTGGTCACAACACCCATTCTCTGTCCCTCTCGTTCATCCCTCTCTCTTAATTCAAGTTGGAGAAATGTTTTGGCACTAGGCGATGTTCATTCAAAAATGTTTTGATGTCAGCAGCCATCCCATGCCTCCAAAGATTAAGAAGGCACTTTATTGATTGTATCAAGCGATTAAGGAGGGAAGATAAAAAAAAAGAAAGAAAGAAACCGGCGGGATCCTGTTGGAAAGATTGATTTATAAGAGGCTGGATAATCTATCCGAGCTAAAATATTTGCCTGCGAGCCAACATAATGTTTAGTTAATGGACAGAATTTGCGGGGATTGACAAAGGAGGCATTGAAATGGCTTTCACAGAGAGCGGATTCGGAAAAGAGTTACATTACAGTAACGGAGGACTGTTAAGTAGCTTGTTTCATGTTGAGAAGTAATTGCTCATGCAGAAATCAGAAACTGGAAATGAAGATCAGGAACTGTTCATTATCTTAATGTTTGGAGGTGTTCAGAAGCGCTGGATACTGAAGCAAATAGCATGGAGATAACCTCGTCACTTATCTATTGAAGGAAAAAGCATGGCGGACCTTTAAATGTGAATGGCTAACCTGCTACTTCCTGAACCTTGAGTAAATTATTCCAAATTTTGGATCATGGGCAACCATTTTTATTAATTTTTTAGTATTAATTTTTTTTTATTTTCTGGATCACGACGCCTTGCGCACAGTCACTCACGCCTTTGTCACTTCCTGACTGGACTACTGCAATGCTCTTTACATGGGGCTCCCCTTGAAAAGCACCCGGAGGCTCCAACTGGTCCAGAATGTGGCCGCGCAGGTGGTTATGGGCGCAACTTGTTGTGCCCACATGACACCTCTCCTGCGCAAGCTGCACTGGCTCCCAGTGGTCTTCCGGGTGCAATTCAAGGTGTTGGTCACCACCTTTAAAGCGCTCCATGGCATTGGACCTGGGTACCTTCGAGACCGTCTTCTGCCACCAGTAGCCTCCCACCAGCCAGTCCGCTCCCACAGAGAGGGTCTCCTCAGGGTGCCATCGGCCAAGTTATGTTGGCTGGTGACACCCAGGGGGAAGGCCTTCTCTGTGGGAGCCCCAGCCCTGTGGAATGAACTGCCCCCGGAAATTCGTAAAATCTCTGATCTCTGTGTGTTTCACTGTGCCCTCAAAACCTTGTTGTTCCACCAGGCTGGGCTATCAAGGTAAAGATTTTAATTGGTTCTAAATGGGATTTTAAATTTGGGGTTTTATAAATTGAGCCTATCATTTAATAATTTTAATTATTTTTAAATTTTGTCTGTCTTTGTGCTTTTAATCAGGCTGTACACTGCCCTGAGTCCTTCGGGAGAAGGGCGGTATAGAAATATAATAAATAAATAAATAAATAAGTTCTCCTGCAGATTTTGGATTTAAGGATTTGGGTTTGGCTAGTCTAGAGAAAAGAAGGACTGGGGGTGACATGATTATTCCAATATTTGAAGGGCTGCCACAAAGAAGAGGGGAGTCAACCTATTTTTCCAAAACACCAGAAAGCAGGACAAGAAACAATGGGTGGAAACTAACCAAGGAGAGAAGCAACCTGGATTCAAGGAGAAACTTCCTAACAGTGAGGACAATCAACCAGTGGAACGACTTGCCTTCAGAAGTTGTGGGTGCTCAAACAGGGAAGGTTTTTAAGGAGAGACTGGACAGCCACTTGTCCGAAATGGTATAGGATCTCCTGCTTGAGGAGGGGGTTGGATTAGAAGACCACCCCAAGGTCCCTTCCAGGTCTATTCTATTTTAAATTTGGCACCCCGTGGGAACTCACCTCAACTGGGTTTTGTGAAATGAGATTCAGTGGACTGCATCACTGTTGCTGTAGGACAGTGATGGCTAACCTTTTTGTCGTCAAGTGCCGAAAGCATGCTTGTGCACAACACCCGGGATCCATAATGAAATTCGTATGCGATGCCCCCACATGCCCCAATCCCCCTCACATGCGTGCATGACCCCTGCATGCTCCCCCACCCTATGTGCACATGACTCCTTGTGCTCTCCCCAGCCCCCACACATGTGACCCCCCCCCCGTGCCCCATTTTGGGCCTAGCAGGCCTCCCTGCAGCCTCCTGGGACCAAAAATGGGCTGTTGGGGGCCCGCCCCTGTGCTCCCCCCTGCCTCCCATGCATGTGTTCACGACTCCCCCCATCCCCCACGCTCATGTGCACACATCTCCCACATGTGCCCTGCCCCCACACATGCACGGCACAGACACAAAAATCAGCTGGCTGGCGGGAAGCACACACACACGCACAGTGGAGATGAGCTAGGGCAACAGTTTACGTGCCCACAGAGAGGGCTCTTCATGCCACCTGTGGCACGCATGCTATAGGTTTGCCGTCACAGCTGTAGGAGATGACCAGACTGACCTTGAAGGAGGGGTCAAATGCATCATCAGTCTCAAGTTCCTTCATGTCCAGCAGACATCTAAGTCCAGCCCGCCTTGAATTCCGTTGACTTATCTACCTGCCAACTAGCTTTGATCACTAGTAGTATGTCAGATGCTTATAGAGGGGTTTTACAAAAAGTATCCTAATTGTTAAGGATATTGTTGTGTTAGCAACCAGCAGAGTAAATGCACAGAGAAACGGTACTGAGAGCAATGAATACAATACATAGAAACTGGTTTAACAAAGCTTTTACTTTGTACTGAAAAACAATTGCATAGTCTTTTAATCAATCCAAGTCTTTAGCCATTCAAATCAGTCCGAAGTTACAGATATCTTCTTACCAGACAAACAGCAGTCGGTAATAAACAGCAATTCACGCTGGTAACAAATCACGATGGTAGCAGATCCATCCACTTCTTCACACACGACAGTAACAGTTCAAACCAACAAGCCAGGCAGCAAGTCAAGCAATGATGAGAGCAGGTCCAACAATGACTATAGCTCGGCTTCCTTCTTATATACAGTTTACACTAGTAATTATCCACTTATGATAAGTGAAGTCAGCACTGCAATGACTCAACAGTACAATTATGATAATTGCAGTCAGCATTCAGTCAGCAGTCATTAGTCATTACAATGACTCAGCAGTACAATTACTCAGCATTACATCTTAAAGTTACAGAATACATTTAATGTTATAGAACACATATATTGCCTGGACAACCCGTTAGACTTATACCATATCCTAACACTAATTAGGGGTGAAATCCGGCAGGTTCTAACACCATGATGGCGAACTTATGGCACAGGTGCCAGAGGTGGCACGCAGCGTCCTTTCTGATGGCACGCGAGGCATCGCCCTAGTTCAGCTCTGCCGTGCGTGTGTGCACGTGCCTCCCCCCAGCCAGCTGGTCTTTGGGTCTCTTCTGCGCATGTGCGGCAGGCAGGGCACATGCGTGGGGGCCTGCACGCATGCGTGGGGATTGGGGTAGGTATGCGTGCATGCGTAGGGGGGCCCTCATGCGTGGGGGGGCTGTGCACACATTGCATTTTGGGGTTTTGGGCATGCATTCTCACATTCTCACGCATTCATGCATGCTTTGGGCACTTGGTCCGGAAAAGGTTAGCCATCACTGTTCTGACCAGTTCTGGAGAACCGGTATTTATTTTATTTATTTATTTATTTATTGCAATTTATATGCCGCCTTTCTCTCTAGGGACTCAAGGCGGTTTACAAAATGACAACTTCAATACAAATCACAATACAATACCAAATTAAAATCGGTAACCCAATTAAAAAACGATTTAAAATTATACCAGTGTACCCCCAAACGGATCAGTTTAATTGGCGGAAGAGCCACGTCTTCAGCTCAGTAGTGGAAATGTTGAGTCATTTGGAGAACCGGCAAATACCACCTCTGGCTGGCCCCAGAGTGGGGTGGGAATGGAGATTTTGCAATATCCTTCCCCTGCCACGACTACCAAGCCACGACCACAGAACCGGTAGGGAAAAAAAATGGATTTTACCACTGATCCTAATGTAACAGTAACAGTAACAGAGTTGGAAGGGACCTTGGAGGTCATCTAGTCCAACCCCCTACTGACGCCGGAGACCTGTACTAGGGATTCGAACCGCCGAACTGCCGACCTTTCTGATCGACAAAGCTCAGTGTCTTAGCCACTGAACCACCTAGTGTTTCCAGCTTTGCGGATAGGTGGCAGTGGAGGAGAGGGGATGGTTCTGTGTGAGTAGCCAACAAGTGTGCATTGCACACAGCTCTAATTGTACAAGTGGTGGGCTCACGCGCCTTCTGCTCACTTAAATGGAGGACACACACACGTGTGCCCTCACCCACTGTTCACACTAGTGCGGATGTGCGTGCATGCAAGTTGGGAACTCCTGCTTTAGAACACCATAAATCTTTATAGTCATTTGAACTGTCTGATTTCCTGATTTCCTCCTGCTTAATAGGTGTTTTCCTTTTTTTCCCCAAAGGGTAAGCTGGACTTTCTTCAGTTTCTTTTTGAAAACACCTGTTGGAAGAAATTTCCTTCTCGGTTCAGTTCCAAGTGGGGGGAAAAGACACCAGATTCATGGAAGTTGCTTGGAAAGAAGGTTTATTGATGAACAGGATCACATGGCTTGGAGATCTTGGGAGGAAAAAAAGGGAAGAGATGCTGAGAGTGCCTGGGTTTTATGCCCTCTGTTGGGCTTTGAATTTGAGCTTGTGTTCTGATTGGTTGTCGGATTCCCATGGGGCCATGCAGGGGTAACTTTGTAGGTTGTATGTGTCCTAAGTTTGGTTGACTCTTGCGGGGTGATGATGTAATGAAAGGGCTTTGGGCAATTCCTACTATGGCTCTGCCTGAAGGAGGTAGATCTTTGCTATGTAGAATAGACTGGCCCAGGCCTTAATGGCCCATTGACAAAGGTGGGGGGAGGTTGAAATTTCTGCCTCCCTTTTAGGGGAAATATTCCGCCCTTTTAATATTTCCTAAAATATCTCATTTTCCTTGGAGAAGGGTGGGTGCTAACTTCCTACACACCCTTGAAGCTTCTTCGGTTCTGAACTTCTGAACGTCTTCAGTTCGGAACTGAAGAAGCTTGTTGGAGGAGAAGAGAAACGTTTTCAAAGGAAAAAAACAACAACCACAAGAAAGTCCAGCTGCTTTTTGGAAAAAGCATTGTAGGAAATTAGCACCCACCCCTTTCCTAGAGGAATGAAATATTTTGGGAAATATTGAAAAGGCAGAATATTATGTTTCCCTGGATGAGAAATGGAGAAGCATGTTTTAAAGACGAAGCAGCTCCCACCTTCCTGCCTCCTCCACTTTTGTCAATGGGCCAGAGGCAGAAACCCAATTCCTTTCCACCTTTGTCAAAGGACCATCATCTGAAACACAATAGGACTCAACTAGCAACAGAAACTAACACAATAGGACCAGTGGTGGGTTCCTCCCGGTTCGGTCCGGTTCAGCCGAGCCGGTAGCGGTGACAATATGACATCACTGAACCGGTTCTTCCCCCCCGCCCTCCCACCCCCCCATCCCCCCACCCACATTATTCTTACCTTTTATTTGGTCCTACCCCCAATCTATTGCTGCCTCCTGAGTCCCAGCTGATGACTAGAGAGAAAAAAACTGTTTAAACTCTTGCCATGGAGTTTCAAAGGGCCGTCCTACAGCTGATCAGTGTTAAAAGCAAACAAATGAGTTGGGTTGTAAGTGCGAGGACTGGTCGTAAGTGCGAGGACCTTCCAGAAATAACTCTGACCAGCTAGCCACGCCCACCTAGTCACATGACCTCCAAGTCACACCCACAAAATAAGCCATGCCCACAGAACCGGTAATAAAAAAATTTAGAACCCACTCCTGAATAGGACCCATTTAGCAACAGAAACTCCCCACATGGCACCTAGGAAGATTACATCAGCCAGCAAGGCTAGCTAAGACCCCCACCACCTGGGAGTCTGACAACCAATCAGGATACTCTTTCTGGGCCCCAGAAAGTTCAAATCCAGAGAGGGCATAAAACCTGGGGACTCACTGTATCTCGTCCCTTTTCTGTTCAGGAACTCAAACGATGTGATCCTGTCCACCATTAAACCATCTTTCCAAGCAGTCTCCATGTTTCCAGTGTCTTTTTCCCCACTTGGAGCTGAACCCAGAAGGCTATTTCTTCTAACAGCACTTTTGGGACAACTGTGAGATGATTGAGAATCTCCGAGAGATTAACCTAATTCTTACTCCGTGGTTGTGACAATTCAAGCTGACTTCAGCGTTTTTTAGTAGAGCGAATTGATGAATCTTCTAAGAGTAGTTAACATAGCCTGGATCGTGTCCTAGGAAAGCAAATTGACACATATAATTTAGAAATAATTAATGAGCCCGTTTATTAAAGAACTATACCTGGGGCAGGCAATTTAAGAACTTCAGCTGATTCATAATCTATTCTTTAACTGATGCATTAATTACCTTTGAATTCTGCACTGTTGTGTTATCGGCCCCCAAAGCAATCCCATTTTAGCGTCTTGCTGAATTCTGTCGGGGAAGAACAGAGCAAACGAACAATTTTATAACCACGGCCTGATGCATATTATAAGAAGTTTGAATCATTCTTAGTGATTTCCAGAGGGTCAGTAATGCCACCGACAAGCAAAGTTTTGCCGTGTTTTAAAAAGGCCGAAGGCTTCCTTTTAATTCCTAGAGAGTTACATTCCAAAAAAGAGATTAACTTTTGTGAATTAACAAGTGTGCCTTTAACCCAGAGTCGCACAAATTAGAATTTACTTACAGTGATTAAAACTGGACTTGGTGAAGGTTGGCCTGATTAAGGTTCCTTTTTATACATATTTAAACTGTGGATAATCCCATTGTTAAATAATGGCAAGGAATTGTCAAGACTCACACAGCTGAGCGAGATCGAGGAGGCAAGAATTATGCACTTTTCAAAGAAGTATATTTCATGCAAGAATTAGAAGTAAATATAGAAACTTGAAAACCACCGGAGGAATTTCCAACCTCATTTATAAAGTTTGCTTGGAGCCAACTTCATTTCTATCTTTCTTCTTTCTTCTTCCAGAACTCTTCTTTGGTCAGCACCAGGGGTGAAATACAATTTTTTTAAAATACCGGTTCTGTGGGTGTGGCTTCGTGGGCGTGGTGAGAGAGAGAGAGATATGTCAAAAGGATTTTGTGGTTCCCGTTTTTTTAACAACTGGTTCTCTGCCCTAATGACCAGCTGGGTAGGCGTGGCTAGGGGGGTGTCATGTGACTGCTGGAAGTGAGTGACATCGAGCTGGCCACGCCCACCCAGGTTTTGTGGCTCCCGGTGTTTTCTTTTCTGTGGGAAACGGTTCCAAATGGCTCTTTGAGTATTTAAGGTTGCAGACTGACCCCTGATCTAGAGTAAAACTTAACTCTGAAGCTACAGAATCATTGGTGGGATTCAGCCGGTTCTGCCTGGTTCGGGCGAAATGGTAGTGGCGATTGAGGTAGGCCCTGCCTACCCGCTCGAATGTAATGCCATCTTATTTAGCCACATTTTGGAGGCTGTGTGCATGCCCAGAACGCATGCACTCACATTTGAGAACCGGTAGGGAAGGTAAGTGAACCCCACCTCTCTACAGAATCCATGCACCCTTAAAGATCCAGAGTCTGATCTTCAGCTGGTCTTTCTGAAATCTAATTTGAATTTCCAAAGCAGGATTGTGCATTCAGAAACTTCAACTAACATAAGCCAATAGCGAAATAAAACAGATTTCAGAGGCTACTTCTGGTAGTTGCCATTTTGTTTTGTTTCGTTTTTCCCTCACGACGGCTGTTGGAGAAGAAGGTTTGGACGCTGAGTCATGGACGCAACTGGACTTCTATTCTATTTCACTGCGTATCCAAATAGTTTCTTCAGACTGAACAAGTTGGTTAAGGAGGACCCCCATATATATCAGTGGTGGGTTGCCCCCGGTTTGCACTGGTTCTATAGAACCGGTAGTAAAACCGTCGGGAGGCACGGCCACCGACCCCAACGTCACCAAAATGCTTCTGCGCCTTCGTCCTCTCTGCGAACTGGTAGTAAAGGTAAGTAGAACCCACCCCTTATATATCCTCCAGGGTGCTTTAATTTCTCACCCAATCAGAATAAGAACAGAACAGAACAGAACAGAACAGAACAGAACAGAACATAATTCTTTATTGGCCAAGTGTTATTGGACACACAAGGAATTTGTCTTTGGTGCATATGCTCTCAGTGTACATAAAAAGACAAGATACATACATCAAGAATCCTAAGGTACAACACTTAATGATAATCATAGGGAACAAACAAACAATCAAATCATATTAGGAAACAATATCAATATAAATCGTAAGGATACAAGCCACAAAGTTACAGTCATGCAGTCATAAGTGGGAGGAGATAGGTGATAAAAACGATGAGAAGACTCATAGTAATAGTAATGCAGACTTAGTGAATAGTTTGACAGTGTTGTGGGAATTAGTTGTTAAGCAGAGTGATGGCATTAGGGGAAAAACTGTCCTTGTGTCTAGTTGTTCTGGTGTGCAATGCTCTATAGTGTCGTTTTGAGGGTAGGAGTTGAAACAGTTTATGTGCAGGATGCGAGGGGTCTGTAAATATTTTCCCAGCCCTCTTTTTGACTCGTGCAGTATACAGGTCCTCAATGGAAGGCAAGTTGGTAGCCATTATTTTTTCTGCAGTTCTAATTATCCTCTGAAGTCTGTGTCTGTCTTGTTGGGTTGCAGAACCAAACCAGACAGTTATGGAGGTGCAGATGACAGACTCAATAATTCCTCTGTAGAACTGGATCAGCAGCTCCTTGGGCAGTTTGAGCTTCCTGAATAGGCTCATTAGATGATTAGTCAGAGAGTTGTTAGGGTTGTGACTCCTAAATCCTTCTCTTAGATGAGCTGTTAAGGGTGACCTTCATGGTGAAGTGGACCAAGAAGATCAAGACCACTTCACAGGTTCACTAGGAAGGTCACACTTAACAGTCCACTTAAGAGACAAAGGCCACTCTTTTGAAGACAGCAAAGTCCATATTCTAGACAGAGAGGACTGCTGGTTTGAAAGAGGGGTCAAAGAGGCCATCTATGTTAAAATTAAACAGCTCTCTCTTAATAGAGGGGGAGGGAAATGACAGCCCCTATCTCCTGTTTACAAAACAGTCCT
This sequence comes from Arizona elegans, assembly GCA_022577455.1. Taxonomy (NCBI): domain Eukaryota; kingdom Metazoa; phylum Chordata; class Lepidosauria; order Squamata; family Colubridae; genus Arizona; species Arizona elegans. The sequence continues at coordinate 1,095,395 of JAKOOJ010000053.1, forward strand.
TTCAGCAGTTCCAAGAAGGTTCCACTCCCATTTGCACTATTTATGTGACCTTGAAGGCACAGATAAAACCTCCAAGTGGCCTCACGCACTCTCAGAGAGAGTGCCAATGACCAGATGACTACAAGGAATATAAATCCTTCCATCCTCCCACCATTCAGTCAGAACTGAAGGAAGCTTCTTGGATGAGAAGCGAAATGTCTTCAAGGAAAAACAAAGGAAGTCCAGTTGTCTCTTGAGAAAGCACCTTTGGGGACAACCCACTTAAGAGAGAATTTAGGAGCAATGACCCTTAACGGCTCTCTGCCTACTCACCTAAGGAGCCTATCCAGGCAAATAAAACAACCCTGGAGGACATATATAGGGTCCCAACTAACCAACTTGTTCAGACCAAAGAAGCTACTTGGATAGGCAGCAAAACATTTCAAACCAAAAAGAAAAGAAGTCCAGTTACCATGACTCAACGTTCAGACAACTCTACCTGGATGACTGATTGTCATCGACATATTGGAGAAGAAGAGTACATTCAGATTTCACAGCCTTTGGAAATTGTCTCTAAAGTGCCAGAAGTTTCTTCTTCAACTCACAATGGAGAAGGTAGAGCTGGATGAAGCTTCTATTCCAAATACATGACTGACACATAGATAAATTAGCAACAAATCTGAATTGGTCAATGGGACCAGAGGTTTAGTCTTCCGAGCTTTCGGACTCGTGCTGGAGCCCATCCTTGGGGAATTCTATCAGATGGATAGAATCAAGATCACGTGAAGTGTTAATGTCACTTTATAATGCCTTGGTAAGGCCACACTTGGAATACTGCATTCAATTTTGATCGCCACGATGTAAAAAAGACGTGGAGACTCTAGAAAGAGGGCAGAGAAGAGCAACAAAGTTGATGAGGGGACTGCAGGCTAAAACATATGAAGAACAGTTGCAGGAATTGGGTATGCCTAGTTTAATGAAAAGAAGGACTAGGGGAGACATCATAGCAGTGTTCCAATATCTTAGGGGCTGCCCCAAAGAAAAGGGAGTCAAGCTATTCTCCAAAGCACCTGAGGGCAGGACAAGAAGCAATGGGTGGAAACTCATCAAGGAGAGAAGCAACTTAGAACTAAGGAGAAATTTCCTGACAGAACAATTAATCAGTGGAACAACTTGCCTCCAGAAGTTGTGAATGCTCCAACATTGGAAGTTTTTAAGTAGAATAGAATAAGATAGAATGGAATGGAATGGAATGGAAGGGAAGGGAAGGGAAGGGAAGGGAAGGGAAGGGAAGGGAAGGGAAGGGAAGGGAAGGGAAGGGAATAGAATAGAATGTAGAGTAGAGTAGAGTAGAGTAGAGTAGAGTAGAGTAGAGTAGAGTAGAGTAGAGAGTAGAGTAGAGTAAAATAGAATAGAGAGTAGAATAGAGTAGAGTAGAGTAGAGTAGAGTAGAGTAGTATAGAATAGAGAGTAGAGTAGAGTAGAGTAGAGAGTAGAGTAGAGTAGAGTAGAGTAGAGTAGAGTAGAGTAGAGTAGAATAGAATAGAGAGTAGAGTAGAGTAAAATAGAATAGAGAGTAGAATAGAGTAGAGTAGAGTAGAGTAGAGTAGAGTAGAATAGAATAGAATAGAATAGAATAGAGAGTAGAGTAGAGTAGAGTAGAGTAGAGTAGAATAGAATAGAATAGAATAGAATAGAATAGAATAGAATAGAATAGAATAGAATAGAATAGAATAGAATAGAATAGAATAGAATAACAGAGTTGGAAGGGACCTTGGAGGTCTTCTAGTCCAACCCCCTGCTTAGGCAGGAAACCCTACACCGCTTCAGACAAATGGTTATCCAACATCTTCTTAAAAATGTCCTCCCCCTCCAGAAAAGGAATGCCTTCACTGCAGGAGAAACTAGATCTTAACATGCAATGTAATGTTCCTTACTTCTCATCTCTGGTATCTTCTTTAATTATGGCCATATTCTACTCTCCCTATTTCCTTGGCTTCGTACAGCCTCCTTTCAAGCATTAGAAATACAACCTGGCAGTGGAATTTCTCATTCAGTTTGCACCGTGACCTTGGGACCTAACGCTGATCTATCCACTTGCTAGTGATTGCTTCTCAGCGATAGCAGCTTCAAGCCACAGGCTAACTCCTGGTGACTTGATTTGTCAGCTCAGCTTGTCTTGTTTGCTCTGAAGCAATCCTCTCCTATCTCACCTTGCTTGGCCCGTATCTCTCTCCAGCTGCTAATTCTTGGTTTTGTTTTGGCCCAACATGAATCAATAGTTAACTCATCTGAAAGAAGTTCGCTGGTCCATGCACGGATGAGATCTTCCTTCTGCCAGAACAGTAAATCCCAGTACTTCTAAAGAAATGTGCTTAAGATCAGGTTGTCGAGGTTTGTTTGTTTTGTTTTGTTTTGTTTTTAAATTTTTTTAAAATTTTTATTTCTTATACAAATAATGTAAATGTACATTTCCTTATACGTAATTAATCATACATATGCATATTTTATTAAAGAGAGCGTACAAATAAGACATTTTTATTGCATTCTTCCACCCTTTCTTTTCCCTCATTTATTTATTTATTCATTCATTCATTCATTCATTCATTCATTCATTCATTTATTTATTTATTGGTTCGATTTATATGTCGCCCTTTTCCGGAGACTCAGGGGGGCTTACAATGCGTTAAGCAATAGCCTTCATACTTTTGTATATACCTGCTTAGTAGGGCTTTCGCCCCCCACCCCCCCAAGCGGTGTTCTTTTTTATACAAAGTCAGCTTATTGCCCCCATAATCCGGGTCCTCATTTTACCTACCTCGGAAGGATGGAAGGCTGAGTCAACCTTGAGCCTGGTGAGATTTGAACTCGCAGTAATTGCAGGCAGCTGGTGCTATTTAACAGCACTTTAGTCCACTGCACCACCAAGGCTCTTCACAACAAACCTTCTTCTCCTTCTTCCTTTCCCTTCCCTCCTTCTACTTTCTTCCTCCTCCTCCCCTTCCTCTTTCCTACTTCCCCTTCCTTTCCCCCACTCCTCCCTTCTTTCCCCTCTTCTCTCCTTCTCTCCCCTGTCCTTTCTTTCCCTCCTTTCCCCTTTCCTCCCTTCCTCTCACTCCCTCTCCTCTTCATAGCCTCTATTCCTCTCTCCTTTCTTTCTTGTTTGTCTTTGGTATCCGAGCAACTCCAATATTCTAATAATATATACTTTCTTTTCAATTTATTGTCATTTTTACCCAATTTGTCACTTTTATCATTGTAATTGTAGAGAGATATAGTAAAGAAGATGTGTATTTAATTATACATATAATAACAGCAGTAAGAATTGTATTTGCACAAAATTGGAAGACAGAAAAAATCCCGTCAGAAGGTGAAGTAATAAAAAAAGATTTTAGACTGTGCAGAAATGAATAGATTAACTTTAAGAATAAAAGATAGAGAGGAATCGATGTATTTCAAGACATGGGGAAGATTTTATGAATGGTTAGAAAAGAAATATGAATAAAAAATGATAGATGAATGATGGAGATAATAGGAAAGTAAATGGTGGAGAGATCAAAAAAGAAATAAAAATCTAGATGACACCAGAGAAAATGGAAAAGGGGGAGGGAAGAGAAAGCCCACTCCAAGAATTTAGGATGCACGCTTTTCATTATGCAATGGAGCTTCCTCAGATAAGCAGAGATGAATACTAAGATTAATACTAGTTATTTTCCAAAGCACCAGAGGGCAGGACAAGAAACAATGGATGGAAACTCTTCAAGGAGAGAAGCAACCTTAGAACTAAGGAGAAACTTCCTAACAATGAGGATAATTAACCAGTAGAATTGCTCAAAAACTGAAAATGAAGATCAGGAACTGAATAGAGTAGAGTAGAGTAGAGTAGAGTAGAACAGAACAGAACAGAACAGAACAGAACAGAACAGAACAGAACAGAATAGAATAGAATAGAATAACAGAATTGGAAGGGACCTTGAAGGTCTTCTAGTCCAACCCCCTGCTTAGGCAGGAAACCCTACACCACTTCAGACAAATGGTTGTCCAATCTTTTCTTAAAAACATATGAAGAACGGTTGCAGGAACTGGGCATGGCTAGTCTAGTGAAGAGAAGGACCAGGGGAGACAGGATAGCAGTCTTCCAATATTTGAGGGGCTGCCACAGAGAGGAAGGGGTCAAGCTATTTTCTAAAGCACGCAAAGGCCAAACAAGGAATCATGGATGGAAACTGATCAAGGAGAAATTCAACGTAGAAATAAGGAGAAATTTTCTGACAGTGAAAGCAATCAACCAAATTGCCTTCAGAAGTTGTGGGAGATTCATCACTGGAAGCTTTCAAGAAAAGATTGGACTGACATCTGTCAGAAATGGTGTAGAGTCTCCTGCTTGGGCAGAGGGTTGGACAAGATGACCTACAAGGCCTTTTCCAACTCTATTGATCTGTTAAATCTGTTAAATTAAGTTCTTAAATTTTTGAGAAAGAAAACTGCATTGCTCAAGAACCAATAATGTCTTAAACTAGACAAAGGACTCTTTTTAACCAATTCTCAAATGTAGTCCTATCCCAACCCTTTCAATGCTTCGGATGTAAATGAAAAAGTAGAATCTGGTCTTCAGATGCTTTGGAGAATAGCTTGATCTCGTCCTCTCTGTGGCAGCCCCTCATGTCTCCCCTGGTCCTTCTCTTCACTAGACTAGCCATGCCCAGTTCCTGCAACCGTTCTTCATATGTTTTAGCCTCCTGCCCCCTAATCATCCTGGTTGCTCTTCTCTGCACTCTTTCTGGAGTCTCAACATCTATTTTATAGTATGGTGACCAAAACTGGATGCAGGATTCTAGGTGTGGTCTTACTAAGGCTTTTCAGAGTGGTATTAGTATCTCCCTTGATCTTGACATATTACAGAATGAAGTCCCTTGCTTATACTTGAGGGAAAATCTCAGATGGTGAAATATCCTGAGCAAACTAAAGTTTTCACAACCCATTTGTAAACTTCTGAATATCATCTGTCAGGTTGACAGTGGCTGGAGATGGATTCTTAGCCAATTCATCAATACTTCCCTAGCAGTCATCATAGTTTTTACAAAGCTAGCACTTACACACATTCAAGTTTTTTTCCAGTGGATGCTAGCTCCATTGGAGTAGCTCTTCGAGTATTTTCAAAGGCATAATGATTTTCTTTCTCTTTCCCCAGAAGAGAGAATATTCAACCAGGCAGATATGATTTAAATATAAAGAAGAAGTTTACCAGAATAGAATTTACGAATATTAAGAAGGGATTTGCCTCGAAGAGAAATATTAGCAGTGGAGGCATGGATAAGGATTTTGAGGGAATTTAATTAAAATTTAATCTTCTTTCTAATTAAATTTCCCTTTAATTAAACTTAAAATTAAATTTGCTTTGTTTAAATGGAGGAGTTTAAAAAGTATTACCTGGCAGTGTCAATCAATTATTTTAAATATATATTTAAAAGTTGGCTTTAGTTTGCTCAGTTTAGGAGATGGACTCCTACATTGATGTGATATACTGTATGTGTATGTATGTTTCTCCTCACGCACAAACATACATACCTCCCAGCTCAATGAAGAAACTCTCTCTCACACACACATGATAGCAGTGTTCCAATATCTCAGGGGCTTCCACAAAGAAGAGGGAGTCAAGCTATTCTCCAAAGCACCTGAGGGCAGGACAAGAAGCAATGGGTGGAAACTCTTCAAGTAGAGAAGCAACTTAGAACTAAGGAGAAACTTCCTAACAATGAGGATAATTAACCAGTATAATAGCTCAAAAACTGAAAATGAAGATCAGGAACTGAATAGAGTAGAGTAGAGTAGAGTAGAATAGAATAGAATAGAATAGAATAGAATAGAATAGAATAGAATAGAATAGAATAGAATAGAATAGAATAGAATAGAATAGAATAGAATAGAATAGAGTAGGAAGTTGGCACCCACTCCTTTCCTGGAGGAGTGAAGTATTTTGGGAAATATGGTAAGGGCAGAATGTTGTGTTTCCCTGGATGGGAAATGGAGAAGCATATTTTGCAGGCGGGGTAGCTCCCACCTTCCTGCCCCCACCCTTTGTCAATGGGCCATTAAGGCCTGGGCCAGTCTATTCTACATAACAAAGATCTGCCTCCTTCAGGCAGAGCCATACTAGGAATTGCCAAAGGTCCAACAAAGATAGGATTAGCCCTCTACACAATAGCAGCAGAAACTCACCACGTGTGACCTGGGAAGCACATGTGACCATCAGCCAGCAAGGCCCCCACCACCTGGGAGTCTGACAACCAATCAGGATACTCTTTCAGGGTCCCAAGAAATGCAGAGCCAGAGAGAGCATAAAAACCCGAGGATTTACTGTATCTGCCCTTTTCTGTTCAGGAACTCAAGCCATGTGATCCTGTCCACAATTAAACCATCTTTCCAAGCAGTCTCCATGTTTCCAGTGTCTTTTTCCCACTTGGAGCAGAACTTAGAAGGAGATTTCTTTCAACAATAGAATAACAGAGTTGGAAGGGACCTTGGAGGTCTTCTAGTCCAATGCCCTGCCCAGGCAGGAAACCCTACACCACTTCAGACAAATGGTTATCCAATCTTTTCTTAAAAACATATGAAGAACGGTTGCAGGAACTTGGCATGGCTAGTCTAGTGAAGAGAAAGACCAGGGGAGACATGATAGCAGTCTTCCAATATTTGAGGGGCTGCCACAAAGAGGAGGGGGTCAAGCTATTCTTCAAAGCGTCTGAGGGCCAGACAAGGAATAATGGATGGAAACTGATCAAGAAGAGATTCAACCTAGAAATAAGGAGAAATTTTCTGACAGTGAAAGCAATCAACCAACTTGCCTTCAGAAGTTGTGGGAGATTCATCACTGGAAGCTTTCAAGAAGAGACTGGACTGCCATCTGTCAGAAATGGTGGAGGGTCTCCTGCTTGGGCAGAGGGTTGGACTAGATGACCTACAAGGCCTCTTCCAACTCTATTGATCTGTTAAATCTGTTAAATTAAGTTCTTAAACTTTTGAGAAAGAAAACTGCATTGCTCAAGAACCAATAAAGTCTTAAACTAGACAAGGGACTCTTTTTATAACCAGTTCTCGAATGTTGTCCTATCCCAACCCTTTCAATGCTTTGGATGTAAATGAAAAAATAGGGGGCCTTTGCTAAGCATCAAAGTAATAAAATGGAAAGAATTGCAAGGAGGTGTTAAAGGCCAGGATTAATTAGAAACTCCTCTTGCTCGATGGCACTTACTTCTGAGTAATAAAGAGAGAATGGGGCTGTTAAATGCCTCCCCTAATAAATGGGCCTTTAAAACAACTTAAAAATACTTAGCGCTCAATAAAGCTGTATTAATGTAATAGCAGGCAAAAGGTTGTAAAAGACGTTGCAATGGAGCCTGGCAGGCTGAAATTTCTTTCCCCTTTAATCAGGACAATCGTTTCTCCCTTGCGATCTAACCTAGGTCACTGCTTATTAGAAATTTCAGGCACCAGTTTTGGTCTTTTGCTCTCTTCGCATTCATTTTCATAAGAAAAAATTCCAGCCCCATGTGGAAAGATTAAATAAAGACGGCGTATATCTTCTATGCAAATTTTTTGACACCTTGGCATTCATAATTTATTGAAAGTTGCTGGGAAGGTAAATATATTTTTATTTACTGTGATTCCTCCACTCCACTCCAGATGGAAACCATCTCGTGCGCTCTGTCTTCCATCCCGAGGAGAAATTTAAATAAATTATGGGATCTCCACCACCCATCCCACCAACAACAAGGTAGATAGACATTTTCTTCTTCTTCTTCTTCTTCTTCTTCTTCTTCTTCTTCTTCTTCTTCTTCTTCTTCTTCTTCTTCTTCTTCTTCTTCTTCTTCTTCTTCTTCTTCTTCTTCTTCTTCTTCTTCTTCTTCTTCTTCTTCTCCTCCTCCTCCTCCTCCTCCTCCTCCTCCTCCTCCTCCTCCTCCTCCTCCTCCTCCTCCCAAACCCGATTCCCTTGTAGCACTGATAATGTTACCAACTTGGATCATGAAATACTAAAAAAAGCAGTATAATGTAATGAGCCATGTGCTGATCTGTACATTGGGGAAACAAAACAACCACTTCATAAACGCATGGCACAACATAAGAGAACAAATCCATCAGGACTAGATTTAGCAGTCCATCTGCATTTAAAAGACAAAGGCCACTCTTTTGAAGACAGCAAAGTCCACATTTTGGATAGAGAGGACTGCTGGTTTGAAAGAGGAATCAAGGAGGCCATCTATGTCAAAACTGAACAGCCCTCTCTCAACAGAGGGAGAGGGATATTACATCACCTATCTCCAGTCTACAACACAGTCCTTTCAGCAGTTCCAAGAAGGCTCCACACCCATTTGCACCACTCAGGTGACCCTGAGGACACAGATATACCTCCAAGGGCCTCAATAACTCTGTAAAAAAATTCAAATGACCAGCTGTCTTCAAGGAGTATAATTCCTTCCATTCCCCACCATTCAGTCAGAGATGAAGAAGCTTCTTGGATGAGAGGTAAAATGTCTTCAAAGAATAATAAGAAGGTTAAATTGCCTGTTGAAAAAACACCTTTGGGACAACCATGACCTGGATGACTGAGCATCTCCAGAGACATCAACTAGGAAACAACCAAGCCCAACAGCATCAAGGACCCCTCACCTAAACCCTAAACTACAAATAAATTCCTGCAGGCAAGTGGAACAACTTTCCTGAAGAAGTTGTGAATGCTCCAACACTGGAAATTTTTAAGAAGATGTTGGATAACCATTTGTCTGAAGTGGTGTAGGGTTTCCTGCCTGGGAAGGGGGTTGGACTAGAAGACCTCCAAGGTCCCTTCCAACTCTGTTATTCTATTCTATTCTATTCTATTCTATTCTATTCTATTCTATTCTATTCTATTCTATTCTATTCTATTTTTCTCTTTCTGGGTGCAGCGCTTCTGCTTGTTGGGCTGCTTACCCGAAGCTGGCAGCTCCGTGGCCAGCTGCTTTGCTTTTTCCCTCTTTTGGGGAGGCTCGTGGGAGGCTTTTTGGCAAACGGGAAGAAAATAGGGAGGGGGGATTTTCCTGCCTGTCACCCATTCCTCAAGCTCAGCACAGATTGAGGGAAGGATGGCAGGAAGGAAAATTCCCCCTCCCCATTTTCCTCCTGTTCGCCAAAAAGACTCCATTTCGAACGCTGAAGTTTCAGAATGGAGGTGATGGTGCATCCATAGCATGTCCAGCTCACGGAGTCTGGCCCGCTGCACCTCAAAAAAAGTAAGACTGCCTCAAACATAAGCCCAAGTGCTTATTTTCAAGTCTAAAAGAAAATAAGACTTGGTCTTATTTTCTGAGAAACACGGTATTATGGAGGAAGAAAAATCCGGTCCAGTTCCAAGCTGGGAGAAAGGCACTGGAAATAAAATGGTGGCTGACTGGCTGCAAGGAAAGAAGGTTTATTTCATTTCCAGAAGCTTCATTGACAGCAGCAATGTTTCTGGGGTGGCTGACCCCTTGGCTGGGTGAATGAATGGATCTTTATAGGGCTTTGTGTTTGAGATGCTCCAGGGGTTATGCAATGTAGTGAGCCTTGGGCCTTTTGCTGGTGAGTTAATCCTATTATGTCCTAAAGGTCATATTCTGTCCTTATAATTTGGGTGGGGGGGGATGTAGATTTTTAAGCGTCTTTGTTTTTCTACTTTTCATCCCTTCTGGGGGAGCTGTGCTGAAGGTGTTTTCTTTATGAATAGGCTGGCCTGAATTTCTTACATGGGCACAAAATAATCCATCTCTAAAGACTTCAGGCATCTGCTGGAGGTTGTTTCCGATTGCAGGAAGACTGGGGGCTGCTCTCTGCCTTTAAGAACATGTTTCTCCATTTCTCCTGTGGGAAGCCACCCTCCCTAGAAGAATGAAATATTTTGAAGAATATTAAAAAGGGAAGATTTTCCCAAAGGGAGAAATGGAGAAACATGTTTTTCCAGACAGAAAGCAGCCCCCACCTTTCTTAATATCCCTCAGCACTTAAGAGTTAAAGAACCTATTGAAAGAAGCCAAGTATCTAGATAGCTCTATTCATAAGCAGATAGCCCTCACTCAAGATCCAAATCAGGGCAAAGCCATTAAGCCATATTATGAATTACTCAACACCTTTTCAGAGCACAAGCCCCTTCATTGAATCACCCTCAGAAACCTCAACCAAACTTAGCTCAGACAACCTACAGAGCCAGCTATGACCCCTACATAACCCCTACAACAGCCAATAGAATACATGTTCTTGCACAGGCACAGGAAGCTCAAGTGCAAAGCCCAAGAGAAGGTATAAAAACCACCCACTCTCAACTCCATGTGGTCAGCTGCACCAGAACCACAAACATGTGCCTCTGCTTCATCAATAAATGAACCCTCTTTCCAATTGGCCTCCAGCCTCCATTTTGTCTCCAGTGCCTTTTCTCTGGCTTGGAACTGAACCAGATGGATATTTATTCCAACACTCCTTTGGGGAAATATTAATATTAATATTCTTAATATTAAGAATAAAGAATATTTTAATTTGGGGAAGGGGCCTTCCTACAACTTCCTCTTATTGGATGGTGATAGTCGTGTATGTGTGTGTGTGGTGGGGGGGAGTGATGATAGAATAGAATAGAATTCTTTATTGGCCAAGTGTGATTGGACAAACAAGGCATTTGTCTTTGGTTCATAAGCTCTCAGTGTACATAAAAAGAAAAGATACGTTCATCAAGAATCATAAGGTACAACACTTAACGATGGTCATATGGTACAAATAAGCAATCAAATCATATTAGGAAACAGTCAATATAAATCGTAAGGATACAAGCAACAAAGTTACAGTCATGCAGTCATAAGTGGGAGGAGATGGGTGGTGGGAACAATGAGATTAATAGTAGTGCAGATTTAGTAAATAGTTTGACAGTGTTGAGGGAATTATTTGTTTAGCAGAGTGATGGCGTTAGGGAAAAAACTGTCCTTGTGTCTAGTTGTTCTTCCTTGCAATGCTCGATAGCATCATTTTGAGGATAGGAGTTAACAGTTTATGTCCAGGATGTGACGGACCTGTAAATATTTTCCCAGCCCTCTTTTTGACTCGTGCAGTATTCAGGTCCTCCATGGAAGGCAGGTTGGTAGCCATTGTTTTTTCTGCAGTTCTAATTATCCTCTGAAGTCTGTGTCTGTCTTGTTGAGTTGCAGAGACTGTTAAGGTTATTGTTGTTGTTGTCCTTTTCGGTCTGAGAAAAACCTTGAGCTACAAGGCGAGCTTTATGGGTTACTGTGCCATCTATGCTTTTCTTAATTTTGTAAACCCATCTACAACCTATTAACTTTTCACCAGGTGGCAATTTCACAGTTTCATAAACACCTAACTTCGTTAAAGAATTAATTTCTTTACTCATTGCCTCCTTCCAAGCATTCTGCTCCTTTTCAGGATAAAGCCTGATATCCTCAAAACTTGAAGGTTCAACATTAACCTGGCAAACTACAGTTGCTTTATATCGATCAGGTGGATGCCTTTCCCTAGTTGATCTCCTAGGTAATACAGGACTTACAACAGATTGTTCATCTGACTCCTCCCCTAAAACTGCATCCTCTAAACCTACTTCCTGTTCTTCCTCCTTGATAGAGGATTCTACATTATCTAAATCCTCAGGAATATCATCAGGAATATTATGCTCTATACTAACAGTATTCTTATCATGTCTATAATCTGCACGCTCTAGTTTATCCCATCCTTCGTGCTCTAGAAATTTAGCACTTGCACTGCAATAAACACTAGTAGTTCCTTGTGCCCAAAATCTAAAAGACCTATGATTTGATTCATAGCCAATGAAAAGCATTTTTCTGGCTCTCTGTTGACCCTTTCTCCTTAAACTAGATGAAATATGTACCCAAGCTGGGGTTCCAAATGTGTGTAAGTAACTAAGATTTGGTTTCCTCCCATGCCATAAGGTGAATGGTATTTCTCCTGTAGAGGAATGAACCACGTTGTTTAACACATGGTTAGCACACATAACAGCCTCACCCCATAAATTTTCAGGGAAACCAGAATCTGCCAACATTGTTCTAGTCATGGCTTGTAATGTCTGACCTCGTCTCTCGATAAATGAATTGTGTTCTGGTCTGTACGGAGCAGACCATTTATGCTGGATCCCTGCATCCTGCAAAAACTTTTCTAACCTTTGGTTGGTAAATTCTGTACCATTATCAGTCACGAAGCATTTAACCTTAAATTTCTGTTTCCTTTCTACAAAACGTAGCCAGTTGTTAATATGCTGGAATGTTTCACATTTTGTTTTCATTAGATAACAGAATCTGTATCTTGAATAATGGTCTACTATGCTCAGAATATAGCAGGCACCTCCTATGCTAGGTTTCTTGGGTCCAATTAGGTCTATAAATCTAATGGATTTTTGGTTTTAAAACTATTAACACGGTTTGCTGGTGTAACCCTACTTTTCTGCTGACTACAGGCATTGCAATTTAGATATTTACTACATGCTTGTAGTTTTATCCCTTCAGATAACTGAACTGTTTTCTTTAACATCCTGAAATTTAAATGCCCAAGTCTTCGGTGTAACAGATGAATAGATTCATCATGTGGTTTAACATTCTTATAAACAGACTTAGATTTAGCCACCAATATTGGGTTATCCCTTAAAACAAATAAATCATTTTCTAAACTTGCAGTAACAATTTTGCCATCTTTCTCAATAAAGCATTTCTCATTTTTAAATGTTACTGTAAACCCAAAATTCAATAATGATTTAACAGACAATAAATTGAATTTTAACCCAGGAATATATAACATAGGCAATGGTTCATTATTAAATGACCAATGAGCAACACCCTCTCCAGCTACCTTAACCTTCTAGCCATTAGCTAGTTTAACATGCTGGTTACTCTTCTCCATTTTAACAAAAATCTTTCTATTTCTAGAAATTGATTGAGAAGCACCACTGTCAACAACCCAACAATCCTGGTTAACATCAGTGGTTGCACTGGATATAGCTAAATTACAACCCTTCTTGCGTCTAGTATTGTTCCTAACAGACATTTTCTTATTCTTACAATACTTAGCTATATGCCCTTTAGCCCCACAAGCAAAACAACGTTTTACAATATAGGCAGTTGAGTACATTTTTTCTTCTTTTGGCTGTTGCACTCTCAACTGATCCCTTTCTTGTCTTCTTTTGGATTCTTCCAATAATCTACCGGTTATGCCAGCCAATGTCAGTTCATCTCTGGACAAAACCTCTAGTGAAGAAACATAGTCATCATAACTATCGTTCAATGAAGAAAGAATTATATAAACTTGTAGTTCTGAGAAAATAAGTTCCTTTTCATGCAGCTCCTGGAAAATTCTGGTCATGGATTCCAAATGAGCCATCATATCTCCACCTTTAAGAAGATGTTGTTTAAATAATCTCCGTGTGAGATAAATATGAGCACCCACAGAGTCACGAACATATAGTCTCTTCAACTTGGTCCAACACCTAGCAGCAGACTCTTCGCCATGAATATGGACAAGCTGCTGGTCACCCAGTGTTAGTCCAATAATGCAAAGAGCTCGTTCATTGTCTCTGTTAAACTTGGCTATTTTCTTCTCATCTTCCTCATCAGCAGTATCCCATGCTGTTACATCCGGTGGATTATTTACTATGCCCCACAGTCCTTCTCTACGCAGAAGTAGATTACATTTTGCAGACCAGGATACATAGTTTGTTCCATCCAGCCGGGTTATCATGGAAAAATTTGCTGCTTGTTCAAGTGCCATCTTCACTTGGATTGTTTATCACAAACAGAGTTTGTTCTATTCACATTAACTCTGTTTGGTTTTTAACAATCCTAGTTAGTTATGGTTGGCCCTGGGCCCATAACCAGTGTTAAGGTTATTGTTGTTGTGTTACCAATCAGCAGAGTAGATTGCACAGAGAAACGTTGCTGAGAGCAATGAATAAGAGATATGCAAACTGGCTTATCAAAAGCTTACTTTATAGTAGAGAAACATTCTCATAGTCTTTAAACAAATTCCAAGTCTTTGCCAGTAAATCAGTCCAGTAGTTACAGAATCTTCCTACCCAACAAACAGTAGTTGGTTAGAATAACAAACTCACTCTGGTTCACAAACCATGATGGTTGCAGATCCATCAAACCGATGATTAGCAGATAACAACTCCTCTCAATGGTAGCTTATCATAGCAGCTTCATCATCAATCATCTTCATACACAATGACAGCATAGCATAGCAGCTTCCTCTCAACAGCATATCATAGCAGCAACTGAACACATTACAGAAGCTTTGCTTAAATATTCTTACAACCAGTAATTATGTAATTACAGCATGACTCAGCATTAAAGCCACATAATACAGTTACAGCTTAAAGTAACAGTACACTTATATTGCCTATACAACATAGTTAGGCTCAAACCATATCCTAACAGAGACAAACCAGACAGTTATGGAGGTGCAGATGACAGACTCAATAATTCCTCTGTAGAACTGGATCAGCAGCTCCTTGGGCAGTCTGAGCTTTCCGACTTGGCGCAGAAAGAACATTCTTTTTCGATTCTGTTGCTCTGCATGTACCCTGAGAGAGCTTCTGCACCAGAAATAGGCCTAGCCTAAATGGTTTTTAATTGGGATTTTAAATTTTATAGACGTGGGGTTTTTAAATTGGGAAGCCAATGATTTAATTCTTTTTAATTATCTTAACTTTTGTATTGTATGTTTTTTAATTTTGGCTGTTCACCGCCCTGAGTCCCTTCTGAGAGAAGGGTGGTAAACAAATTAAATAAATAAATAAATAATAATAAAATAAAATAAAATAAAATTCCTTGTGTGTCTAATCATACTGGGCTAGGGGTGTCAAACTCAAGGCCCGTGTTGTTTAGATTTGGCCCATGCCTCCCTGGAAATGCCCCTGACAGTGTAAATGGAGCTCAGGAGGGCCACACGGGCCCCCCTGAGCTCTGTTTTCACTGGCAGAGGGTTGCAGGAAGCCATCTCAGCAGAAAATGGAGCTCACGAGGGCCACCCATTTTCGCTGGCAGAGCACTCGGATCACCACAGGTTTCCCCCCCCCCAACACAAGTGATGTCATGCTGGCCACGCCCACCCTGGCCATGACCCCCCTGCCCCCGAGGTCAAACACAAACCTGATGTGGCCCTCAACGAAATCGAGTTTGATACCTCTGCACTAGCCAAATGAAATATTCCACTGTTTTGTGAGGTTGCCTTCGCCTTCCTGCCTCCAGCTTTGGGCTCAGCAAAGTTGTGAGCTTTATGCAAAGGAGGCACTAAAAAAAGAGCTTTTTATTCTACCTCTAATATCGCTCATCGTTTGACTTTGGAAAAAAAGAAGGGGGAAGAAAAAAATAATAATAACTTGCAACTTCAGCACCTAATCCCATAAAAATTATCTGTCAAAAGTTGATATTTAATTCCCTACGTTTGCATTTCTTGTTTAAGATCTCGGAATATTAGGTTACATTTGCCATTAAATGCATTTCCCCCCCTTTTCTTGTATATGTCAAAAATTTATCTC
Organism: Arizona elegans; assembly: GCA_022577455.1. NCBI lineage: Eukaryota > Metazoa > Chordata > Lepidosauria > Squamata > Colubridae > Arizona > Arizona elegans. The sequence continues at coordinate 1,110,927 of JAKOOJ010000053.1, forward strand.
TGTTACCCACAAAGTGGAGGCAGGGAAGAAAAAAAAAACCTTTTAAACTCTTCTAACGGAAGCTAGTTTAGTCTCAAGACTTCCTGCTGTTTTTATAGAATCTGCTCCATAGAATGGGGGCAGCCCAGAGATCTGATTTTTTGCATTTCTCTGAATGAAAAAACTGAATGCAAGCAAAATAACTTCACTCCCCCCCCCTTTTTTTTTGAGTTCAACTGGTGTTTCTTTTATATATTGGAAGTGATGTCCCAGTGCCTGGAGGCCGTGCGGGTCTGGATGGGGAGAAACAGGCTTCGACTCAACCCTTCCAAGACCAAGTGGCTGTGGCTGCCGGCGTCCCGGTATAGCCAGCTGATGCCATCACTGGTTATTGGGGGCGAATCATTGGCCCCCACGGAGAGGGCCCGCAACTTGGGTGTCCTCCTGGATGCACGGCTGTCTTTAGAAGGGCATATGACAGCCGTGGCCAGGGGGGGGGGTTTGTCAGGTTCGCCTGATACACCAGTTGCGCCCCTTTCTGGACTGGGACTCCCTACGCACGGTCACTCAAGCACTCGTCACTTCTCGCCTGGACTATTGTAATGCTCCCTACATGGGGCTCCCCTTGGGGTACACCCGGAGGCTCCAACTGGTGCAGAATGCGGCTACGCAGGGGATTATGGGAGCGACGGAGCGCTCCCATGTGACTCCTCTCCTGCGCGAGCTGCATTGGCTTCCGGTGGACTTCCGGGTGTGCTTCAAGGTGTTGGTGATCACCTTTAAAGCGCTCCATGGCTTAGGGCCAGGGTACTTACGGGACCGCTTTCTGCCACCAATAGCCTCCCACCGGCCGGTTCGCTCCCACAGAGAGGGCCTCCTCAGGGTGCCGTCGGCCAGACAATGCCGGCTGACGACCCCCAGGAGGAGAGCCTTCTCTGTGGTGGCACCTACCCTTTGGAACAATCTACCCCCAGAGATACGAGTGATCTCCGACCTTCGGATTTTTCGTCGGGCCCCAAAAACTTATTTTTTTTCAGTTAGCCGGTCTGTCTTGACTTTAGGGTTAGTTTTAATATTTTAATATTGATTTTAATTGACAAGTTTTAAATCATGGGCCAAATTTATAAATTATTTTAACTTTATTTTTTAACTGTGATGTTTGTATAGATGTTTTTATCTTGGCTGTTCACCGCCCTGAGTCCGAAAGGAGAAGGGCGGTATAGAAATTTGAATAATAAATAAATAAATAATAAATAAAATATAGATGCAGACAGTTCTTTTAGCTGGATTTCAGAATGAGGAAGGACAGTAATATTGAAAGTCCAGATTTGGTAATGTAGAAAGTTAGCACCCACCCGTCTCCTAGAAGAACGAAATACTTTGAGAAATATTTAAAAAGGCAAAATATTATATTTCCCCCTAAAAGAGAAATAGAAATCTTAAAGGAAACAGAAACCCAGAGCCCCCTGCCCCCAAGCAAATACTAAACTGAGGTCAGCTTTTAGAAATTGTTGTGACCCGTCAGCAGCCTGTGCGGATTGTAGCCGATTCCGACGATGAGGAGGCTGGTGTGGTGCTGCGCCAGCAGCCTGTGCAGCTGGCACTTGAGTCGGACAATGAGGCTGGAGAAGATGTGGTGACAGAGGTGGGGATTCAGCCAGGGCCTTCAGAACCTCCAGAAGCTCCTATAAGTGAAGAGGAAGAAGAGGAGGAGCCTCTTCTCAATGCACGGGCGCGCGGAGCTGCCAAAAGGTAGGAGTGGCTCCTGAGTTGGAGGTCTCCTTGAGAGTAAGGCTTGGGGCTAATTGGCCACTCCCTCAGCCTATTTAAGAAGGAACGCCACTTGCAACAAGCTGTAGGGAACAACTTTAGTTCACTCTCTTTCGTGTCTGCAAAACTGTGTCTGGGCTTTCTGGCAACTCTAGTAAGACTATGATTACCTTATCTTAGAATTCTGGTAGGCTGTTAAGACAGTTCATTAACAGACTTTGCATGATAAAGACTACATTATTTTAAATAAATAAGCTTTGTATAGAGTTTGTGTGTGCTGTGTTCTTTGGGATCCATAGCTGGGGCAGAACATAAATGCAGATTTGTTAATCCATTCAAGACAGGATATTTTGAATAAAGGTGTCAGCCCTGGTGCACCCAGGGCTGCTATTCTGGCGGGGGATGGAGAGATTTGGGGCCGCCATTCCAGAGAGCCCATGCCCACCAGATGCCATACCTGCTGGAATCTGGGCCCGTGCATGGCAACCAGTCGGATAGGCGAGACCGCCAGGATCCAGCCAGGCCCATTGCTGCTGCTGATGCCGCAGCTGTGAAGCAGCCGAATCTGCTGAGGAGCGGGGGGGGGGGGGGTGCTCCTGTGCAGCAGGCGGGCCTTGCCGTTTGAAACAGACTGCTCTCCGCACATGGGGTGGGGTACGTGCATGGCTGGGCAAGGCTAGGGGAGCATTTAAAAGGTGGAGGTGAGAACTGGGCGGGTAGCTCTGACTTCATTTCACTACAATTCATTTGTTGGGCGTCAGTTCATGCGGCGGTTCCACAAAGAAGATAAACCGTTGTAACCCACGACTGTGTTCTTTGGCATTTTTACCACGGTTTGTTGGAACCTGACAAAAGGCGGAATTAGGTAGAATGGTAGGATCAGCCTTCACCCAAGATCCAAAACCAGGAAAGCCATTAAGACACAATAGGAATGGCCCAATTCATTTCAGAGGCTTCAATCAAACTTAATTCAGACAACCTAAAAAGTTAGCTATGACCACTGCATAGCCCCATGGGAGTCTGATAGCAACAAATAGAATACATGCCCTTGCCACAGGAACAGGAAGCTCAAGGGCAAGGCCTAAGAGATGCTATAAATAACCCTCATTCTTCACTCCATGTGGTCAGCTGCCCAGGACCTCAAACCCATATGGTCCTGTTCATCAATAAACCATCTTTCCAATCAGCCTCCATGTTTCCAGTGTCTTTCTCCCCACTTGGAACTGAACCAGATGGATATTTCTTCCAACAGCATTATCTACCTGTAGAAACTATAATTCGGTAGAGGTTCTTGAAGAGTTTGTTGAGCAGACACCAAGGCTGTAAGTATTTCTGTGTCCTTGAGACCTCAGCTGATGTGTCCTTGCAACTTTAAGATGTGTGAACTTCAATTCCCAGAATTCCCCAGGCATTGTTGGCTGGAGAATTCTGGGAGTTGAAGTCCGTGGGTCTTAAAGTTGCTATGCTTTGGGAAACCCTGCTCTAGAACAATGGAATTTTCCCTTACTAAAAATTACTCTTTGGAGTGCTATTCCTGAACATATATTTTCTTGTCTCCATTTCTGTGTGTTTGGTTACTTTTCAACCCTCAATACAAAATCCTGAAAAATGTGGATTATGTAAGACAAATACGTCCAGGTATTAATTTGGAGCTGAAAGTTGCATGTGCATTTATTTCCAAACTTTATTTTCTTCAGCCTTCATTTTGTAATGAAACATTACAAATGTTTAATTTAATAGCTGATGAACAATAGTTAATGGAACTGGGCTCACATCAATCTGTGGAAGGTATAAAATTTAGAACAAAGTACTATTTCTGTTCATTTTTCATAGCCTCTCTCCATAAAAGTCTTCTGGAATGAGAGAAAGAGAGAGAGAGAGAAAGAAAAAGAGAGTGAGAAAGATCATGAAAGAGTGAGAGAAAGAGAGAGAAGGAGAAAGAGAAAGAAAAGAGGGTGAGAAAGCAAGAAAGTAAGAGAGAGGAAGAAAGAAAAAGAGACTGAGAAAGAGAGAGGAGAAAGAGAAAGAGTGAGAAATAGAGAAAGAGGTAGAAGAGAAACAGAAGGGAAAGAGAGAAAGAGAGAGAGAGAGAGAGAAACCAGAAACATATACAGAAAGAGAGAAAAAGAGAGCGAAAGAGATGGAAACAGTCAATTTACCAAATTCTGGGTTCAGAAGTTCTCGCCTTGAAAATACGATGTTTCTTTTGAAGGGATAACACAATCTATTTTTTTCCCTCATTTCAAATGGTATATTTAATAAGAAATACATTGCAACATTATGCAAAGCAAGAACTACTGGATATATGATATGGCAGAGGGGGGAATTGGGAAGATGAAATGAGCTGTCTGGTCATAAAAATTATGCCTTTTTTTTTCAACACGTACATGTTGTTGTTGTTGTTGTTGTTGTTGTTGTTATTATTATTATTATTATTATTATTATTATTATTATTATTATTCCCCAACTGGAATCTCAGTGGGTTTCTATTGGCTAAAGTTAAATAGATGTTCACAATTTCTTTCACAAAAGGAAAAATAAATTCCACTCTGGAAGAGGATAAAATGCAAGATGAAAAGAAAGAAAAAAATATATTTTTGAACAAACCTTTTGAAGACCATGCCCTCAATTTGTGCCTTGCATTTTAGCAACCAAAGATTGCTTCTCTCGTTCATTTCCTCCTTCCTATAAAATCTAGACATGCTATCCTTGACATCAAAAATGTTACAAGATATTTGAAATTAGTTACCAACCTCTTTAGAGTTGTGGAGATTTTCATTCCCGCCTGATACTGATCTTAGGATCAATGAATTAAAACTACAAGCTAAAATACCAATGAAGAAGGCTGTAAGAGAAGAATATATCTATCTATCTATCATATTTTATGCTTGTCAATAGTCACTGGTTTACTGTTCAGTTCTTGGATCCAAGATAGACTGATTTGTAAATGAAGGTAAATATACATGTCCCGCAGAGGTGGTATTCAGGCAATTTGGATCGGTTCGCCCAAACCGGTAGTAGAAATCATGGGTGGGCCCGCACCCACTCACCTGCCCCGCCTCTATGCCATCCTATTGAGGCAAAAATATGACATACCTGTATCCAAGAAGTCATGGGAGCACAAAGTGGAAAACGTTATCGAAAACGAGACAATGAAGATCTTGTGGGACTTTTGAATACAGATGGATCATCATTTAGAACATAACAAGCCAGATATTATGGTTGTTGAGGGCCAAAGCATACAGTTTATTGATATCCCTGTACCAAGAGATGCCATAGTCTAAGAAAAAGAACTGGGAAAAAATCACGAAATATCGCAACCTGGCCATCAAATGTCCAGGATGAAACATGTAACAGTGATACCCATTGTCATTGGGGCACTTGGTACCATGTCCAAGAATTTTACAAAACACATCAAGAAATGGCAGCTTCCTGCAATAACACCAGCAGAACTGCAAAAAACTGCGCTACTTGGAACATCATATATTTTAAGAAGATACTTGGTTGATGCCTAAGATGCTGGCAGCAACCCGTATCAAGCATTAGCACCAATCAATCGTATCTGTGACACGTTTTTAAATATTCAATTGACTGAGTTTCATGTTTAATGAATAAAAGAGATAATAATAATACTGTTCTTTCAAGGGAAATGAAAGAAAAGTAGTTTAATGCACAGCTAGTACCATTCCATGGCATAGGACCTAGTTATCTTCGAGACCGCCTGCTGCTACCGACGACCTCCCATCGACCTGTGCGCTCCCACAGAGAGGGCCTCCTCGGGGTGCCATCAGCCAAACAATGTAGGCTGGTGACCCCCAGGGGGAGGGCCTTCTCTGTGGGGGCACCTAGCCTCTGGAATCAGCTGCCCCCAGAGATAAGGAGAATCCAAGACCTCGGTGCCTTCCGCCATGCCCTTAAAACCTTCTTTTTCCAGCAAGCCGGGCTGGCCTAACACTTTTTAAAATGTTTTTAATTGTTTTTTAATTAATTGTTTGTTATTGTTTTTAATCATGGGGCCAAATTTATATATATATTTTAATTGTATTTTAATGTTTGTAGTTTATGTTTTTACTTGGCTGTTCACCACCCTGAGTCCTCAGGGAGAAGGGCGGTATACAAATTTTAAAATAAATAAATAAATAAATAAATAAATAAATAAATAAATAAATAAATAAATAAATAAATAAACAAACAAACAAACAAACAAACAAATAAATTCCTTAAGCTATTTAACAGAATAGAATGACAGAATAAGGGAGTTGGAAGGGACCTTGGAGGTCTTCTACTCCAAACTCCTGCTCAGGCAGGAAAGCCTACAGTATACCATTTCAGACAAAAGGTTGTCCAATCTCTTCTTTAAAATGTCCAGTGAAGGAGTTCTCACAACTTCTGTTGATAAATTGTTCCACTGATCAATTGTTTTCACTGTTAGGAAATTTCTCCTCAGTTCTAGGTTGCTTCTCTCCTTGGTTAGTTTCCATCCTTTGCTTCTTGTCCTGCCCACAGGTGCTTTGGCGTATAGCTTGACTCCCTCTTCTTTGTGGAAGCCCCTGAGATATTGGAACACTGCTATCATATCATCCCTAATTTAGAGTGGGTGGATTTTTACACCTCCTGGATTCCTATGGGGTTATGTAGGGGTCATAGCTGGCTCTATAGGCAAAAGACAAAATGCAAATCCTAGGTGTTTGTCTGAGCTGATTTTGTCAGCCTTTTGTTTGTTGCTTATCTGGAGTTTCTGTCTGACCCAGTCTTTTTGGATGGATTACCAAATCTGCATTTCTAAAAGCTGGTCTCCTCAGTTTCTGCTTGGGGACAGGGAAACTGGGGCTGGTTTCTGCCTCCCTTAAGATTTTTTTTTTTTCATTTCTCCTTTAGGAGAAATATTTTATCCTGCCTTTTTAAATATTTCATTCTTTGGGGGGTGGGGGTGGGCTTCCCACAATCTCCTCATCCTCCTCCTCTCCTAGGGGGAGAGCCTTCTCTGTGGGGGCACCTACTATCTGGAATGAGCTCCCCCCGGAGATACGGAGGATCCCGGATTTGCGCTCCTTCCGCTGTGCTGTGAAGACCTTTTTATTCCATCAAGCGGGCTTGGCCTAATCTCTTCCCTTTTTAAATATTTAAATTTTAATCTGTTTTTAAATTATCGGGGTGTTTTAATTTGTCTGGGCCAAATAATTTAATTTGATTTTATTGGGTTTTTTAATTTTGTGTATCTATGTATTTTATTGTTGGCTGTTCACCGCCCTGAGTCCTTCGGGAGTAGGGCGGTATACAAATCAAATAAAACTCAAAAACTCAAACTCATTTTAAGATTAGTAATGTCCTTCTGGACAATGCCAAAGATGCTGCAAATGATCAAAACTTCTGGAAAACTCTCGCTGCTCTGTGCAGGACCTGATGATGATAGCACTTAGTCTTATATACCACTTCACAGTGCTTTTACACCCCTTTCTAAGTGGTTTACAGAGTCAGCCTATTGCCCCCAACAATCTGGGTCCTCATTCTACTCACCTCAGAAGGATGGAAGGTGGAGTCAACCTTGAACCTGGTGAGATTCGAACTGCCAAATAACAGCTAGCTGGCAGTCAGCAGAAGTAGCTGCACTATTGCATTCTAACCACTGCACCACCATGGCTCATGATGATGATGATGATGATGATGATGATGATGATGATGATGATATTCTGTCTCATTCTGTCATAATCTCAGAATTATTCCTCCATTATGAACAGGTGTAATGACGCTTAGATCTGAAATCTGTTTCCTGTCCCACAGTCATAAATGGGAAGGAAGAAATAATAAGTTGTCAGCATCCTTTCTCTCTCTCTCTCTCTCCCTCCCTCCCTCCCTCTCCCTCTCTCTCATTCTCTCTCTTTTTGTCTTTTTGTCTTTCTCTTTTTCTGTCTCTCTCTGTCTCATTGTCTCTTTCTCTCGCTCTGTTTGTCTCTCTGTCCCCCCCTCTCTCTCTTTCTCTGTCTGTCTCTCTCTCTCTGTCTCTCTTTCTCTCTGGCTCTGTGTCTCTCTCTCTCTGTCTTTCTCTCTCTTTTGTTTTTAATAAAGGAAAAAAAAAAGGGGGGGGAGGAAAAAAAAGTACTAATACCAGGCCTAAGAAGCTTTCAGAGGCACTTGAAATCAGATCTGCTTTAATGATGCCATTTAAGCTGTCATTTTCGGCTTTTTAGCTCGTTGCCTTCAAACCAGAATGCATTTAACTGGGGTTTCTAAAGCAGGCTTAATGCTAGCCTTTTTGTTTTCTTTTTTTCTTTTTCAAGGGAGAGAGAGTGAGGCTAATAAGGAAAATAAAGAAAAATTGAGATGCGGTCTATCAAAAAGCACAAACTCCACATGGAGAAATTGGCAAAATGTGGAGGAAATATATGTGTGTGTGTGTGTGTGTGTGTGTGTGTGAAGAATATACTACACACACACACACACACACACACACACAAAGAAGTGAGAGGTTTGCTTTTTTGCATGCATATGTGTGGGTGTGTATGCACACAACCATGAATGCAATAAAGGTGATTATTGCATTTGCAGGCATATTGTGTTCTGAATTTGGATGGTTACACAAGGATGCCTGAAGATTTTTTTAAAAAAAAATATGCAGCCTGTTTTTGTTGCTTTTCAGTGTTTCCTGGAAGCATTGCAGGCCCTCAGGGGTTTGTTGGCTCAAGGAAGGACAATGCCGTCTGCCATTTTTAGGAATAGGCAGCCTGTTTATTAAGTGTGAGTTCCAATCAAAATACAAATTTGGGTTAAGGCAGATTTAGGAAACAGAACTTGTTCTTAAATTGGGAACTGTAATAGATATTTGGATAGATGGATAGATAGAGAGAGAGAGGGTGGGAGAGGGAGAGAGAGAGGGATAGATAGATAGATAGATAGATAGATAGATAGATAGAGAGAGAGAGACAGAGACAGAGAGAGAGAGAGAGAGAGAGAGGTGGTATTCAGCCGGTTCGGACCTGTGGGTGGATTTATCACATTTTCTAAGCCGCGTGCATGCATTCAAGCCATGCGTAGAAGCAAAGTACATGTGCAGAAGACCGGGCACATGTGCGGAAGGCGTGTGTGCACATTTTCGGTGCGCGGAGAACCGATGGTAAAATTATGTGAAACCCCAATTTTATTTTTTGAAAATTTTAAAATGTTGATTTGAGGTTGATGTTTCTGAAATACTCGCTCTCTTCTTGAGGTCACGTTTTCTAATTTGAAATCCCCATTTCGACTCTTCTTGCTTGTATAATCATTCAAGCCATTCTTTTGTCCATATAGCCAAAATTTGTTGCCATAAAGATTGTCAGCTTGCAATAGAGAGTCTATTTGTTGCTTTCCTATCAACTGAATGGAAACGTCCGCCAAAACCTTTCTTTCAACTGTCCCAGCCTGCTTTTCAATCCTGCCATCCAAAAGCTGCTGCCCCTCCAACGACTGCTTATGTTTTTCCGAGCTGTTTTTTGAAAAAGCTCTTTCAGTTGTATCCAAAAGAGCAGAATTAAAAGAGACTAAAAGTTCTTGAAAAACCTGAACAGTCACAGCTGAGAATTTGCTGATTCTCCTTGCTGCTCCTCCAACAACTGCTTATGATTTTCCAAGCTTTTTTTGAAAAAGCTCTTTCAATTGTATCCAAAAGAGCAGAATTAAAAGAGTCTAAAAGTTCTTGAAAAACCTGAACAGTCACCGCTTGAGAATTTGCTGATTCACCAGCCCTGATGTCAGCCATATTTCAGCCACTTTGTATTCATCCAGCTATCAGGACAACAATTCCAACTATTTTCCACACAGTATAAAAGCAAAATTTTAGTTAAAATCAGTACCAAATTCTTTTCTTCGGTGCCAAATTCTTTTCCTGGACGCTTCCACTTTAAAACTTTCTCTTAAGGTGTAATCCAGTAGCTGTATCACTGTTGCAAATGTTAACAAGCGTTAACAAGCACTTTCCTTAGTAGCTTCCTCCTTCCACTCTCAGGCGCCATTTTCTGCATTTTAAAACGGAGTTAAACTGTTACTTGCAATTTTTCCTTTTTTTCCTCCTGATTTGCTCTGTCTGCAATCAAAGTAAGATGTTAAAAGTCCCCCCAGTTGTTTTCAGCAGATTTTGGTCGCAGCTTATAACTCCGCTTTAGCGGAGTCGTCCCTGGTCCGGAGCAGCTTGACAGGCTTCAATAGGGAGCCCACACCCTTCACGCCCCAGGATTTCTCCTGGCGCACTTGGGGGCCTCTGCCCCCGCCTGTCGGCTCTTCTCTCTCCCCTTTGCCCGGGGAGAGGGTTTTTCACTGCCAGACAGCTGCTTTTCGGCTGTTCTGGCGGCATTTACAGTGCTGGGGATCGGGCGCTCATGAAAGAGCGTCAGCGAAGCTCACGGAGCCAAACCGGAAGTTCTGATCAAAATACAAATTTGGGTTAAGGCAGATTTAGGAAACAGAACTTGTTCTTAAATTGGGAACTGTGATAGATATTTGGATAGATGGAGAGGGAGAGGGAGAGGGAGAGGGAGAGGGAGAGGGAGAGGGAGAGGGAGAGGGAGAGGGAGAGGGAGAGAGAGAGAGAGAGAGAGAGAGAGAGAGAGAGAGAGAGAGATAGTGATCTGTCCCCGTCCCCACACACACACACAACACAGCCAGCCGAGGGTTAAGGAAACACTTTGGAACGCACCCAGTTCTTATCTCCCACTTGGCAGCGATAGACACACCGTCTGCCAAGTGATTTTATTTCCACAAACAGAAAGCAAAGATATGAACGTTCACAAAAGTCCAAGCAGAAATAATATTCCTCCCAGCAGTTCCGGACAAGGCTTTAGTGACTATCCAAGGTTTACTTTGTTCGTCACAAAGATCCTTGACCACCACCCTCTATTATATAGTCTCTGGGGTGTGGTCCAGTGACTCAGTTCTAATCCCTAGCACGCCTCCTAAGCTGCTGCAAACGTTTATCACGCCTTCGGAGGCGTGCGTCCAGGAATGATGTTCCATTATCACTCTGATCCGAATCAGCTGTCTCCTCTCCCTCGGCCGGCACTTGAGACAATGCCAGAGGGGAGGGGCCTGGAGAGGGAGGCCTGGCTGACTCCTCTTCCTCATGCTCGGAGCTTTCTTCCTCCGATGGGACAGGCTCAGAGGGCGGGGCCACAACAGATAGATAGATAGATAGATAGATAGATAGAGAGAGAGAGAGAGAGAGAGAGGGAGAGAGAGAGAGAGAGGGAGGGAGGGAGGGAGGGAGAGGTGGTATTCAGCCGGTTCGGACCTGTGGGTGGATTTATCACATTTTCTAAGCCGTGTGCATGTGTTCAAGCCACGCGTAGAAGCAAAGTACATGCATGGAAGACCAGGCACATGTGCGGAAGGCGTGTGTGCACATTTTCGGTTCGTGGAGAACCAATGGTAAAATTATGTGAAACCCACATCTGGATGGATGGATAGACAGATAGACAGACGGACGGACGGACGGAGGGAGGGAGAGAGGGAGGGAGGGAGGGAGGGAGGAGAGAGAGACAGAGAGAGATTATTGGTGGCAACATAAGGAGAGTTTTATCCTAAATGTGGGCAGAATCAAGGTTGTGTGGTGTTCATTTTCTCATCCTCTCTCTTGGATTAAGGCACTGGCTGAGAAAACCAGGAGTTTGGAAATTCTAGCCCTGTTTTAGGCATAAAAGCCAGCTGGATAACTTTGGGTCAATCACCAGGAATCTGGGAGTTCTAGTTTCACTTTAGGCACAAAAGCTGACTGGGTGACTTCAGGCCAATCCCCAGTTTGCCACCTTCAGTTATAAGTTATTTTTTCATTATAAAAAATAATAAAGATGGGATACAGTTTTATATTATTGCATTTATACCCTACTGCACTCTTTTCGATGATCAGTAGGTACACTATATATTTTACATGTAACCTACCTTAAAATGTCAGGAACATGTGCTCATAATATTGGATACCTGATTAGAAAACTCAGGTTAAATTAGTAAAAATATATATTCCAGTTTCTTTGGTATAGAAATCTTTTCCTTCCTTCCTTCCTTCCTTCCTTCCTTCCTTCCTTCCTTCCTTCCTTCCTTCCTTCTTCCTTCCTCCCCCCCCCTCCCTCTTTCTTTCTTTCTTTCTTTCTTTCTTTCTTTTCTTTCTTTCTTTCTTCTTTCTCTCTCCTTTCTTTCTTCCTTCCTTTCTTTCTTTCCTTCCTTCCTTCCTTCTTTCTTTCTTTTTTCTTTCTCTTTTTCTTCTTTCTTTCCTTTCTTTCTTTCTTTTCTTTCTTTCTTTCTTTCCTTCTTTCTTTTTTCTTTCTCTCTCCTTTCTTTCTTCCTTCCTTTCTTTCTTTCCTTCCTTCCTTCCTTCTTTCTTTCTTTTTTCTTCTCTCTTTCTTTCTCTTTCTTTCTTTCTTTCTTTCTTTCTTTCTTCTTTCTTTCTTTCTTTCTTTCTTTCTTTCTTTCTTTCTTTCTTTCTTTCTTTCTCTTTCTTCCCCCCACCCTCACTTTGGGAAAGTAATACAGTCAAAGCAAAAACAGGAGCAAAGCCTTAACCATCTCTTATCCCAAGTCTCCATCACAGCTCTGATACTGCTTTTCATTAAATTTTATTAAAAATGAAGAGATTGTGGGCATCTCTCTCTTTCTCATGAGACATCAAAACATTTCAGGCGAGCTAAGCGTGAGTTCGGACCTATCTACCCAGCAGAGCACGGCAATATTATTTAGAGTTTATTATCTTTTCCCTTCTGACTGCTCGGAATGTTATTGCACAGACCTCCCAGATTTGAGATTCATAAGGGCTAGAAACTTGAACTTGGGGGGGGGGGGGAATAAATAAATGAAAACAAGGTGACATTTTGAGAAAACCGAATTATCTGGCTAGCTCCTCATTCTCCAATCTTCCTCCAAAATGAGCCCTGGATTTAAGTATTTTCTGGGGAGACTATGCTGGAGTTTTCCACTAGCTTCCAAAACTAGGTGAAATTAGACTAAAAATAGATGGCATCACAGGAGGAAAAAAACATAGAAAAAATACTTTAGGCATGGGAGTTTCCTGAAAGTGGGAAGTAGAATCTGCGAGGCAGTAAGGGATCACCACTGATTCTTCCTTCCTTCCTTCCTTTCCTTCCTTCCTTCCTTCCTTCCTTCCTTCCTTCCTTCCTCTTTCCTTCTCTTTCTTTTTTTAATCTTCTCTCTTTCTCTCCCATTCTATCCTTCCTTCCTTTTTCTGTCTCTCTGTCTTTCTTTCTTTTCTCTCTTTCCTCTTTCTCTCTCTTTCTTTCCTTCTCTTTCTTTTTTTCTATCTTCCCTCTCTTTCTCTCCCATTCTCTCCTTCCTTCCTTCCTTTTTTCTACTGCACACCAGAACAACTAGACGCAAGAATAGTTTTTTTCCTGAATGCCATCACTCTGCTAAACAAATAATTCCCCTCAACACTGTCAAACTAGTTACTAAGTCTGCATTACTATTAATCTTCTCATCGTTCCCTATCTCCCATCTCCCTCCCCACTTATGACTCTATGACTGTAACCTTGTTGCTGGTATCCTTAAGATTTATATTGACTGTTTCCCTATGACTATCGTTAAGTGTTGTACCTTATGATTCTTGATAAATGTATCTTTTCTTTTATGTATTCCGAGAGCGTATGCACCAAGACAAATTCCTTGGGTGTCCAATCACACTTGGCCAATAAAGAATTCTATTCTATTCTATTCTATTCTATTCTATTCTATTCTATTCTATTCTATTCTATTCTATTCTATTCTATTCTATTCTATTTCTTTCTTTCTTTCTTTCTCTGTCTTTCTTTCCTCTCTTTCCTCTTTCTCTCTCCATCTTCTTTCTCTCTCTCTCTCTCTTCTTTCTTTCTCTTCTTTCTTTCTTTTCTTTCTTTCTTTCCTTCCTTCCTTCCTTCTTCTTTCTTTCTTTTCTTTCTTTCAAATTTCAAAGCAAGTCCGTCCTAGTTTTCCAGAAGTGGCAAGTTATACTCAACCCTGACCAGCCTCAAGAATCAAAAGAGGATTGGACATGGTTAAAGCCTTATGTGGATGAGGAAACACCAGTTGCTGGTTAGATTGGACAGTTGAAAGAATATCTTCAAAGTGACAAAGCTCTAAAAAAAAAAGTGCAGAGACAAACAACAATAAAGGCAATAAGAGGTCTGAAGGCTAAACTGGTAGGTTTAGCCTAATGAAAAGGAGACTTAGAGAAGACGTGATAGCATCTTCCAATAGTTGAAGAGCTATTCAAAAAAGAGGGCATCGATTTACTCTCCATAGTTCAGGGATGTCAAACTCAAGGTCTGGGGGGGCAGATCCAGCCCATGGATTGCTTAGATCTGGCCTGTGGGACCATCCTGGAAACAGCAAAGGATCAGCCTGCAGTGCCTCTGCCAGAGAAAACAGAGCTCAGGGGGCCACAAAAAGACAAAGATAAAGAAGGAAAGATGGGAAGAAAGCAAGGAAGGAAAAGTAAGGAAAGAGGGGAGTAAGACGAAAGGAGAATGAAGAGGGAAAGGAAAAAGAAGGAAGGAAGAAAGGAAGGAAGGAAGGAGGGAGGGAGGGAGGGAGGGAGGGAAGGAAGGAAGGAAGGAAGGGAAGGAAGGAAGGAGATTATAATAAGAGTTAGGGGTAGGGTCTGAGGGAAGTCCACTTGGCCACCACAGGTGCCCCCAACATGAGTAACATCAAGCTGGCCACACACACCCTGGCCACACACACCTCAGCCAAACCCATCCCAGCCCCCTGAGGTCAAACACAACCCTGATGCGGCCCTCAATGAAATTGAGTTGTCAGACTTTGATGCTATCTCAAAATAAATGAATTTCCAAACTGTCAATCTTTAAGGAAATCTTTTCTTTAATTGAGCACAGCCACCGGATCATGACTCGATGCGGACAAGACTGACCTTTTGCCCCCCAATCCCTCCCTTTCCGATCCCTAAATCTCTGCTTTTCATTGGCTATCTTCCAAGTCATTCTTCAGACTTCTTGTCTCGTCATTTCCCAGGAATGTCCCCCCTCCTCATTTCCATGACAACCCGACTTCAAAGGGATTTAGCAGGCAAAAGTTCAGAGCTTATCTCTCTCTCCTCTGCTCTCTATGCCAGCGTTGAAGGGCTGACATGAGTTTGACACACCTGCCCAAGTTTCTCAGGGAAAGACAAGAAGCAACGGATAGAAGCTCCTTAGAGGGAGATACAACATGAAGATAAGGAGGAATTTCCTAATAGTGAGAGGAATCAATAAGTCAATGAAACAGCTTACCTCCAGGAGTTGCGAGTTCTCCATCACTGGAGGTTTTCTTTTCTTTTTTTTAAACAAAGTTTATTTTCCTTTTTAAAAATACAATACTTTACATATATACATACAAGGTTATTGCAACTAACATATACAAATCTGCGCCTATACCACTAATACAATCCATTTCATTTCCCTCTCTTTTCTTTCACCCAATTATACCATGAATTCCAACATTTGTAATAATCAGAATCTTTTTGGTTCCTAAGTAATTTTGTTAACCGGTCTGCCTCTGCGCATTCTGTAATTTTCCAAATCAATTTATTTTCCGTGGGTATTAATCCGTTTTTCCATTCTTGTGCGTATAGTATCCTAGCAGCAGTAGTAATGTGGAGGATCAAGTACCATTTTTCCTTAGTTATTTTGTCTGGTTTCATTCCAAATAAAAAAAGTCTCTGGTTTCAGCTCTATGTTATATCCTGTTAATTTCCACTATCCGGTTCCGAACCTTGGACCAATATTTGCCTGCTTTGGCACACATCCACCATTGGAGGTTTTCAAGAAAAGATGAGACAACCATTTTCTCTGGATGATATAATGACAGCTGCCTTGAAGGGAAGGGAGTTGGAGTAGAAGACCTCCAAGGTTCCTTCCAGCCCTATGATTCAATGATCTCTGAAGAAGGCAACAAATAACTGCAGTATTGTTGCAAAAAGAAGCTACTTGAACTTGCCCCTGGTTAAGTAACCAGGAGTCAACCAGGAGTCACTCACACCCTTGTCACCTCCCGACTGGACTACTATAATGCTCTCTACATGGGGCTCCCCTTGAAAAGCACCCGGAGGCTCCAACTGGTCCAGAATGCGGCCGCGTGGGTGGTTATGCCCATGTGATACCCCTCCTGCGCGAGCTGCACTGGCTCCCAGTGGTCTTCCGGGTGCAATTCAAGGTGTTGGTTACCACCTTTAAAGCGCTCCATGGCATTGGACCTGGGTACCTTCGAGACCGTCTTCTGCCACCAGTAGCCTCCCACCAGCCAGTCCGCTCCCACAGAGAGGGTCTCCTCAGGGTGCCATCAGCCAAATTATGTTGGCTGGCGACACCCAAGGGGAGGGCCTTCTCTGTGGGAGCCCCAGCCCTTTGGAATGAACTGCCCCCAGAAATTCATAAAATCTCCTATCTCTGTGTATTTCGCTGTGCCCTCAAAACCTTGTTGTTCCACCAGGCCGGGCTATCAAGGTAAAGATTTTAATTAGTTTTTAAATATGGGATTTTAAATTTGGGGGTTTTATAATTGAGCCAATTATTTAATAATTTTAATTATTTTTAAATTTTGTCTGTCTTTGTGCCTGGCCTAATTTTCTCCCTCTTTTATAAAAGATTTTTAATTTTTAATTTTTTAATATTTTTTAGTATTTTATATATTCAAATTTTAAAATTGGTTTTAAATTGATTGGGGTTTTAATTTGTCTGGGCCAAAGCTATTTAATTTGATTTTAATTCCACTTTTAAATTTTGTATGTATGTATTTTATTGTTTGGCTGTGCACCGCCCTGAGTCCTTCGGGAGTAGGGCGGTATAGAAATAAAATAAAATAAAATAAAATAAAATAAAATAATAAAATAAAATAAAATAAAATAAAATAATAAAATAAAATAAAATAAAATAAAATAAAATAAAATAAAATAAAATAAAATAAAATAAAATAAAATAAAATAAAATAAAATAAAATAAAATAAAATAAAATAAAATAAAATAATAAAATAAAATAAAATAATAAAATAAAATAAAATAAAATAAAATAAAATAAAATAAAATAAAATAAAATAAAATAAAATAAAATAAAATAAAATAAAATAATAAAATAAATAATCAGGCTGTACAGCGCCCTGAGTCTTTCGGGAGTAGGGCGGTATAGAAATAAAATAAAATAAAATAAAATAAAATAAAATAAAATAAAATAAAATAAAATAAAATAAAATAAAATAAAATAAAATAAAATAAAATAAAATAAAATAAAATAAAATAAAATAATAAAATAAAATAAAATAAAATAAAATAAAATAAAATAAAATAAAATAAAATAATAAAATAAAATAAAATAAAATAAAATAAAATAAAATAAAATAAACTTCGATGTACAGATTTCTTGATGGGACCTGATATCTTTTACTAATGTTTGGATGGAGCTTTTTTGCTTTCCCAAGTACCCGGACTTGAACAAACATTGGATTTTTACTTAACTTAAATACACGAACAAAACCCACTTTATGATTAGAGATATCCCTTCTTTGTGGTTATGAGTCAACAGTGTCCCTTTTGTTCATAGTTGGATGGCACGGAGGCATAATCTGATTGTTTGGGGGGGGGCGGGGGTTTGACAGCTTCGGTTTGGCTTGAAATCATGTTTTTTTTTTCCCTAGCCTGCAAAATTAAATCTAGCTTGTAACACACAAAAGATATCAACTACCCAGTCCAACTTACTTGGTAGGGTGGCCCAGGAATTGGGTAAATGATTCAGCGTTCTGTCGATTGCGATAAATTGGGGGGGACCACAAGTAAGAAATGAGAAACACAGAGGAAGAAAGAAAGAAAACACACACACACACTGTAATTACCAGTGAGATGTAGACAAATTGGGAAGAAGTTCAAAGGAGTGTTCCTGAAATGATTAGGCACCTGGAGCTACAGCTTTGCAAAAAAAGACCATTTGTGTGTTGTGTGTATGGGGGGAAAACAAAACCAGCAGTAAATCAGCAGAGCGGGCCTAAGCATTGGCCACAGGGTACGAGCCAGCTGTAAAAGATCTAAAACTCCAAAAAGGGAAGGGGAGAAATTCAAGGAGACCCAGCATGTGGTCTTAATAGCTGGCACATGCCTTAGGAATAATTATAAAATACAGAGCAACAGCAGGAGGACGAGAATGGTACTCGAACAGAAGGCTGGGCTGTGTTGCTGGGGGAGCTGATTAATGGATGGGCCAACAATCTGTATTCGGAGATACTCTTCCTGCACTGGTTTTCGTAAGAACCCATTATGAGATGGCAGATTGGAAGCCGGAGCTGTGCAAGGAGCTGTTTCATGGGAGGAAGTCCCAGCATATGGACGGTGTCCCTCCGGCTTGCAATGACGCAGCCCAGGGGGCTTTCGTCTCTTGATTTAGCTGATGGTTTCAATGGTCCTTATCTGGAATCACATTAGGATTCATGTTCAGGCTATTAACTAACCAAGTCTCCCGCTGTGTCCTCATAAAAATCACAGTTTTTATATGATGAAACCCAATCACACGTGGCGTTCTGGCACGTAAGACATGGCCTCTTCTCCCAATGGAAGAAGAAGATGATGAAGAAGAAGAAAAAGGAGGAGGAGGAGGGGAAGAAGAAGAGGAAGAAGAAGAAGAAGGAAAAGGAGGAGCAGAAGGAGGAGGAGGAGGAGGAGGAGGAGGAGGAGGAGGAGGAGGAGGAGGAGAGGCAGAAGAAGAAGGGGGAGAAGGAGGAGGAGAAGAGGAAGAAGGAGAAAGAGAAGGAATAGAATAGAATAACAGAGTTGGAAGGGACCTTGGAGGTCTTCTAGTCCAAACCCCTGCCCAGGCAGGAAACACTTCACCACTTCAGACAAATGGTTATCCAACATCTTAAAAATTTCCAGTTTTGGAGCATTCACAACTTCTGCAGGCAAGTTGTTCCACTTATTAATTGTTCTAACTGAACTGTCAGGAAATTTCTCCTTAGTCCTAAATTGCTTCTCTCTCCTTGATTAGTTTTCACCCATTGCTTCTTGTTCTGCCCTCAGATGCTTTGGAGAATAGTTTGACTCCCTCTTCTTTGGGGCAGCCCCTGAGATATTGGAACACTGCTATCATGTCACCCCTAGTCCTTCTATTCATTAAACCGGACATACACAATTCCAGCAACTGTTCTTTATATCTTTTAGCCTCCAGTCCCCTCATCATCCTTGTTGCTCTTCTCTGCACTCTTTTTAGAGTCTCAACATCTTTTTTTACATCGTGGCAACCAAAACTGAATGCAATATTCCAAGTGTGGCCTTACCAAGGCATTATAAAATGATATTAACACTTCATGTGATCTTGATTCTATCCTTCTGTTTATGCAGCCCAGAACTGTGTTGGCTTTTTTGGCAGCTGCTGTGTGTGTGCAACAGAAGGAGAAGGAGTCTTAAGATAAGATTTCTAATGGTTAATATTTAGGACTGTTTGTATTAGTTCTGAGGGGTGAAGTTTGTGTAACCAATTCAACTAAATGATTTGAAAGAGTTAGCACGGGGAGAGGCACAGCCCGAGAGACAACCCCAAAATCTGGTAGCAAAATGGCTGAGTTTCAGTTTTTGTCTTTGCAAATTAAGGATGGGGAAAAGATTTTGGCGTGTAAAAGGCTTCTGCTCCGTTCCTGAACACTTCCCAGAAACCCTGGCGAATGTGCCAAAACATCCCATAGGCATTTGGAAATGTTGGCATTAAAATCTGCAACAAAGTCTTCTTGCTTGAATGCAAGAGGTGTGGTGACTTAATGGCTTGAGGATGCTGGAGATTTTCTTTCAGCTCTGGCAGTTCAAGTCCTAGCACGGTGTGGCGGGGTGAGCTCCCATCACTTCTGCCAGCCTGACAATGAAAGCAAATTGTATGCGAGTAGATAAATAGGTACCACTTCAATGGGGAGACGAGCTGGTGCTCTGTGCAGGCAGTCTGATTCCTGATGGCTCTAAACTTTCCCGGTTGCAGCACCCGCTTGTGAAGTTGCTCTGATAAGGGAGGGGGGCCATGGGTGATGCTGCAGGAACAACAGCTCATCTTCCTCTCTGGTGCAAAGCCAACTCACTCTCCTATGATGAACCTTGGAAGGGAAGCATGCAAGCATGTCCCACAACAGGGCTGGTACCTTGGCAAGCCAAACTACTACTCTGCAATAGCATTGTGGTCTCCTGGCTATTGTAACAATGCCATATACTAATAATAAACTTACATGCCTGCATAATTGAGAGATGTTAAGGTTGGGAATGGAAACAATTTCCTATTCACCCTTAATTCCTGCACCGTCCCCATCCCCATGCCCAACAATTTCAACAATTCCTTCCTGTAAATTCATTACAACTTCCTGAGTACCTAGAAGGTTGAGAAGAGCCCTGGTGGCGCAGCAGACTAAAGCACTGTTATTAACACCAGCTGCCTGCAATTACTGCAAGTTCAAATCTCACCAGGCTCAAGACTGACTCAGCCTTTCATCCTTTCTAAGGTGGGTAAATTGAGGACCCAGTTT
The DNA here is from genome assembly GCA_022577455.1 of Arizona elegans. NCBI lineage: Eukaryota > Metazoa > Chordata > Lepidosauria > Squamata > Colubridae > Arizona > Arizona elegans. The sequence continues at coordinate 1,131,157 of JAKOOJ010000053.1, forward strand.
GTGGGGGCAATAAGCTGACTTTGTATAAATATACAAAAGGATGAAGGCTATTGCTTAGCGCATTGTAAGCCACCCTGAGTCTCCAGAGAAGGGCGGCATATAAATCAATTTTTCTTTAAAAAAAGTCACATTAGTGTTCTAATCTAGGCTTCCTTAGAAAGCATAAAGCACAATCTTAGTCCCGGCAAACCTCTTTTATTCTTATGGCAGTGAATTATTGTCATTCACAGTCTGAAAGGCTTCACAAACAGTCTTTCAGGGGAATGTTTATAAACACCCACCTTATCTCCCTTGGAATGCTGCCAGAGAACTAATTGCCACATGCAGGGCAAGGCCAAAGTTAACACAAAGTTAAACAGAACTTTCCAAAGCTTGAACCGACCAGATTTATTTATTTATTTATTTTATTTTATTAAATTTTTATACCGCCCTTCTCCTGAAGGACTCAGGGTGGTGAACAGCCACAAGATAAAACACAGAAGTACAAAAATTTAAAATAGATTAAAAACGAATTAAATAATTTGGCTGAATTTAAAATACCCCATAATTTAAAACAGATTAAAATTTGTATTTAAAATTTATATTTAAAAGGGGAGAAGATTTAGGCCAGGCCAGCTTGATGAAATAAAAAAGTTTTAAGTGTGCGACGGAAGGTGCGCAGATCCGGGATCCTCTGTATCTCCGGGGGGAGCTCGTTCCAGATCGTAGGTGCCCCCACAGAGAAGGCTCTCCCCCTGGGGGCCGCCAGTCGGCATTGTTTGGCCGACGGCACCTGGAGGAGTCCCTCTCTATGGGACTGTACTGGCCGGTGGGAGGCTATTGGTGGTAGCAGGAGGTCCCGTAGATAACCAGGTCCTAAGCCATGGAGCGCTTTAAAGGTGATAATCAGAACCTTGAAGTGCATTTGGAAGACCACCGGGAGCCAGATGAACTAATTGCTTCCTGCAAAAGCTCACGTCCCATTCATTCCTCTTTTATGACTTATGGGAGGGGCCAATCATCTCCAAGTCTTATTCCCAAGTCGACCCTGTTTTCTTAATTAGCTGCCCTGAGTCTCCGGAGAAAGGCAGCATATAAATTGAACTAATTAAATTAAATTAAATTAAATTAAATTAATTGTTCCTGTCTCCTGGCAGTTCTGCTCATGCGCACACTGGGAACAGGCTCCTGCTGTTCTTCTGCCTCGCTGATGTCAGACTCCGGAGGCTCCGGAGGCAGCAAATAACTACCAGATGGCCTTGGCCCCCTCTGCCTCAGCCTCAGAGCCATCGTATGAGCCTTCCCCAGACTCCAGGACTGTCCCACGTTCCTCCCCAACCTCCTCACTGTCTGAATCTGCTGCCAGCTCTGCTGGCTACTGGCAGGCCACAACAATTACAGCCTGTGACTCCACTCAAATTTTGCCCACTAGTGACACAATGACTACATTTCCACAATCCCTGAAGCTTGCCTAATGCTAATCATGGTTAGCTATTATTTTTTGCAGTGGGCCAAATCCTGCTATGGGTTGGTTCATACATGGTATTGTATGAACTCAATAAATAGGTTTTTTTTTTTTTTTGGTCCTTTAATGACCCCGTAATCCCTTGCATCAGGGTGGAGTCCAGGCAATTGAATGGAGCTGAGTGTTTACTGGCCAGATGCCCTTCCTGTTGCCAATGCAGAGTTCACAGATGATATTCACTCATTGTGCCCAGAGAGAGAAATATCTGCCTCTACCTAGGATTGAACTCACAGCCTCCTGATTGTGAGGTGAGAGCTCTACCTCTAGGCCACTGCACCACTCCTCAATAAATAAGTTGGTGCAGTAATCAAAATTAGTAGATTGTCAAGTTTTGAGGTAGTCTCAAATAAATTGCATTTCAAACATTTCTTTCTTTGAAGAAAAACTTCTATTTATTAAGCACGGCATTCTAAAACCCGACTCCATCGAAGCCAACACTGACTTCCAGCCCACAAACCCTCCCTTTCCGTTCCCCACTCTCCTGCACTCATTGGCCATCTTCCAAGTCATTCTACCCCTAATCTACTCCAGCTCAAAGGAATTTCCCCCCTCCCATCCCATTTCCTAGGGGATATTATCTCCAGGGAAAATAAGTAGGTGAAAAGTCAAACATCCCTTTCCAGACGCCTCCACTTCTCCTTCTTATGTCAGCACTAGAGTAACTGCAGCTTGAAGAGCTGACATAAATTATGGGAACATAGTTCATGGGCTTGCAGTCACAAATGGGAGACTACTGAAACCTCAGCCATAAACGTACAAAACGGTCTGAGGATTGTGACTCCTTATGAGACCAACATGACTCCACATGTTTGTAGACTTTACTATGAGAAGTATGTCAAATCAGAAGAAGCATAAAAAGTTCCTTCCTTCTGAAGACACTAAATGCATTGTGCCCAAATCTGGAATCTGCTCTTTAGAAAGCAGATAAAACAAATCCGAAAAGTTTCTGAGAAGGACAGTAAAGATGGTCAGATGTCTTACTGAACCAATATTGTCTTTAGCTTTGATTATGTAGAGCAGAGCAACAAAAAACGGTAAGCGATCTGGAGGATAAACCATAAGATGAATGATTGACAGAACTAGGTATGTCTAGTCTAAAGAAAGGAAGGATTATGAGTGATAGGATAGCAATCTTATCCGTACTTGGAAGCTAGGTTGACCCCCTCTTCTTTGTGGCAGCCCCTTAAATATTGGAAGGCTGCTATCATGTCACCCCTCGTCCTTCTTTTCATCAAACTAGACATACCCAATTCCTGCAACTGTTCTTTGTATGTTTTAGCCTCCAGTCCCCTAATCATCTTTGTTGCTCTTCTCTGCACTCTTTCCACAATCTCTACATCTTTTTTTATGATATGGTGACCAAAACTGGATGCAATATTCCAAGTGTGGCCTTACCAAGGCTTTATAAAGTGGCATTAACACTTCACGTGATCTTGATTCTCTCCCTCTGTTAATGCAACCTAGGACTGTGTTGGTTTTTTTTTTTTTTTTTTTTTTTTTTTTTTTTTGGCTACTGCATCACACTTCTGGTTCATATTTAAGTGGTGGTCTTCTAAGACTCCAAGATCCATCTTGTAAAGTTTGTCTACGGTGTATTTGAATACAGCTCATCTGTCTGGAACCTGCACTGCATATCGGACATTAATACAATCGAGAGAGTCCAGAGATATTTCACAAGAAGAGTCCTCCACGCCTCTGCTCGCAATAAAATACCTTATGCCACCAGACTTGAAATTTTGGGCTTAGACAATTTAGAACTTCACCGTCTTAGGTCCGACCTAAGCGTAGTACATAAAATTATCTGCTACAATGTCCTTCCTGTCAATGACTACTTCAGCTTGAACCGCAACAATACATGAGCACACAATAGATACAAACTTAAAGTAAACCGGTCCAAACTAGACTGCAGAAAATACGACTTCAGTAACAGAGTGGTCAATGCCTGGAATGCACTACCTGACTCTGTGGTCTCTTCCCCAAACCTTCAAAACTTTAACCTTAGACTGTCTATTGTAGACCTCATCCCATTCCTAAGAGGTCTGTAAGGGGCGTGCATAAGCGCACCAGCGTGCCTACCGTCCCTTTCCTAATGTTTCCTTTTATTCATATCCATTTCATGTATTCATTAACTTGTATCTGTTATCAAATACATGCTTGACAAAATAAATAAAATTTAAAATTTTTTAAAAAAATTCTTAAACACTTGTTCCTTTACTGTTGATGGTTGATCTTAAAAAGCGGAAACTCCTCCCCGGTTTGATATCTTCATGACCAATTCGAAGCTTGCTTGTTCTGCCGCTTGTCAGCGGTTTGCTTTTCTTATGTTTAATCTTCGTCTCGTTTTTTTTCCCCCTCTCTCACCATGGTCCTTGATTTTTATTACTAGGCATCCTTTGCATTTTGGGGCCAGCGGGCTAGTCAGATGTGAAGGGGAGAGTACTCTGTATAATCTGATCTGAAGAGCCAACAGGAATTTGGATAGAAATTTAAACAGCAAGCTAGGGACCAGTGGAGCTTGACAGAACAGAATTTATTTTATGTAATGGACTGTGATTTGAGATGTCGTGAGTTTCGTGTGTGTGTGTGTGTGTGTGTGTGTGTGTGTAGAGAAAAGGAGAGACAAAATAGCAATCTAAATTTAGCTTCTTCAAAAATTATTCTTAGTTTCCTTTCTTTCTTTCTTTCTTTCTTTCTTTCTTTCTTTCTTTCTTTCTTTCTTTCTTTCTTTCTCTTTCTTTCCTTCCTTCCTTCCTTCTTTCCTTCCTTCCTTCCTTCTGTCTTCCTTCCTTCCTTCCTTCCTTCCTTCCTTCCTTCCTTCCTTCCTTTCTTTCCTTCCTTCCTTCCTTCCTTCTTTCCTTCTTTCCTTCCTTCCATCTTTCTTTCTTTCTTTCTCTCTCTCTCTCTCTCTCTCTTTCTTTCCTTCCTTCCTTCCTTCCTTCCTTCCTTCCCTCTTTCCTTCCTTCCTTCCTTCCTTCCTTCCTTCCTTCCTTCCTTCCTTCCTTTCTTTCTCTCTCTCTTTCTTTCTTTCTCTCCCCCACCAACTTCCTACTTTATTCTTGTTGTACTGTACATAAAGACTTGAATATAAAGACTCTACATATAAAGACTTGAATACTTAACGACACCAACCAGGGATGGGCTTCAAAAATTTTAGCAAGGGGCACTCTGCCTGTTTGCTGGGTGGGCGTGGCTATAGTGGGTGTGGCTAGTTGGCCTCCTGCACCATGGCAAGAGGGGGGGATGTTTTTGTCCTCCCTGGGCTCTGGAGGCTTTCCTCGAGCCTCCGGGAGGGTGAAAACAGCCTCCCAGACTCCGGAGGCCCTCTGGAGGCTGGAAACGGGTCTGTTTCTGGCTTTCCCAAACTTCCGGTAGGCCCGTTTTTTGCCCTCCCTGAGCCTCCGTGCACATCCTGCACTTACCTGCATCCAAAACAGATGGTGTGGGAACTCCTGGGAGGGGAGGGGAAGGGTGGGTGGGGCCAGCTAGGAGTGGGATTTGGGGGTTCTCTTGTTGTGGTCCGCCAGCAGCCTGTGGAGCTGGCAGGGAGTCCAACAGCAGTGAGGCTGAGGAAGAACATGGGCCAGTCTGGAGGCTGGGCAAGGCCTGGATGAGGGCTCTGTGTCAGAGGCAGAGATGAGGCCAGGGCCATCGGGGAGTGAGATGCGGACTCTGGAGCCTCCAGAGGCTGACAGTAGAGAGGCAGAGGAACAGGAGGAGCCTGTTGCTAGTGCACATATCAGAAGAGCTGCCAGAAGGCAAGAGCAGCTACAGCAAAGAGGATAACTCGGGAGTAGGGCCAAGAGATGATCGGCCCCTCCCATAAGGCTTAAAAGACCAGCAACGGCTCTTGGGCTCTTTGTCGGAAAACAACATTGATAGACTTGTTCTTGTCTTGCACTTATCTCTGGTTGGTGTCTTCTGCATCTGAACTTTTGCCAAGAGAAGCCTTTGGCAGTTTGCCTAATTATACCAAGGTTGGTGATTAGACTGAAGAATTTGTGTTATGAAGAGTTTGTTTTAATTTAGTTTGGACTACGTTGAGAATGAGTTAATTCTCAGCTGTTCTAATAAAGTCTGTTTGTTTTGGAACTGTTTGCGTCAATTACTACCTACTTGGGTCTGGGTCACAACATCTCTGAACTGCATAGAATCTTAGCTAGAGGTTCTCCCGAACCCCCAGCAGCCAGCCCCTGACACCAACTATGATTCTGGAAAGGGATCTAGCAAAAATAAGATTAGGAATGACATGAGAGCAGTATTACAATATCTAAATTTATTTATTATTTATTTATTAATCAAATTTCTATACCGCCCTACTCCCGAAGGACTCAGGGCGGTGAACAGCCAAGATAAAATACAGATGATACAAATATTAAAAATCCCTTAAAATTATTAAATATTTCGGCCGAAACACAGATTAAAACACCCAATTTATAAAATCACGAATTAAAAAATTTAAAAATTTAAAAGAGGGGAGTTAGGCCAGGCCAGCTTGCTGAAATAGAAAAGTTTTGAGAGCACGGCGAAACGTGCGCAGGTCCGGGATCCTCCATATCTCTGGGGGGAGCTCGTTCCAGATGGTAGGTGCCCCTACAGAGAAAGCTCTCCCCCTGGGGGCCACCAGTCGACACTGTTTGGCCGACGGCACCCTGAGGAGCCCCTCTCTATGGGAGCGTACTGGTCGGTGAGAGGCTATTGGTAGCAGAAGGCAGTCTCGTAGATACCCCGGTCCGATGCCATGGAGCGCTCTAAAGGTGGTAACCAAAACCTTGAAGCGCACCCGGAAGACCACCGGGAGCCAGTGCAGCTCGCGCAGGAGGGGGGTCACATGGGAGTGCCACGTCGCTCCCATAACCACCCGCGCGGCCGCATTCTGGACCAGCTGGAGCCTCCGGGTGCTCCTCAAGGGGAGCCCCATGTAGAGAGCATTGCAGTAGTCCAAGCGGGAAGTAACGAGAGCATGAGTGACCGTGTTTAACGAGTCCCGATCCAGAAAGGGACGCAACTGGCGAATCAGGCGGACCTGATAAAAAGTCCCCCTGGCCACGGCCGTCATGTGCTCTTCTAAAGACAGCCGTGAGTCTAGGAGGACACCCAACCCAGTCCAAGTCCAAGGGTGGGTGGCCATCAAAGGCTAACACCCACACATACCCGGGGGAAGAAGGGGGGAGGAGAAGCCACCCGAGGCGACCAATAAAGCCCTGGTCAGCCTCCCGCCTCTCCTGTCCCAAGACTCCCCAAATCCCCAGTCTCAGCTCTGATGACAAACAAACCCCGGATAACAGGGGTCAAGGCTCAAAGAAGAGCAGATGGTAATCCTGAGGGCAAGGCAAGGCTGTCCGTATTCCCCCATCCACCTGCTGCAAGTTCTTTCCTCAGCCGAATGATCTGTGGCTGCCATTGCCTTCCGCCGCCGCCGCCGCCACCACCGCCATAGAGGGCTGCCATAGAGAAGAGGGGGTCAACCTATTCTCCAAAGTACTTGAAGGAAAGACAAGAAGCAATGGATGGAAACTAATCAAAGAGAGAAGCATCCTAGAACGAAGGGGGAATTTCCTGACGGTGAGAACAATCAACCAGTGAAACAACTTGCCTTCAGAAGTTGTGGGTGCTCCAACACTGTGGAGGTTGGAAGAGATCTTCTAGTGTTTCTAGTCTTCTAGTGCAACCAGCTGCTCAAGCAGGAGACCCTATACCATTCCATACAAATGGATGTCCAATCTCTTCTTGGAAACCTCCAGTGTTGGAGCACCCACAACTTCTGGAGGCAAGCTGTTCCACCAATTAATTTGTTTTGACTGTCAGGAAAATGTAGCAGTGTTTGCAGTTTGAGCTGACTGCATGGATATTGTTATTTTGAGTTCATCATGGTATATAACAGATTTCACAGCTCAAGCTCCACCACTTCTCACCCAGCCACAATATAGGCATGATTCAAAAGATAAAGTCAGCTAAAGTACAATAGATGCTCTTCCAGTGTCTAAGCTTGGATGAGGTATAGACTCACAACGTCAAGTTGCGAAGAATGAGAATCACACATTAAGCTCCCATTAAGCTGATTTATTGCTGATGCCGATACACGAGAATCTTGTCAACTAAAGGCCAGCACTAAATTGATGCTAGAAGAGAGTTAATGGGATTCAAGAGGGATTAGATTTAGACTGCTTGTGGCAACATATTGACTCCACTCCAGGCTGATTACTCATTTGACTCTACCCACAGTGTCTCTGCCTGGCATTCTCCTACCTACACAAAGTCTTATTTCATGATAAGTCACTAAATCAGAATCAGAATAGAGCTGGAAATGACCTTGGAGGTCTTCTAGTCCAACCCTCTGCTCAAGCAGGTGATCCTATACTCTAGAACCATGATGGCGAACCTATGGCACGCATGCCACAGGTGGCACACGGAGCCATATTGGTGGGCATGCAAGCTCAGCTCCGGTGCTCATGTGCATGCCAGCCAGCTGATTTTTGGGCCTTCTGGGCCACCCAGAAATAGGGAAATAGGCTGTTTCCTGCCTCTAGAGGGCCTGGGGTGGTGGTGGGGAAGGCCGTTTTCACCCTCCCCAGGCTCCTAGAGAGGCTCTGGAGCAGTGGTGGGATTCAAGTAATTTAACAACCAGTTCTTTGCTCTAATGATTTCTTCCAACAACCAGTTCACCAAACTGTTCAGAAAGTTAACAATCGGTTCTCCCAAAGTGGTGCGAACTGGCTGAATCCCATCACTGCTCTGGAGCCTGGAGAGAGAAAAAAAATGGCCTTCTGGTCCCACCAGAAGTTGGCAAATGGGCCATTTCTGACCTTTGGAGGACCTTTGGGTGGTGGGAAAGGCCGTTTTCGCCCTCCCCAGGCTCCTAGAGAGGCTCTGGAGCCTGGGGAGAACAAAAAATAGGCCTACCATGCCATCACAAAAGTGGGAGGAGCGTGTGGGGGGGGGTCGCACATGCATGCATGGGGGCGGGGCACATAGAATTATGGGTGAGGGCACACGCATGTGCAACCCCCAGCACTCCCCCCGCTATTGGCACGCGATGGCAAAAAGCTTAGCCATCACTGCTCTAGAACATCCGCACCCGCCCACCCTCCTAGAGAATGAAATATTTGGGGGAATATTAAAACAAAAAAAGCAGGATAGAATATTTCCCCTACAGAAGAGATGGGAAAAACCTTAGGAGAGTCAGAAACCAGCCCCAGTTTCCCTGCCCCCAAGCAGAAACTGAGAAGGCCAGCTTTTAGAGACGCAGATTTGGTAATCCGTTCATACAGACTGGGTCAGACAGAAACTTCAGATAAGCAATTAGGCAAGACAAGATTAACTCAGAAAAACACCTAGGACAGTGTTGGCGAACCTTTTTTGGCACCAAGTGTGCGGGGAGGAGCACCAGAAACTGGAAGAGCAGCTCTGGTCTCTGGAGTGCACATGGGCACTGGTCACATGGTCCTCTGGTTTCTGGTGCGCGTGCACATGAGAAGACCAGCTGGCCAGCACTCCTGCACATGCGAAGATGAAGAAGCTTTGCGTGTGTGTGAACACTGGAAACTGGAAAAGCAGCTCCCTGGTGCACATGCGTGCATGAAGGCCAGCTTGCCGGCACGCATGTGCAAGACAGAACCTGGAAGGGCAATGGGTGACAGCTGGCATGCCTGGAGAGATGGCTGTGTATGCCGCTTCCAGGACACATGCCATAGATTCGCCATCATGGACCTAGGATTTGCATTTCCCCTTTTGCCTATAGAGCCAGACATGACCCCTACATGACCCCATAGAAATCACAAAGGTATAAAAACCCACTCTGCTCTCAACTCCGTTTTGTCAGCTGTCTCAGAATCGCAATTAGTCACAAATAAACCAATTTTCTTTCCAATCAGCTTCCATTTTATTCCTGGCTTGGAACTGGATCTGGATTTTTCTTCCAAAAATACCATTTCAGACAATTGGTTTTTTATATATACCTCCAGTCATGAAGCTCCACAGCTTCTGGAGGCAAGCTGTTCCATGGCAAATTGTTCTCACTGTTGGGAAGCTTCTCCTTAATCCCAGGTTGCTTCTCTCCTTGGATCAGTTTCCATCCGTTGTTTCTCGTCTTGCCTTCTGGTGCTTTGGAAAATACGTTGACCTCCCTCTTCTTTGTGGCAGCCCCTCAAATACGTGTATGTGCTACTCCGTGTGAACCCCCTTTGAATCCATCTGACTCTTTCTGATAGAAGCTCTGAGGACCCCTTAGATCTATCCCCAAGAGAGAAAAGCAAAAGATTTCTCACTGTATCTGCAAAAGAAAAGAAAAGGTATCGTATTCACCTCTGTTCATTAAAGCTGTGCTTTGTTATTTCGTTTGTTTCGGTACAAGACTGAAATGCCAACCCAAACTAGATAGAAAGAATCTATTAGGGTATGCATGTATATGTCAGAAGAAATATCCATCTGGTTCAGTTCCTAGCAGGGAGAAAGACACTGGAAACATGGAGGCCAGTGGTAGTATTCAGCCAGTTCTATCCGGTTCAAGCGAACTGGTAGCGGTGGTGGCGGGAGGCTCCTAACCCACCCACCCGGTTGACATCATGTCCCATTTTTAAAATTTATTTTTTTTTATTTTTAAACATAACAAAACATAAAAACAACCATCAAATACAATCACAGACAGTGTGTCGATCGGTTAAGATTCTTTTGTGCTTAATCCCCTATCTGAGGTTACAAATTATTTAATTTCTCTTATTTGACAATTTTATATATCCCTTTATATTATTATTCTCATCTAGCAATTATTTAACAATGGCTTATTTCCCAATCATGTCCCGTTTTTGATGCTCTGGGCATGCGCGGAAGATCCTGCATGTGCTCACATTTGTGAACTGGTAGCTGTTCTGTCCCCAACCCCAACCCCAACCCCATGCACACACACCAACAGATGTTCAGGAGTTAAAGACCAAACCAGCCGGCAAAATCCTTTTCCTTATGATAACGGAACTAGGCAACAACCTAGTGGCTGCCTGCCAAGAGTTTATTACTCATGAAGGGAAGAGATAACTTATCTCCGCTTCTGGTTCATCAAAGGAAAGCAGCTCAATAATTACAATCAAGTCCAGAGATAATCCAGTCTTAAAGCGAAAGTCCGGCAATGCAGAATGGCGTGGAATCTTTCATCTTTGTTCGTCACAAGGTTTGACTGGCCACCACACTCCCTTTTATATCCTGTGGGGTGTGGTCCAGTGACTCAGCCTAATCTCGGGCACGCCCTTTCTTCTATTGCACGCGCTTATCTCTGCGACGCTGGCGTGGATCCAGCCAAGACTCATTACCCTCATCACTGTCCATCTGTGGCTGCGTGGACGTGCTTGGCCCCGGCCCTATCTCTTGCCCTTTGGCGGACACCGAAGGCATTGCCAGAGGGGAGGGTCCTGGAGAGGGAGGCCTTGCCAACTCCTCCCCTTCATTCTCGGAGTCCTCTCCTGACGATGACACAGGCTCCGGTAACAGAGCCACAACAGTAGCGAAGGTAAGTAAATACCACCCTGATGGAGGCTGATTGGAAATATGGTTTTTAATGAAGCAGAACCATCAATTACATGATCCTGGTGCAGTTGACCACATGGAGTGGAGAATAAGGGTTATTTATACCCTCTCTTGGGCCTTGCCCTTGAGCTTCCTGTTCCTGTGGCAAGGGCATGTATTCTATTGGTTGCTGTCAGATTCCCATGGGGCTATAGCAGTTTGGACCGGTTTTATAGAATCAGTAGTAAAACCGGGGGGAGGCTCCGCCCACCCACCCCGATGTCATCAAAATGCTTCTGCACATGCACAGAAGAGCGTGCGTGCGAGCGAAGCCCCATTGCGAACCGGTAGTAAAGATAAGTAGAACCCACCCCTGGGCTATAGCTGTGGGTCATAGCTAACTTTGTCTGAGCTCCCAGGTTTGGTTGAAACTTGGAGGGGGGTACAATGTTCCCAGGTGGTTGTGTCACATGGTGAGCTCTGCTGATAGATAGTCCTATTATGCCCTGGAGGGCCGTGTCTTAATCCCATCACCCTGGAGCTGAAAGTCTTTTGTCTTGTAGAAAGACTGGCCCAGTCCTGCTCGATGTGCACTAAATATCTGCTGGGGCAGGGAGCTGCTCTTTGTCTTTAAAAACATGTTTCTCCTTTTTTCATCTGGGGAAATACAATATTCTGCCTTTTTAATATTTCCTAGAATGTTTCATTCTTCTAGGAGAGGGGTGGTTGCTAACTTTCTACGTATAGTAACCTCCACCACCCAGAAATGGGGAAGAGGCCTCTATGAATTCCTAATTCACCATGCAACATTGCTAAGTTAACACATTTAGTCAAAAACGGTTACCTCATCCTCTTTTGGGAAAGAAAGCCCAGCATTTTGCAGAGAGTTGCTAGGCTGGCCCGCTAGATGGCAGCTGCAGCTCAGGAATCTTGCAAAACAAAACAAAAAGATCCCCACACTTGAGCATAAACACTGCAAATCCCTCTCCGTCTTTGTCTCTTTGCAAAGCCATCCATTTCCTCTTTTCTGCTTCCTTTTTAACCAAGATTCTTAAAAAAAAAAAAAAAAAAGACTCATACAAGCAGAACTAGCCAAGTAGCCAAACTTGGAGATTCTTAAAAAAACTATGCAGGGAAAGACTTTGGTTAGAATATGGATGGGGAGTCCATTGCAAAGCGATGTGTACTCCATGGTTGGAACTTTTCAAGAAAAGATGGGACAACCATTTGGCCAGGATGGTATACAGTCTCCTGCTTTGGGGAAGAGGGTTGGACTAGAAGACCTCTGAGGTTCCTTCCAGCCTTATGATTCTATTTTCTGTAGTGCTGCATTGCATTGCATTGCATTGCAATTTACTCTAGTCCAGTCCAGTCCATTCCATTCCATGTTTCCTATGTTATGCTATCCTATCCTATGCTATCTATCTATCCCATTTCCATTCCCATTCCATCCCATCCAGAGATGGGTTTCAGCAGGTTCTGGAGAACCGGTAGCGGAAATTTTGAGTAGTTCGGAGAACCGGTAAATACCACCTCTGGCTGGCCCCGCCCCCATCTATTCTCTGCCTCCCGAGTCCCAGCTGATCAGGGTGAAATGGGGATTTTGCACTAACTTTCCCCTACAGTGGGGTGGGAATGGAGATTTTATAGTATCCTTCCCCTGCAATGCCCAACAAGCCATGCCCTCCAAGCCTCGCCATTCTCACCAAGCCATGCCACGCCCACCAAGCCACACCCACAGAACCGGTAGTAAAAGTTTGTGAAACCCACCACTGATCCCATCCCATCCCATTCCATTCCATTCTTTTGTTTAAAAAAATGTTATAAAGAAATACTACAAGTAAACATCAATATCCTTGCCAAAATAAGTCAATAGATATGGCCTTTCAATTAATTCTACATTATTTTCTACTTTCTGTTTCTTATGTTCATCTGTATAATAGTTAAGAGCGGTGTGTCTCAACCTTAACAGCTTTAGGCGTGTGGACTTCAATTCTCATAATTCTTCAGCCAGCTAGGATTGGGGAATTCTGAAAGTCCACACATCTTAAAGTTGCTGACACTGAAAACAGAGTCATAAGAAAACCCCAGGAAAATAACAGAATAACAGAGTTGGAAGGGACCTTGGATCAGTGGTGGGTTCCTCCCGGTTCGGCCCGGTTCTCCCGAGACGGTAGCGGTGATGATATGACATCACTGAACCGGTTCTGCCCCCCGCCCCCCCACCCCCACGCACTCCCCCACCCCCCTGCACTCCCCCACCCCTGTGTTATTCTTACCTTTTATTTGGCCCCACCCCCAATCTATTGCTGCCTTCTAAGTCCCAGCTGATGGCTAGAGGGAAAAAATACCGCCCTACAGCTGATCAGTGTTAAAAGAAAACAAATGAGTAGACCGGTGTCTGCAAAAATACATGAGTAGATTAGTGCCTGCAAAAATACATGAGTAGATCAGTGCCTGCAAAAATAAATGGGTAGATCAGTGCCTGCAAAAATACATGAGTAGATCAGTGCCTGCAAAAATAGTTGAGTAGATCAGTGCCTGCAAAAAATAAATGGGTAGATTGGTACAGCTCTGCAAGCAGTTAAAAGCCTGGTAGACCAGTACCTCAGCTAAATCCCAAATAATTGTCACATGACCATCAAGCCACGCCCACAAAATAAGCCATGCCTACAGAACCAGTAGTAAAAAATTTTAGAACCCATCCCTGAGGTTGACCCCCACTTCTTTGTGACAAATATTGGAGCACTGGGTATCACATCATCCCTAATCCTTCTTTTCATTAGACTAGATATACCCAATTCCTCTAACCGTTCTTCATATGTTTTAGCCTCCAGACAAAACATCAAGTGTTTTGAGTTGCTATCAATAGAAGCATTTATCACTCTGGGTGGCGTTATTTAATTATGACAGAGACTCTCTTGATATTGAAAAACCACGGATATAAAACGGCACTTGTGCATTTATGATGTGGATTTTCCTGACTTTTCCCTTGCCCCCCTACTTCTTGTTTGCAACTCTTTCATAATGTAATGTGTTTTCCGATTCAGTGATCAGTAGTTTTGGTATTAACTGGGAAATGTTTGTAGAAAAATATCTGTACGCAGGACATGATTCTAGACAAGGCTCCATTTTTAATATTTTCTTTATTATCGTATCTTCCTTCTGAAAGGGTCTTAGGAAGACAAGCACTTTTATGCACCATGAGTGCTGCTAAAAACTTAGACAGGATATTATTTTCAACTCACTATGGGGAAAGAAGTGAGAGAAGCTAGAGGCAGAGTTAAAAGAGGGATCAGCCTAGCATCCCTATGTAGCCACAGGGAGTCAAATCCGGCCACCCTTTAAATTCTCTTGACCCTTATAGCACTCTAAGCAGGTGCTAACCATTTGTTGAGAAGATTCCTGTACATAGGCTGTTTAGCAATCTTCTTCTTATGCCCATATCCATCATCGGACATTGGCAATCATGCTGGCGATCCTATTTTTCATGCTTCTAGCAGACCGGGAGATTCTTAGCACCCCTACTGCATTTAAGGGGTGCCCGTACTCGGGGCCATTATTAGGTTTTGCCTCCATTGAGTCTGTCATCTGCACCTCTATAACTGTCTGGTTTTTGCTCTGCAACCCAAGACAGACACAGACTTCAGAGGATAATTAGAACTGCAGAAAAAACAATGGCTACCAACCTGCCTTCCATTGAGGACCTGTATATTGCACGAGTCAAAAAGAGGGCTGTGAAAATATTTACAGACCCCTCGCATCCTGGACATCAACTGTTTCAACTCCTACCCTCAAAATGACGCTATAGAGCACTGCACACCAGAACAACTAGACACAAGGACAGTTTTTTCCCGAACGCCATCACTCTGCTAAACAAATAATTCCCTCAACACTGTCAAACTATTCACTAAGTCTGCACTACTATTAATCTTCTCATCGTTCCTATCACCCATCTCCTCCCACTTATGACTGCATGACTGTAACTTTGTTGCTTGTATCCTTACGATTTATATTGACTGTTTCCTAGTATGATTTGTACCCTATGACTATCATGAAGTGTTGTACCTTATGATTCTTGATGAACGTATATTTTCTTTTATGTACACCGAGAGCGTATGCACCAAAGACAAATTCCTTGTGTGTCCAATCACACTTGGCCAATAAAGAATTCTATTCTATTCTATTCTATTCTATTCTATTCTATTCTATTCTATTCTATTCTATTCTATTCTATTCTATTCTATTCTATTCTATTCTATTCTATTCTATTCATTATGATGATTTTCCTGGGAAATATATAGTGTAATAGTGTTCCCTTTGCTTTCAACACTGCTGTGTACATGGTGTTTAAGTGGCTGCCACCACACTTTATACTGTTCTTCTGAAGCCATTCCGACCAATATGGGCTCTGCCTTCAGTCGATACGGATGAGTCAGCTTCCACTCATCAGGCCTGTTGGTCCACGGGAGGTATTTGATTCCCTCCAACCCGCCAGCATAAAGCCATAATGGGTAGGGCCCCCCAATCTGCCACCAGGGGCGTACTTTGTGGGGGTTTCAGGCTCCCCCTGAAAGCAAATGCTTTCCCAGAGTGTTTAGCAATAAATGAGTTTAATTGGATCTTCATATATGGACCTGAGTTTTCACACCTGACATTAATATATTATCAGCATATTATAGCCGATAACCAGGTGATTATGGTTATTTCAACCGTAATAACAAATAAATAACTTTATTGCCATTGTACGTGTATATACAGTATACCCATAAAACGAAATTCACTTAACACCCAAAGACCAGGTCCAACACACATAACAATCCCCAAACACACCTCCACCCACCACAATTCCCCACCACTAAACCACTTAAACATCCACACAGCAGATCAAGTAATGCTGTCCAACAGCTCACTGATGGTGGCCCTTTAGTTCATTGTTGAATGCAATTATAGCTCTGGGATAAAAACTATTCAGAAAACTTGTGGTCCGAGTTTTAATTGTTCTGTATCTTCTGCCAGAAGGCAACAGTCCAAAAAGATTGTAAGCAGGATGGGAAGAGTCTCTGAGAATATTATGCAACTTTCTCAAACAGCGAGATTTGAAGATGTCATCCAGGGCTGGTAGCTGGAGTCCGATGATATTCTGGGCAGTTTTAATGATTTTCTGTAGAGCTTTTTTGTCCACTACAGAGCTGCTCCCATAGTATGCAAGAATGCCGTATGTCAGGACACTCTCAATGGTGCTGCAATAAGAGGACAGAAGTAGATGCTGAGATAGATTTATCTTCCTGAGCATTCTCAGGAAGTATAGCCTCTTCTGTGCCTTCTTCACAAGCATGTTAGCATTCATAACTAACTAACACAAGGGCTATCAATAGATTCCAACTCAATGTAATTCACTCTAATCTTGATTGTAGGAAATATGACTTTTGCAATAGAGTAGTAAATGTCTGGAGCACTCTACCTGATCCTGTTGTTAGTCTCTCTAACCCCCATACCTTTTACCTTAAACTGTCTACCGTGGACCTTTCATGTTTCTTAAGAGGTCTCTAAGGGGGTGTGCATAAGCGCACCAGCGTGCTTATCATCCCTGTCCTACTGTCCCCATTTATATGTAATCATTCTATGTGTTTATGGCTACGTTTTGCCTATTTATATCCTTTTATTTGTGCCTTTTTTTCATGTGTCCATGTCTATGTCTATACTGTTACTTGTTTCCTTGTACTTGTTGACAAATAGATATGTCAGTGTCCCAGCACTGACATATATAAAGAGGGGAGAAGCTTGAACTTTTGCCTACTAAATCCCTTTGAAGATTCTGTCTCCTCAGAGATGGGAGAGGGGGGAGACATTCCTGTGATCTGACAAAGAAGAGATCAGGAAAGTGACTTGGAAGATAGCTAATGAGAAGCAGAGAATTGGGGATTGGAAAGGGAGGGATTGGGGGCAAAGGTCAGTACTGACCGCGAAAGAGCCAGGATCAGATCGCTGTGCTCAAATAAAGAGAAAATTTCCTTAAAGATCGGCAGTCTGGAAATTCATTTATTTTGAGATAGCATTGAAACCTGACAGATAAATAATAAATAAATAGATGTGGTGGCTGGACAAGGTGGGAGTGAAGCTGGTTTTCTTCCTCTTCTCAAGCACCACAACCAGGGACTGTCCCCTGAAGCTGGATGGAAGCACTTTTCCATCCGTGCGTAACTGAGCTTCATCCATACAAGTCAAGATGATGGCCAGTAACTTAAGAGACCGTTGAAAGAGCGTTAATAAAGGAGAATATTTGTAGCTCAAGGTTGAACATAGAATATCAAATAACAGAGTTGGATGGGACCTTGGAGGTCTTCCAGCTCAAGCAGGAGACCCTTAAACCATTTCAGATAAATAGTTGTCCAGTCCCTTTTAAAAAGCCTCCAGTGATGGAGCACCCATAACTTCTGAAGGCAAGCTGTTTCCATGGGTTGATTGCTCTCACCGTTAGGAAATTTCTCCTTAGTTCTAGATTGCTCCTCTTCTTAGTTAGTCTCCATCCATTATTTCTCATCAAGAGCCGTGGTGGCGCAGTGGTTAGAGTGCAGTGCTGCAGGCTAATTCTGCTGACTGCCGACCGCCTGCAATTTGGCAGTTCAAATCTCATCAGGCTCAAGGTTGACTCAGCCTTCCATCCTTCCAAGGTCGGTAAAATGACGACCCAGAATGTTGGGGGCCATAGGCTGACTCTGTAAACCGCTTAGAGTGGGCTGTGAAGCACTGTGTAGCGGTATATAAATCTAAATACTATCTATGCTATCTTGCCTTTTGATGCTTTGGAAAATATGTTGGCCCTCTCTTCTTTGTGATAGACCCTGAGATATTGGAGCATTGCTATCATGTCACCCCTAGTCTTTCTTTTCATTAAACTAGTCATACCCAGTTCCTACAACCGTTCTTCACATCTTTTAGCCTTCAGTCCCCTAATCATCTTTGTTGCTCTTCTCTGCACTCTTTCCAGAGTTTCAACATATTTTTTTTTAATATATATTGTGGTGACATATTGATATATTGGGTTTGCATTTTTTTATACAAGTGACTTGCTCTGTCAATGTTAATGGGAGTGCTAGCACTGATGACATTACTACTTTGGGTAATGAAACATCTGCAAGAAAACAACCAAACTCAGAGATCACCAAGGACCCCTGAATTCACGGTGAGCAGGTCTATATATAATATGAGCCAGCCATGTGCTGCAGCTGCCAAAAAAGACAACACAGTTCTAGGCTGCATAAACAGAGGGATAGAATCAGGATCATGTGAAGTGTTAATACTACTTTATAATGCCTTGGTATAAAGTCACACTTGGAATATTGCATCCACTTTTGGTCGCCACGATGTAAAAAAGATGTGGAGACTCTAGAAAGAGTGCAGAGAAGAGCAACAAAGAGGATTAGGGGACTGGAGGCTAAAACATATGAAGAACGGTTGCAGAAACTGGGTATGTCTAGTTTGATGAAAAGAAGGACCAGGGGAGACATGATAGCAGTCTTCCAATATCTCAGAGGCTGCCACAAAGAAGAGGGAGTCAAGCTATTCTCCAAAGCACCTGAGGGCAGGAGAAGAAGCAATGGGTGGTAACTAATCAAAGAGAGAAGCAAGTTAGAACTAAGGAGAAATTTCCTGACAGTTAGAACAATTAATCAGTGGAACAACTTGCCTCCGGAAGTTGTGAATGTTCCAACACTGGAAGTCTTTAAGACATTGGATAACCATTTGTCTGAAGTGGTGTAGGGTTTCCTGCCTAAGCAGGGGGTTGGATTAGAAGACCTCCAAGATCCCTTCCAACTCTGTTATTCTATTCTATTGGTCTTGAAGACTCCAAGTGATCTTCTCGCTGGGGACAGGTCTCACAAATACCAGAAGAAGGACTATGTCTCAGTCTCCTCCTTAGGAGCAACTTGGTGTAGGTTCTCATGCTTGGGCGGAGGGTTGGAAGGGATCTACAGGATCCCTTCCAACTCTGTTAATGAGTTCCTCTCAGAGGCATCTAGTTGTCTACACGTGGAGGGGGGGTGCGGAAATGCTAGACTATGCCAAGTTTTGACCTAATCCACCACGACTGTTCTTATGTTGCTTGATTCCTAACCCTGTCTCACTGACTAATGGGCTTTAATAGGAAAACAACAACAACGGAATAAAATCTGCAGGCGGCTTGCCGAAATCTTTAAGGAATGCATATGCAACGCCTTGCATTATTAAATACAGCAACAAGCATATGGGTGCCTGCAATTAATGTATATAAATAGCTGGTAAAAATGGCTCGACATTAGAAGAGCTAGCGGCAAAAATGACCTCA
The DNA here is from genome assembly GCA_022577455.1 of Arizona elegans. NCBI lineage: Eukaryota > Metazoa > Chordata > Lepidosauria > Squamata > Colubridae > Arizona > Arizona elegans. Next base: position 1,150,482 of record JAKOOJ010000053.1, read on the forward strand.
TATGTCAAACAGACAAGGAGGCAGCTTTCATTTTCTTTGCACACCTTGCAAATGATAAATTAGTTTTATAGCTTGCATGGAGCCCTTATCACATTACAGCACTGAGCATTTGATAAAAGGGGGAAATTATGCCTCCGCTAAATAAAAAAAAAAATCAAAGTGAAATTTGGACTCTCGGTGGACTTTTTTTTTTCCTTTTTCTTAATGTAAAGAAATTTAAGCAATGTCCCTGGAGGCTGGGAGGGCGGGAAGAGATTCATTGGGGAAACGACAGAAGTGTGTGCTTCTGAATTCTTGGCAAGAATTAAATCAACCCTTCCCCTCCTTTTCTGCCTTTTCTTTTCTTCTTTTTCTCATTGTCTTTGTGGGTTTATTTTTTGTAACTTCCCCAAAGAAATAGACGTGAAAATATAGTCATTCCCCCAAGTGTGTATCCAAGCATACTAACATCCCAGTAGAGACTTGCTGGTGTGGCAAAGAACTGGAGTTAATTAAAGAATTAAAAACAGCAAAGAGGCTGGCAGCATCTTAATTTATTGCGGCATAAGCTGTCATGGACCAGAGTTCTTCTCTGCCAGATTCATGAAACACAGTCGTGAGAGAGGAGATTTGATATCTGTTGAAGGGGCCTCTGTTTTTTTTTTCCCCCTACCTGGATGCCAAGATGCTTTTTTTTTTCTTTTTTTTTTTGTATTTCTCAGTGAGGCTTTTGAGTTTTTTTTTCTTCCAACATATATTGGAAGAAACGGACAGAATGAAATTCAGAATGAAATCCAACGATGGAAAAAAGTAAGGTTCTACATTGAGTGCAAGAAAAAAAAACCCAAATGCACAGGTATAGTATAGGTGGTACTTGGCACAATAACAATAGTCTTGAGGTCCTAGTGGACAATCACTTAAATATGAGTCAATGAGCCCTGGTGGCGCAGCAGACTAAAGCACAGTTATTAGCATCAGCTGCCTGCAATTACTGCAAGTCAGAGGTGGGTTCTAAATTTTTTTACTACTGGTTCTGTGGGCGTGGCTTATTTTGTGGGCGTGGCTTGGAGGTCATGTGACTAGGTGGGCGTGGCTAACTGGTCAGAGTCATTTCTGGAAGGTCCTCACACTTACGACCAGTCCTCGCACTTACGACCTGACTCATTTGTTTGCTTTTAACACTGATCAGCTGTAGGGCGGCCCTTTGAAGGCCCGCGGCAAGAGTGTAAACAGTTTTTTTCCCTCTAGTCATCAGCTGGGACTCAGGAGGCAGCAATAGCTTGGGGGTGGGACCAAATAAAAGGTAAGAATAACGTGGTGGGGTGGGGGGGGTGGGAGGGCGGGGGGGGAGAACCAGTTCGGTGACGTCATATTGTCACCGCTACCGGCTCGGCTGAACCGGACCGAACCGGGAGGAACCCACCACTGGTCCTATTGTGTTAGTTTCTGTTGCTAGTTGAGTCCTATTGTGTTTCAGATGATGGTCCTTTGACAAAGGTGGAAAGGAATTGGGTTTCTGCCTCTGGCCCATTGACAAAAGTGGAGGAGGCAGGAAGGTGGGAGCCGAACCGGACCGAACCGGGAGGAACCCACCACTGCTGCAAGTTCAAATCTCACCAGGCTCAAGGTTGACTCAGCCTTCCATCCTTTCAAAGGTAGGTAAAATGAGGACCCAGTTTGTGGGGGCAATAAGCTGACTTTGTATAAATATACAAAAGTATGAAGGCTATTGCTTAACGCATTGTAAGCCGCCCTGAGTCTCCAGAGAAGGGAGGCATATAAATCAAATTAAAAAAAAAAAAAAAACACTTTGCTGCAGCTGCCAAAAAAGCCAACACAGTTCTAGGTTTCATAAACAGAGAGAGAGAATCAAGATCATGTGAAGTGTTAATACCATTTTATAATTCCTTGGTAAGGCCACAGTTTTGGTTGCCACAATGTAAAAAAAAATGTGGAGACCAGTGGTGGGTTGTTACCGGTTCTCCCCTGTTCTTGCAAACTGGTAGTGGAAATTTTGAGTAGTTTGGAGAACTGGTAAATACCACTTCTGCCTGGCCCCACCCCCAATCTATTGCTGCCTCCCGAGTCCCAGCTGATCGGCTAGAAGGAAAAAAACTGTTTAAACTCTTGCTGCGTCACTTCAAAGGGCCGCCCTACAGCTGATGAGCAGTAAAAGGCCGTGTGGTGGTAGACCAGTGCGCTCCAAAAACAAATGGGTAGACCAGAACACTCCAAGAACAAACGGGTAGACTGGTCCAGCTCTGCAAGCAGTTAAAAGCCTGGTAGTGAAAAGCTTGGTCACATTCGCCAAAAATTGGAAACAAAAAAAATATACCGTCAGACGAAACTGTAATAAGGAATATTTTAGAATGCGTAGAGATGGATAAAATGACTATGGAGTTGAAAAAGAGAGAGGATTCGGACTATTATGAAATAGGGAATAAAATGTACAGTTGGCTCGAAAATAGAAATCAGTACAAGAAATGTTTAACTTAATATTGATGAAACTTAAAGTAACTGAACAACATTAAATAAAGAGAGGTAAATATAAACAAATATAAATGTGTAGATAAGAACAAATGAATATTATAATGTGTATATACATATATGTTGGAATAATTCCCTTCCCTTCCCTTCCCTTCCCTTCCCTTCCCTTCCCTTCCCTTCCCTTCCCTTCCCTTCCATTCCATTCCATTCCATTCCATTCTCTTCCTTTCCTTTCCATTCCATTCCATTCCATTCCATTCCATTCCATTCCATTCCATTCCATTCCATTCTATTCTATTCTATTCTATTCTATTCTATTCTATTCTATTCTATTCAATAGGATACGGTGTAAAAGAGGCCTCATTTAGGCTGAGATAACTCCTTGTCACTTGATGGAACATCATGAGAACTTCATGGAAACGGTTGTACGAAAGCCGCAGGTGAGCTTTCCTGAAATTGGGAAACAGATTTACATGCAACTGTTACTGAATGAAGACGGAGAGACTCCCATGAGGCACAGCCTCAAAAGAGATTGCTGACTGCTTTTCGAATGCAGGACTTGGAGCCTCCTTTGTTCAGTCTTGCATACAAACAAGTCCATAAAGCAGAGGGGACCCTACCTGTGCAGAATGGCCACCAAGAACACCTTTCCAAACATTCTGATTTTCCCTTGGCTTGCTTGCTTGCTTTCCCGCGTTTTATGGATTTTAACTGCTTTTCAACAACTGTTTTCCAAACCAATAAAACAGCTAAAACCAATTAAAATCCAAATCCCAGCAACCTGGAAAATAGCAAATCATAAATCACACACACAAAACAACTTCATGTGTTCCCACAGACTCTAAGTCTCAAAAGCCTAGGACCGTGATGACATGTGTGCTGGAAGTGGCATGCAGAGCCATTTTTCCGGGCACACAAGCTGTCGCCCAACTCATCTGCAGCTGCGCATGTGTGCACGACCCATGTTGTGGCCCCACCCTCTGAGCCTGTCCCATCGGAGGAAGAAAGCTCCGAGCATGAGGAAGAGGAGTCAGCCAGGCCTCCCTCTCCAGGCCCCTCCCCTCTGGCACTGTCTCAGGTGCCGGCCAAGGGAGAGGAGATTAGCAGGGAGACAGGTGGCTTGGATGAGAGCGAGGGAGAGACATCATTCCTGGACACACGCCTCCGAAGGCGTGATAAACGATTGCAGCAGCTCAGGAGGCGTGCTAGGGATTAGAACTGAGTCACTGGACCACACCCCAGAGACTATATAATAGAGGGTGGTGGCCAGTGATCCCTGTGACGAACAAAAGTAAACCTTGGATAGTCACTAAAGCCTCGTCCGGAAACTGCTGAGAGAAATATTATTCTGATTGGACTTTTGTACGCTAAGTATCTTATCTTTCTGTTTCTGTGGAAATAAAGCACTTGGCAGACGGTGTGTAAATCGCTGCCAAGTTGGAGATAAAGACCTGGGTGTGTGCCAAAGTGTTTCCTTAACCCTCGGCTGGCTGTGTGTGTGTGTGTGTGTGTGTGTGTGTGTGGACGGGGACAGATCAACCCAGCTGGCATTCGAGCCTCCGGTGCGCATGCGCACAATTTAGGGGACCCAGCTGGTATGCGTTTGCGCATACGTGCGAGAGTACTGGTTTGCAGCATGGGCATGAGCAGATGATGTTCACGCCTGTGCATTGCATGCATGAAAACCATGTGCATGCACAGATTGTGCAATTGTGCATGGAGTGCACAGTGGGGGTCGCGTGTGAAAGCTGTCCGCTTGTGCAGATGGTGCGGTTGTGCGTGCAGCACATGGAGGAGCTACACATTAGGCGCGGATGGCACACACACGTGCATAGCACGCAAAACACGCATCTGTTCGGCACTTGGTGAGTAAAAGGTTCACCACCACTGGCCTAGGAGAACAAGCGTGATAACTCGGGGTTTATTCAATGACCGAAAGAAGAGGAAAGACCAAAGATTCAAAACTTTGTTTTCCTTCTAGATAGCACCAGGCAGGTGACTCAAATAAAAAAAATGGGATTTAGAAAACGAGCAGACTCCAACATTCTAATATAAACAAAACTAGTCAAATTAATCATAATTATTAGATTCAATCAATTTATGGATTTCTAATAAGGATACACAATTGCAATAAGTTGCAATCTGTCATTATTCAATTATTCTGTGTTTCTCTTATTGTTTTGTTGTTGTTGTTAGTTGCGAAGTCGTGTCCTACCCATCACGACCTCATGGACAACGTTCCTCCAGGCCTTCCTGTCCTCTACCATCCTCTGGAGTCCATTTAAGCTCATGCCGACTGCTTCAGTGACTCCATCCAGCCACCTCGTTCTCTGTTTCTTATTGTTACTTTTGTTTTATTATATAAAGGTAGACACTAACATTCCCCCTTCTTTTATTTCTATCACTTATTCTAACTTTTAATCATATCACCTTTTACTAAAACATTTTCTTTCTATCCTACCTAACTTCTAATCATATCACTTACCTAAAAAAATAAATAAATAAATAAAGAGAGAGAAAAGGGAAAGCAAATCAGAACAACAAAAAAGAGAAATTGTTTATCCATCGTCTCTTGCTCGCTTCAATATTTTAGTTGCTATCCTTTTTTTTTTTAACTTGCCTCCCAAATTCCTCTCCTGGATCTCTATCTCTGTCAGAATCTGCTTCTTGGCTGTTCAATCTGGGTATTTCTCCCACCTCTACCCTCTTCCACTGCCTAGTTCCCAAAATTTATGATTAATTTGACTAGTTTTATTTGTATTAGAATGTTGGACACCGAGGTGCCACAATGTTCACGCGTTGTTATGATTGTAAAAAATTAAAAAATAAAAAAGTTTATATAGGACTCCAGGACTGGCCCATGTTCTTCCTCAGCCTCATCACTGTCCGACTCCGCTGCCAGCTCTGCAGGCTGCTGGCGGACCACAACATCATTTTCTTTATAAAAGAAAAGGCTGGGAGGCTGGGGAAGGCCCGGATGAGGGCTCTGCATCAGAAGCAGAGATGGGGCCAGGGCCATCGGGGAGTGATGTGCAGACTCCAGAGTCTCCAGAGGCTGACAGTAGAGAGGCAGAGGAACAGGAGGAGCCTGTTCCTAGTGCTTGCATGAGAAGAGCTGCCAGAAGGCAAGAGCAGCTCAAGCAAAGAGGACAACTTGGGAGTAGGTCCAAGAGATGATTGGCCCCTCCCATAAGGCTTAAAACAGACCAGCAACGGCGTTTGAGCTTTGCCAGAAAACAACGTTGGTAGCTTCGTTTTCTTCTTCATCTACATCTTTTATCTATTTTTGTATCTGTGACTTTTGAACGTTTGCCAAGAAAGGCCTTTGGCAGTTCGTCTAATTGGACCAAGGTTTGCGATGGGACTGAGGAATTTGTGTTGGGAGGAATTTGCTTTAATTTAGTTGAACGACGCTGGGAATGAAGTAATTCTCAGCTGTTCGAATAAAGTTTCTTTGTTTTTTCACCGACTGATTTTCCTACTAGTTACTTAGGCCTGGGTCACAACAAACATGCAGAGTTAGGTCAGACTTCTCAGCGATGCCTGCAGGAGACAAATGAAGATGGACCTTTTCCAGAGATTCTCTGAGCAATGGTTTTTCCCCATCAGTGTCTGGAAGATATTGTATGTTGTGATCAGGGGTGAAATCCAGCAGGTTCTGACAGGTTTTGGAGAACCGGTAACAGAAATTTTGAGTAGCTTGGAGAACTGGCAAATACCATCTCTGGCTGGCCCCAGAGTGGGGTGGGAATGGAGATTTTGCAATATCCTTTCCCCAGGAGTGGGATAGGAATGGAGATTTTGCAGTATCCTTTCCCCAGGAGTGGGATAGGAATGGAGATTTTGCAGTATCCTTTCCCCAGGAGTGGGGTAGGAATGGGGATTTTGCATTATCTTTCCCCTACCATGCCCACCAAGCCATGCCCACCAAGCCATACCATGCCCACCAAGGCACGCCCACAGAACCGGTAGTAAAAAAAAATTGAATTTCACCACAGGTTGTGATTGTTGTTTGGGGAGGATTTTGTTTATGGATTTTGTACTCTGCTTTTTTCTTTTTTTTTTACTATGGGCATTTTATTATACTTCAGCAAATGGTTATAAGCGGCCGTGTGCTTGGAAAAAGTTGAAGGCAAATATAAGATATAAAATGATTGCAATCTTCTTGTTTCTTTTTCCTCGTTAAACAGAGCAGGGTGCTTTCCTCTGAATTTTCCATATTTTGTTTTCTCTCGGAAGTGAAAATCTGGGGAAGATTAGAATAGAATAGAATAGTGATGGTTAACCTTTTTGGTGCCAAGTCCCCAAAGAGCATGAGCTCGAATGCATGCACATGTGCCAAAAACCCCAAAATGCAATGCGAGCACCCCCACCCATGTACCCTGCCCGGGGCATGCAAGCTTTCTCTTGGGAACCAAGGACATTCCTGCAGGTGCTCAGAAGGAGAGGACTGGAGTCACCTAGCAACTGGATAGTATCCTGATTGGACCATGTGACTGATTGTTTTGAGAAAGTAACAAACTTTCAATTTTAATTAGATGAAAACCGCGGGAATATTTAGAGTCAGTTTTCACCAGCCTGTGCCAATATGACATATCCTGTAAACCTATTCTTTGAGGAAATCACCTGCCTCAGAGTTTTGTTTGCTATGGGTATGTGACTTGGAGCCCTGACAAAAAAGTAGAATTTAGTGGATTTGGTGCGCAATTCTCAGTTCTGGCTTTGCATTACTGCACTACACTTGATCTCTAATAAAACTATGCCTTTCTCAATGAACAGAGCCAAGGATCGTTTTTACTTAGAGGTTTAAGTTGTGGCAGGATTGACAATATCAAACATTGCAAGAAGTGGAGCAATTCTAAAATACTGTGAGTAAAAAAAAAACAAGAATTGAGAAATCACTACGGTCTGGTCTTCAGTGAACGGTATAGTATTTCTAGAGCAGCCTTTTTAAATTGAAGTTGTCCTCCAACTTTTTTTTTTCTTTTTAATTTGATTTATATGCCGCCCTTCTCCGGAGACTCAGGGCGGCTTACAATGCATTAAGCAATAGCCTTCATACTTCTGTATATTTATACAAAGTCAAGCTTATTGCCCCCACAAACTGGGTCCTCATTTCACCTACCTTAGAAAGGATGGAAGGCTGAGTCAACCTTGAGCCTTGGAGAGATTCGAACCTGCAGTAAATTGCAGGCAGCTGTGTTAATAACAGGGTGCTTAAACCACTGTACTATCAAGGTTCCCTTGATCAGTTGCATAATTTCATTTCATCAGATATTCTATTACTACTTCCTGCAAAAAGTAGTGCCCGCATATTTCTTACACGATCCTCTTACTCGTAAAGTTTGTTAAACCACTTTTATTAACTCCCAAACCGTCATTAGCTATTCTCTTTTTGGTGGTAATGCTGAACTTTCAAATCATTAGCAAATGCTAATTTAACCATTACTAATACATTTAAAAACTCTGGTTGTGTGATTCTTTCTGCTTGTAGTTCAGATTGATAAGAATCCCAGAGACATGCTAACAGTTGTTAAAATAAGTAACACGTGCACCGTTTCATTAACCGTAGTAAGAGTCATGTTCCAATGTGTTGAACATATCATACATCATTGATACATTTATCACGAACGAAGGCCTATTTTAGTTCCACAGTATAACTGAGAAAACACTTGTAGTACTTTGTCTGTCTATCTGTCTATCTAGTTTTAAATTGGGGTATTTAAATTTCTGGGGTTTTACATTGAGCCAAATCTATTTAATTATTTTACATTTTAATCGCTGTTTTGTCTTGTGTTTTTAAATAGGCTGTATACCGCCCTGAGTCCTTCGGGAGAAGGGCGGTATAGAAATAAAATTATTATTATTATTAATTATTATTATCTGTGCATAATATTCCATAAAAGGTTTAAAATTTAGATAGTGAAATCTATGGCTATATATATTTTAGGTAGGTCAAAATTGGTTCATAGAATTCTACAGTTGGAATGGAGGCCATGAAATAAACATATTCCTAACATTAAGTGAAATATTTATGTAAATCAATCATACAGTAGTGGCCAAAATTGTGGAAACCTTTTGGGAAAAGTGTATTTTTGAGGGTTGTTGGCTAATAACACCACTTTTTTGGGGGGAGTTTGAAGATAATCCTATTCCACTGCTGGAATGGCCTCGGAATAGCCCAGACCTTCACCCAATTGAAAATCTATGGAGCTGACTAAAGAAACTGATTAGTCAGAAGCAACCCAGCAATAAAACCCAGTTAATAGAAGCCACCATTCAATCTTGGTTTCACATGATAACAGCTGCAGAACTAAAAGACTTGGTTCACTCCATGGGAAGATGTTGTAAGCCCGTAATTCATGCTAAAGTTTACCCAACTAAGTATTAACTGACAGGGTGATAATTTTTGTATATCTCGTTTTTTCTACATGTTTCACTTTTCTTCTTTATACTGTAACTGCTATTCTAATAGCAAATCCTTCATAAAAGTTACTGCATTACATTCTTGATGAAATTATCTTTCCATTGATATATAATTTTATGGTACTACTCCAAAGAAAAGTGGTGTTATTAGCTAGTTTTAGAAAATACACTTTTCCCAATAGGTTTCCACAATTTTGGCCACTTCTGTAGACTATGTTGTATATTAATTCATTCCAAGTTCTCATTCCTTCTCACCACATCATCAAGTCTCAGCTCAGCTCAGCGTAGGAATCCAACTTAGATGGCTGTGTAGTCTTCACTTGATCTTACAGGTAGTCGTTGACTTACAACAGTTCACTTAGTGACTGCTTGAAGTTACAACAGCTTTGAAAACATTTTTCACACTTATCTCCGCATCCCCCCCGGTCACGTGATCAAAACTCAGATGCTTGGCAACTGTCTCATGTTGCCAAGTATCTGACCCCGAGGATCATGTGATCCCCTTTTGCGGCCTTCTGACAAGCAAAATCAATGGGGAAGCCAGATTCAACCGGTTGGTAACAACCGTGTTACCAACTTAACACCTGCCGTGGTTGGCTTAACAACTGTGACAAGAAAGGTCATAAAACGGAGAAAAACTCACTTAATAACGGTCTCGCTTTTCTGTCTCGCAGAAAAAAGAGATTCATATTTCTTTGAATTGTAAAGGATGGAAGGATTGTAGCTACGAGATGTCATTTCCAGGGTACACTACTAGCCTGATTCGAGTTTGTAAAACTTTCTAAGAAGAAGTAATCCTGTACTAAGGTAAAGGTAAAGGTTCCCTTTGCACATAATTGCTAGTCGGTCTTGACTCTAGGGGGCGGTGCTCATCTCCGTTTCTAAGCAGAAGAGCCAGCGCTGTCTGATGATGATTCCGTGGTCATGTGGCCGGCATCAGTGGTGAGTTTCCAATTTTCTTACCACCGGTTCGCCCCATGCGTGCGTTGCGTGCATGCATTCTTCTCACTTGCACACCTTCCACGCATGTGCCTGGCCTCGAAAACGTGCCTAAATAGGACATCATAGAGCCAAGGCGGATGGGCTGGCCCACCGGCGATCTCCGCTACAGGTTTGCCTGAACTGCTACGAACCGGCTGAATACCACCTCTGGCTGGCATGACTAAACGCCGAAGGCGCACGGAGTGCTGTTACCTTCCCACCAAAGGTGGTCCCTATTTTTCTACTTGAATTTTTACGTGCTTTCGAACTGCTAGGTTGGCAGAAGATGGGACAAGTAACGGGAGATCACTCTGTTATGCGGCACTAGGGATTCGAACCGCTGAACTGCCGACCATTTTTAGCTTCCAGCTCCCTTATCATCTTGGTTGCTCTTCTCTGAACTCTTTCTAGAGTCTCAACATCTTTTTATAGTGTGGTGACCAAAACTGGATGCAGTACTCTAGGTGTGGTCTTACTAAGGCTTTATAGAATGGTATTAGTATCTCACTTGATCTTGATTGAATCCCTCTGTTAATGCAATTTAGGATTGCATTGGCTTTTTGGCTGCTGCTGCACACTGTAGGCTCATATTGAACTGGTTGCCCACTAAGACTCCAAGATCCCACTCACAGTTACTGCTATTAAGCCTGGTTTCACCCAGTTTATATTTGTACTTTTGGTTTTTCTTGCCTAAGTGTAAGACTTTAATTTTCTCTATGTTGAATTTCACTTTGTTAGATAGGACCCAGTGTTCAGATATACCCATGGTCGGTCAGCTTTAAAAACCAGCCTCCAAAATAAAGCAAATAAGAGAAGAATTTCTCAGCTGCCTGACTAGGTTTTGTAAAAGGTGGGAAGAGCTGTGCTTGGAAACTAAAGCTTTCAAACATATTGCAATAAAAGTTGTAAAAATCTATCCAACAAGGTCAGAGAAAAGAAAAAATTGAGGGAAATTTAAAATGCTTCATTGCCGTATTTTTAACAATTAAAGAATGCTAGGCAAGTAATTACGTACCTTTTACAGCAAAAATCAATCAAATAATTGATTAAATTAAAATAAACTGGCGTATAATAAAGCCTTCATTATGGCTGCCTTGGGGAGATATTAACAGAAGTGTGAACGTACTTAAAATTTAACAAGCAATAGTTACCAGTTGGTTTTAGGTCAACCTAACTCTTTAACTTCCCTGGCACGGTAAAGTAATGGAAATAAACTACAATGGAGAATCCTAGAAAATGTTGTCCTTACTAGTTCTGTTTGAAAGCGGCTTCTGTTTATTTTTGTATCCATCTATCTTCTCCAGATCGGGATGCGGTGGCTCAGTAGCTAAGACGCTGATCTTGTTGATCGAAAGGTCGGCAGTTCAGCGGTTCGAATCCCTAGTGACGCGTAAGGGAGTGAGCTCCTATTACTTGTCGTAGCTTCTGCCAACCTAGCAGTTTGAAAGCATGTAAAAACTGCAAGTAGAAAAAATGGGGACCACCTTTGGTGGGAAGGGAACAGAATTCCGTGTGCCTTTGGTGTTTAGTCATGCCGGCCACATGACCACGGAGACATCTTCGGACAGCGCTGGCTCTTCGGCTTTGAAACGGAGATGAGCACCGCCCCCTAGAGTCAGGAACGACTAGTATATATGTGTGTGGAGAACCTTTATCTTATCTTGTCCAGAGGGCATTCAAGCCAGCAACCCATTGAAACAAATAAGCAATAGAAGAGAATATTTGTAACTCAAGGTTGAACCGTGGGGTCCTTGGTGCTCTCTGAGCTTGGTTGCTTCCATGCAAATGTCTCATTACCCAACTAGGGAACATCATCAGTGCTAGAAGATAGTGGAATTTGCAGAGTGGAAGAGAAGGGGAGGAAAAGGACTGGGGGGGGCAGTCCTTGATACTCTCTGAGCTTGGCTGCTTTCTCGTTGATATTTCATTTCCCAACTAAGTAACATCATCAGTGCTAGAAGGGAGTGGGGTTTGCACAAAGGAGGAGGAGGAGGAGGAGGAGGAGGAGGAGGAGGAGGAGGAGGAGGAGAACAGTGGGGTCCTTGGTGCGCTCTGAGCTTGATTGTTTGTTTGTTTGTTTGTTTTTTGCAGACATTTCATTACTCAACTAGGTAACATCATCAGTTTAGAAGGGTGCAGAGTTTGCTCATTTATATGCAAGTGTCTTGCCCTGTCAGTGATCGTGGGAACATTGTTTTCTTTTTGGTACTTCCTTGATTTGGCTGTTGTTTAATGTTTGCAATTAATGTCTGATAAGATAGACACCAGCCAGCTTGAATTATGGGCTAATTTCAACAGGAGGATTCATGGGTGTGGACTCCAATGTCTGGAAAGAAAGTAGCAAATGCATAAATCCAAGAATAAGAAGATGTGGCTTGATGATAAGTAATTATCATCTGGGTGCTCCCCTTGAGGAGCACCCGGAAGCTCCAACTGGTCCAGAATGCGGCCGCGTGGGTAATTACGGGAGCTGCCTGGCGCTCCCATGTAACACCGCTCTTGTGTGAGCTGCACTGGCTCCCAGTGGTCTTCCGGGTGTGCTTCAAGGTGTTGGTCACCACCTTTAAAGCGCTCCATGGCATAGGACCTAGTTATCTTCGAGACCGCCTGCTGCTACCGATGACCTCCCACCGACCTGTGCGCTCCCACAGAGAGAGCCTCCTCGGGGTGCCATCAGCCAAGCAATGCAGGCTGGTGACCCCCAGGGGGAGGGCCTTCTCTGTGGGGGCACCTACCCTCTGGAATCAGCTGCCCCCAGACATAAGGAGAATTCAAGACCTTGGTGCCTTCCGCCGTGCCCTTAAAACTTTCTTTTTCCAGCAAGCCAGGCTGGCTTAACATAACATTTTTTAAAAACATTTTTAACTGGTCTGTCATTTTAAATTGGGGCCAAATTAATATATATCCTTTTAATTGTTTTTAATGTTTGTATTGTATGTTTTTAGCTGGCTGTACACAGCCCTGAGTCCCTCGGGAGAAGGTGCAGTATATAAATTCGAAATAAAATAAAAATAAATAAATAATTAAGTAATCCCTAGTAAGCAATAGGGTGCAACAGCTAATATGGCCTTTAGGCTGCCTTAGCAGAAATATGGCATTCATTCAGTGGTGAAATCCTCTGAGTTTTACCACTGGGTTCGCTGCACGCGTGAATAATATTGGGTTACCAGTGGTAACCCAATTGCACGGTGTCTTAGGTCCAACACTCTTCATACTTTACATAAATGACCTTTGCGATCATATTAAAAGCAACTGTGTTCTCTTTGCTGATGATGTTAAATTATTCAACACCACCGACAATGCATCTACCCTTCAAAAAGACCTTGACTATGTGTCAGATTGGTCTAACAAGTGGCAACTTCAAATCTCAACCAACAAATGCTCTATCTTGCACATTGGCAAAAAAAAAAAAAAAATCAAAACATAAAATACAAATTAGATGGACATGACCTTGTAGATGACCCTCACTCTGTCAAGGACCTTGGAGTAGTCATTTCTAAAGATCTAAGTGCCTGAGCCCACTGTAACAACATTGCCAAAAAGGCATTAAAAGTTGTTAACCTAATCTTGTGTAGCTTCTTCTCTGGTAATGGTAACTAACTAGAGCATACAAAACATTTGCTAGACCAATTCTTGAATACAGCTCATCTGTCTGGAACCCGCACTGCATATCGGACATAAAGACAATCGAGAGAGTCCAGAGATATTTTATGAGAAGAGTCCTCCATTCCTCTAACCACAATAAAATAACTTATGCCACCAGACTCCAAATTTTGGGCTTAGACAACTTAGAACTACGCCAACTTCAGTCTGACGTAAGCATAGTACATAAAATTATCTGCCACAATGTCCTTCCTGTCAATGATTACTTCAGCTTCAACCACAACAATACACAAGTAAATAATAGATACAAACTCAAGGTAAACTGCTGCAAACTTGATTGCAGAAAATATGACTTCAGTAACAGAGTGGTCAATGCCTGGAATGCACTACCTGACTCTGTAGTTTCTTCCCCAAACCCCCAAAACTTTAACCTTAAACTGTCTACTGTTGACCTCACCCCATTCCTAAGAGGTCTGTAAGGGGCGTGCATAAGTGCACCAGCGTGCCTACCATCCCTGTCCTGATATTCCTTTTTACTTACTCTTTTCATGTATTCAAATTATGCTTATACTTTTACCTGTTATCTTATATATGCTTGACAAAATAAATAAATAAATAAATAAGTAAATAAGTAAATAAATAAATAAATATTTTTTTTTAAAAAAAGGAGGCTTAAGAAGGTAAGTAGAACAGCGAGGGGGGGGAACAGCTGTGCTGCGTGATTTATATTTGCTAGAAAGTAAGATTTCCTGCTTTCTAGTGAATATAAATCACGCAGCACAGCTGATGGTTGGAAATACCAGTTCAGACGAACTGGTAGCATTTTTATTTTTTTTACTACCAGTTCTATCAAACCGGTCAGTTCACCCAAACCGGTGTGAACCGGTAACATTTCACCCCTGCATCCAGTTCTTAGGAAATCATTACACCAGCTCAGGGCAGCTGATAAATGTAAGAGTTGATTATTGTATAAACATCTCATCAGCTTCTCTTTATAATATCTGGAGGTGTTTAAGACATGGATTTTAAGGTTCTGACCTTCCATACAAAGTTGTATACCTTCCTAGAGCGTTGTACCAGCGATTATCACTTAACACAATAAATAAAGAATAGCAGAATTGGAAGGGACTTTGGAGGTCTTCTAGTCCAACTCTCCTGCTCAAGTAGGAGACCTTATATCTTTTCAGACTAATGGCTATCCAGTCTTTTCTTGAAAACTCGGCAAAGGAAAATGTTTTCTGAGGTCATGGCAAACTATTTTGGCCTGGAATCAGAGCAACTGTGATCCTATGCTTCAACCTTGTCAGCTTTTTAATGAGGGAATTCTCAATTCTGGAGAACCGGTAGCAGAAATTTTGAGTAGTTCGGAGAACCGGTAAATACCACCTCTGACTGGCCCCGCCCCATCTATTTTCTGCCTCCTGAGTCCCAGCTGATCAGGAGGAAATGGGGATTTTACAATATCCTTCCCCTGAAGTGGGGTGGGAATGGAGATTTTGCAGTATCCTTCAGCTGGAGTGGGGTGGGAATGGAGATTTTATGGCATCCTTCCCCTGCCATGCCCACCAAGCCATTGCACGCCCACCAAGCCATACCCACAGAACCGGTAGTGAAAAATTTTGAAACCCACCACTGACTTACAGTTCATGATAGATGGCTTGGAGGCAGGGATGAAATCCAGCAGGTTCTGACAGATTCTGGAGAACTGGTAGCGGAAATTTTGAGTAATTCAGAGAACCGGTAGCGGGAATTTTGAGTAGTTCAGAGAACGGGCAAATGCCACCTCTGGCTAGCCCCAGAATGGGGTGAGAATGGAGATTTTTGCAGTATCTTTCCCATGCCATGCCCACCAAGCCACGCCCACCAAGTCACACGATGCCACACGATGCCCATCAAGCCACGCCCACAGAACTGATAGTAAAAAAATTTGGATTTCACCACTGTTGGGAGGGTTAACCACAGATTCCTGTCACTTGACCTGGAGTGTCATCTTCAGCATCCCTCAGCCAGAAGAAGAGCTACTGTTTTAGGTCAAATATTTCACCACAATTACCCTTGTTTTCCCAAAAACAAGACACCTATTCTATTCTAGAATAGAAGGGACATTGGAGGTCTTCTAGTTCAACCCCCTGCTTAAGCAGAAGACCCTATCCCGTTTCTGACGGATGGCTTCCAGTCTCTTTTTGAAAGCTTCCATTGACGAAGTGTTTGCAACTTCTGAAGGCAAGGAGTTCCACTGGCTAATTGTCCTCACTGTTAGGAAGTGTTTCCTTAATTCCAGGTTGCTTCTCACCTTGATCAGTTTCCATCCATTGTTTCTTGTCCTGCCTTCTGGTGCTTTGGTAAATAAGTTGACCCCCCTCTTCTTTGTGGAAGCCCCTCAAATACTGGAACGCTACTATCACGTCACTCCCACCAGTCCTTAAAAAAGAGCCCCCCATGCGCTTAAAATCCTAAAGTTGGAAGAAGATGCTTGTTTAGGCCACCGAGTGCATGAATCCGTATTAAAGCATCTGTGACAGATGGCCACTGCTCTCTGCTTGAACACACCCAGCAAAGGCTTCCAGGTCTGAAGAGCTGAGAGCTAACATAGCCTGACCCCCATCTGTCACCCAGGCTGCTGGGTTGTGTGTGTGTGTGTGTGTGTGTGTGTGTGTGCTTGTGTGAGCTTTTGATTTTTTAATGATCTCACCTCAAAGCTGCTTTAAGAAACATGGGGATTTTACAACTGCTATAAAAAGAAAGAAAGGGAGGGAGGGAGGGAAGGAGAGGATAAACAAGTAAATGAAGGCGAGACACTTTCGTGGAAATGACTGGTGCAGATGGGTTTTATAGTGCTGCAGGAACAGATATCTTTCATATTTCATCTGCATGACAATATCACTCAGATTCGGGAAGGTCTGGACTCCGCCGGGGTAGTTTCAGGGGGGATGACTGAGGCAGGTCTTGAGAATGTTATCTGGGATGAGTTCGATCCTGTGACTCCTGACGACGTGGATAGGATTCTGGGTAGACTGAACGCGACCACATGTTTGTTGGACCCGTGTCCCTCCTGGTTAGTGCTGGCTTCTCGGAAGGTGACGCGAGGCTGGCTCCAGGGGATTATAAATACTTCATTGAGTGAGGGTGACTTCCCCGCCGCCTTGAAAGAGGCGCTGGTGAGGCCTCTCCTCAAGAAGCCTTCCCTGGATCTGGCAGTGTCGTCTAATTATCGTCCGGTCTCCAACCTTCACTTTGTGGTGAAGGTTGTTGAGAGTGTGGTTGCGTGATAGCTCCCCCAGCACCTGGATGAAACGGTGTATCTGGATCCATTCCAGTTGGGCTTCAGGCCTGGGTACAGCATGGAAACGGCATTGGTCACATTGGTTGATGATCTCTGGAGGGCTCGGAACAGAGGTTGCTCCTCTGTCCTGGTCCTATTAGATCTCTCAGCGGCTTTTGATACCATCGACCATGATATCATGCTGCACCAGTTGGAAGAGTTAGGGGTGGGGAGCACTGTGTTGCAGTGGTTCTCCTCCTTTCTCTCCGACCAGTTGCAGTCTGTGTTGGCAGGGGGGCAGAGGTCAACCCCGAGGTGTCTCATATCTGGGGTGCCACAAAGGTCGGTCCTCTCGCCCCTTCTGTTCAATATTTATGTAAAGTCGCTGGGTGAGATCATCCATGGTTTCGGGGTGAAGTACCATCAGTACGCTGACGATACTCAGCTGTACATCTCCACCCCGGACCACCCCAACGATGCCCTTGAAGTGATGTCCTGGTGCCTGGAGGCCATGCGGATCTGAATGGGGAGAAACAGGCTCAGGCTCAACCCATACAAGACTGAGAGGCTGTGGTTTCCGACATCCCGATATAGTCAGTTGGTGCCATCACTGACTATTGAGGGTGAATTGCTGGCCCCCATGGAGAGGGCTCGCAACTTGGGCGTCCTCCTGGATTCACAGTTGTCTTTAGAAGAGAATGTGATGGCCGTGACCGGGAGGTTTTTTCATCAGGTTCGCCTGATTAACCAGTTGCGTCCCTTTCTGGATTGGGACTCCTTACACACGGTCACTCATGCCCTCGTCACTTCCCGCTTGGACTACTGCAATGCTCTCTACATGGGGCTCCCATTGAGGAGCACCCGGAGGCTCCAACTGGCACAGAGTGCAGCCGCACTGGTGGTTATGGGAGCGACATGGCGTTCCCATGTAACACCTCTCCTGCGCGAGCTGCACTGGCTCCCGGTGGTCTTCCGTGTGTGCTTCAAGGTCTTGGTTACCACCTTTAGAATGCTCCATGGCTTAGGACCTGGTTATCTACGGGACTGCCTGCTGCCACCAGTAGCCTCCCACTGGCCGGTACGCTCTCATAGAGAGGGGCTCCTCCAGATGCCGTCAGCCAAACAATGTTGACTGGTGGCCCCCAGGGGGAGAGCCTTCTCTGTGGGGGCACCTACGATCTGGAATGAGCTCCCCCCCGGAGATACGGAGGATCCCAGATCTACGCACCTTCCACCGCGCTCTCAAGACCTTTTTATTCCATCAGGCTGGCCTGGCCTAACTTTCCCCTTTTTAAAATGCAAATTTTAATTTGTTCTTAATTTATTAGGGTGTTTTAAATCTGTCTTTGGCCAAATTGTTTAATTCGGTTTTATTCAGTTTTAAATTTTGTATTTATGTGTTTTTATCCTGTGGCTGTTCACTGCCCTGAGTCCTTCGGGAGTAGGGCAGTATATAAATCAAATAAACAAACAAACAATATTGAAATTTTAATGTCGGCCCGTCTCCCGTTAGTTGTGCATCTGCATAAGCAACTGGGTGTCAGGGAGTTAACTGATCTAAACTAGTTGGGTGAGATGGGAAAGAAAAGGAAGGAAGGAAGGAAGAAGAAAGGAGGGAGGGAGATAGATAGAAAGAAAGAAAGAAAGAAAGAAAGAAAGAAAGAAAAAGAAAGGAGGGAGGGAGAAAGAAGGGAGGAAGGAAGGAAAAAAGGAAAAAAGAAAGGAGGGAGGGAGAAGGGAGATAGGAAGGAAGAAAGAAAAAGAGAGAAAGGAAGGAAGAAAGGAAGCAGGAAGGAAGAAGAAAGGAGAGAAGGAGGGAGATATAGAAAGACAGAAAGAACAAAAGAAAGAAAGCAAAAGAAAGGAGGAAGGAAGGAAGGAAGACGAAAGGGAGGGAGATAGAAAAAAAGAAGGAAAGAAAGAAAGAGAAAAAAGAAAGAAAGAAAAAGAAAGGAGGAAGGAAGGAAGAAGAAAAGAGGGAGGGAGATAGAAAGAAAGAAGGAAAGAAAGAAAGAGAAAAAGAAAGAAAGAAAAAGGAAGGAGGGAGGGAGGGAGAAGGAAGATAGAAAGGAAGAAAGAGAAAGAGAGAAAGAGAGAAAGAAAGAAAGAAAGAAAGAAAGAAAGAAAGAAAGAGGAAGGAAGGAAGGAAGGAAGGAAGGAAGGAAGGAAGGAAGGAAGGATAAAAACAAAAGAATTTTCCACTTAAACCAAAACAAATGTTGATTGAACATTATTTTCGTAGCATTTGAAATTAAGGATATTGTAGAATGGCGTGCACACTTCCTTAAGTCTCCTTTCTTTTGTATTAGAATGTAGGCTATCGTCTTCCAGTCTGTAGACCACTGTGTCATTTTCCAGATATGCTGGCAAAACTTGGTTACATCCTTTTTCTCTTGCTTGCCATATTTCTGTAGATAATCTCTCACGTCCTGTAGCTGTCTGACTACATAACAACTGGAGAACTCATTTAACTTCATCTACCAATACTAGAGATTCTTGTAAACAGTGAATATGGAGTATCTCCTAAAGCCCTGGTAAAACCACACTTGGAATACTACAAACAGTTTTGGTCACCACATTATAAAAAAGTTGTTGAGACACTGGAAAAAAATGCAGAGAACAGCAACAAAGGTGATTAAGCACCTGGAGACTAAAACATACGTTGAGCGGTTGTAGGAACTGGGTATGTCTAGTTTAGTGAAAAGAAGGACTAGGGTAACATGATAGCAGTGGTGGAACTTGAGTAACTTAACAACCAGTTTTCTGGCTGGGTAAGCATGGCCGATTGGTCATGTGACTGGGTGGGTGACGTCACTCATCACACCCAGCCCCGTCTCCCAGCCATTCACCTCAAAGGCAGAGGTAGGATTCAGCCGGTTGGGGCTAATCCCACCACTGACTGGCCCTGGCCCTGCCTGTTTTTGGCCGTTTTTTGGACCCTTTTTGGCTGTTTTGGGGGCCCTCTTTGCCTCTTTTTTGGGCCATTTTCAGGGCGTTTTTTGGGGCGTTTTCAGGCCATTTTCAGGCCATTTTTCAGGCTGTTTTCAGGCCATTTTTGGGCCATTTTGGGGCCATTTTGGGGCCATTTTCTAGGCTGTTTTCAGGCTGTTTTCAGGCCGTTTTTGGGGTGGTTTGGGGCAGTTTTGGGGCCGTTTTCCAGGCCATTTTGGGGGCTGTTTTCAGGCCATTTTCTGGGCCGTTTTTCGGTCTGATTTATTTATCCCAATTTCATTTATTTATCCCAATTTCATCCCTTTTAGCTATACAGTTTGGGATGAACACCCTTTGAATGGTGTGAGAGTAGGAATGGATTTCCAGAGAAAGAAAAAAATTACAGACTCCAGGAACCATTTCCACCACTCAGGTGACCCTGAGGATACAGATAAACCTCCAAGTGCTTCAACCACCCTCTCAAAGGATGCAAATGACCAGCTGTCTACAAGAAATATAAATCCTTCCCTTCCCCACCATCCAGTCAGAGCTGAAGAAGCTACTTGGATGAGAAGTGAAACGTCTTCAAAAGAAAAAAAAAACAAGAAAATCCAGTTGCCTCCTGAAAAAAGCACCTTTGGGACAACTGGATGACTGAGGATCTCTTCAGAATTTCAAACTTGAACGTTTTCCTTTCCAGTCACATCTTCTGCTGATTTCAGTTCGAACTTAACTATACAATTCCTTAGCTTCTTTTTCTTCCTCTTCTGCACCAGTGCTTGGAGCATAAACCCAGATAACCATCGTAATAAAGGACTGTCTGCAAAAACTAATTGATTTTATTATATCCAAGTACGGTCTTCCCTATATCCTTCCTGACTATGAAAACAGACCCATTTCTTCTTTGTTTTCTTGTGCTTCTGAGGTATCTTGTGCTCTGCGTAGTAATCGGTATTATCTTTTGGCTGAAAGTGTCTACTTCAATTCATTGAAGCCTCAGCTATCAACGTGTCGTTAATTCATTTCATATTCCACTCTGCTGAATTTTCCCATGTTCACGCTTCTTACATACCAAGTTCCCACTGTGGTTCTCTCATTGCAACTTCAGGTTTTCCTTTCCTGTGTGAAGCTTGAATGTAGTTGGATCAGAAGAGAGCCGGTTTGGTCTAGAAGTTAAGGTTCCAGGATAGAAACCAGGAGACAGTGAGTTCTAGCCCCACCTTAGAAATGAAAGCCAGCTGGGTGAATTGGGGCCAATCACCAGGAGACGGTGAGTTCTAGTTCCACCTTAGGCATGAAAGCCAATTGGGTGACTTTGGGCCAATCATCAGGAGATTGTGAGTTCCAGTCCTACATTAGACGAAAAAGTCCGCTAGGTGACTTTAGGCCAATCACCAGAAAATGGTGAATTCTAGTCCCAATTTAGGAATAAAAACTGGCTGAATGACAATCTCTCTCTCTCCCTCTCCCTCTCTCTCTCTCCAACCCTCCCTCCCCCCCTCTCTCTCTTTCTCAGCCCAACAACTCACAGGGTTCTTGTTGTGGGGAAAATATGAGAAGGAAAGTGTGTTGATATGTTTGTTGTGCTAAATTATACAAATAAATCTGCATAAGTCCCAGTAGTCTGGGCCTTTAGAATTTAAACAAGTAGGCATCTACCATAATATTGCAGACTTAGCAATTGTTGATAAGAAAGACAAAAAAGGCTTTGGAGGTAAGGGGAGGGGAGGGGAGGGAGGGAGGAAGAAGGAAGGGGGAGAGAAATGGAGGGAAGGAGGCTGGGAAGAAGGAGGGAAGGAAGGAGGGAAGGAAGAAAGAGGAGAGGAGAAAGAAGAGAGGGAGGGTGGAAAGAAGAAGGAAGGAAGGAAAAGAAGGAAAGAAGGAGAGGGGAAGGAGGGAGGGAAGAAGAAAAAAGGAAGGGAGGGGAGGGGAGGGAAGGAAGGAGAGAAAGAGGGAGGGAGGGAAAAAGAAAAAAGGAAGGAAGGAGAGGGGAGAGGAGGGAGGGAGGGGGGAAGGAAAGGAAGGAAGGAAGAAAGGAAGGAAAAAGAAAGAAAGAAAGAAAGAAAGAAAGAAAGAAAGAAAGAAAGAAAGAAAGAAAGAAAGAAAAGGAAAAAAAAATGTTCTGATGACGTCCATCCAAATCAAATCCCTACATGAAACTACACTATTGTCCTTGAAACTTTATGGTTTTACTTTAAACAACTGGTTAATATTACCTCCATGTGGGCTAAATTCCCAGGATAATATTTGGGATTTGTGCTTATTACGCATGCCATAATGGTCTCGCCCTCACCTTCTGCTCTTCCCATCTGCTTCTTGCAGCCATCGCCGTTTGCTTTCACAGTTAATGGAGTGTGGTGGAGCAGAGTGAGGGGCGGCTTCATTCTGGGGAAGAGGGAGGGTTCAATCCATGTTCCACCATCAAACTCTTTGGGTTACTTTGAATCGGAGGCCCCTTCGTCTCCTAGCCTACTGTACGGGGTTGGTGTTAATTTCTCCAAACTCTGGAATCTTGCGAAACAGAAGGAAACATTGAGAGTGGATTCAGGACAAAGAGAAAAGAGGATTTAGTCATTCCCTCTACAACAAACCTTTGGAAATCCTAGCCAGAAATTCTGGACCATAAACTCTTGGATTTCAGGAACATCTCTAGAAAAAGTGCAGAGAAGAGCAACAAAGGTGATTATCATTTGTCTGAAATTGTATAGGGTTTCCTGCCTGAGTTGGACTAGAAGACAGGGGTGAAATCCAGCAGGTTCTGACAGGTTCTGGAGAACCGGTAGCGGAAATTTTGAGCAGTTCGGAGAAGCGGCAAATACCACCTCTGGCTGGCCCCAGAGTGGGATGGGAATGGAGATTTTGCAATATCCTTTCCCCAGGAGTGGGTAGGGAATGGGGATTTTGCAGTATCCTTCCCCTGGAGTGGGGTGGGAATGGAGACTTTGCATGTGGCTTGGTGGGCGTGTCAGGGGAAGGATACTGCAAAATCCCCATTCCCTCCCCACTCCTGGGGAAAGGATATTGCAAAATCTCCATTCCCATCCCACTCTGGGGCCAGCCAGACGTGTTATTTGCCGGTTCTCTGAACTGCTCAAAATTTCCACTACCAGTTCTCCAGAACCTATCCTTCCCTTGCCACACCCACCAAGCCACGCCCACCAAGCCACATGACACCCACTAAGCCATGCCCACAGAACGGGTAGTAAAAAAAATTGGATTTCACCATTGCTAGAAGATCTCCAAAGTTATTCTGATTCTGATTAGGGGATTGAAGATTAAAACATAAGAAGAACAGTTGCAGGAATTGGGTAGGTCTATTTTGATGAAAAGAAGGACTAGGAGAGACATGATAGCAGTGTTCTAATATTTCAGGGCTGCCCCAAAGAAGAAGGAATCAAACTATTCTCCAAAGCACCTGAGGGCAGGACAAGAAGCAATGGGTGGAAACTGATCAAGGAGAAAAGCAACCTAGAACTAAGGAGAAATTTCCTGACAATTAGAACAATTAATCTGTGGAACAGCTTGCCTCCAGAAGCTGTGAATGCTCCAATGCTGGAGGCTTTTAAGAAGATACTGGATAACTATTTGTCTGAAATGAAATGAAAGGGACCTTGGAGATCTTCCAGTCCAACCTCCTGCTTAGGCAGGAAACCCAATACCACTTCAGACAAATGGTTAGCCAACATCTTCTTAAAAACTTCCAGGGCCCAATGGTATAATATGCATCAGAAGTCTCCTTGCCATGGCTGATTTCGCACATGCAGTCTGAACATCTAGGGAGGGCTCAGGGAGGGTCGCTCTCCCTTAAGCGATGCGTACATGAGATTTGAACTAAGGAGCCATATCAGAATATCTACTAGGAGGGGGGAAAAAATGTCAGATTTTTTTCCAGTTGGTCAGACCCAAGGCATACTAGAAGGGCAACTCATAAACCATCTTGGCTGCATCAAGCACAGCTGAAGTCTCACTTTTTGCTTGGAAGAAACAATGACCATGCTGTTGGCAATCTGGAGCTCTCCTCTTGTCAGGTCCAAGCTCAAAGACGACACAGTGAAATCCAACCGAGTCCAGTTCTTTATTTGCTCACACCTAATGGACAGAATCTTGCCAGAGTATTTATTTATTTATTTATTTATTTTATTCAATTTATATCCCGCCCTTCTCCAAGTGGACTCAGGGCAGTGCACAGCCAGAACTAAAAAAAACATATCAATACAAAATTTAAAATTATTAAAAGAATTAAATAACTGTGGCCCAAAAATTTAAAACATTGAAAACTAAAACCCCTTTGACAATTTAAAAAGCTAAAAAACTAAAAAAAAAAAAAGGGGGGGGGGGTGGGGGTCCACGCCAGCCCTGCTTGATGGAAAAGAAAAGTTTTTAGGGCATGGCGAAAAACCCAGAGATCCGATATCCTTCGTATCTCCGGGGGCAAATCGTTTCAGAGGGCAGGAGCTGGCACAGAGAAGGCCCTCCCCCTGGGGGTCGCCAGCCGACATTGCCTGACCGATGGCACCCTGAGGAGTCCCTCTCTGTGGGAGTGTACTGGTCGGTGGGAGGCTATCGGCGGCAGAAGGCGGTCCCGCAAATACCCAGGTCCTATGCCATGGAGTGCTTTAAAGGTGGTCACCAACACCTTGAAGCGCACCTGGAA
Source organism: Arizona elegans (assembly GCA_022577455.1). Lineage (NCBI taxonomy): Eukaryota > Metazoa > Chordata > Lepidosauria > Squamata > Colubridae > Arizona > Arizona elegans. Next base: position 1,174,805 of record JAKOOJ010000053.1, read on the forward strand.
GACCACTGGAAGCCAATGCAGCTCACGCAGGAGAGGTGTCACATGGGAGCGGCCCCTCGCTCCCATAATCCCCCGCGCGGCCGCATTCTGCACCAGTTGGAGCCTCCGGATGCTCCTCAAGGGGAGCCCCGTATAGAGAGCATTGCAGTAGTCCAGGCGGGAAGTGACGAGTGCCTGAGTGACTGTACGTAGGGAATCCCGATCCAGAAAGGGACGCAACTGGCGAATCAGGCGTACCTGATAAAAAGCCCCCCTGGCCACGGCTGTCATATGCTCTTCTAAAGATAGCCGTGCATCCAGGAGGACACCCAAGTTGCGAGCCCCATCCGTGGGGGCCAATAACTCACCCCCAATAGCCAGCGATGGCACCAGCTGGCTATATCGGGACGCCGGAAGCCACAGCCACTCGGTCTTGGAAGGGTTGAGTCGAAGCCTGTTACTCCCCATCCAGGTCTGCACGGCCTCCAGGCACCGGGACATCACTTCAAGGGCATCGTTGGGGTGGCCTGGGCTGGAGAGTAAAGCTATAACCTTCTAACCTCTTAGATCCGTGATGGCGAACCTATGGCACCCATGCCCAAAGTGGCACATGAAGCCATGTCGCCTAGCACGCACAGCCTTGCCTGTTTGTCTTTTGGGTTTCTGGTGTGCATGCGTGCCTGATAATCGGCTGTCCTTCCCATGAATGGCAGTGCTGAAAATCGGTGTGTGTGCATGTGCACCGGCCAGCTGATTGTTGGGTGCACATGAACCTGGAAGTTCGGCTTTTCTGGAGCACGATTCCTTCACACATGTGGCAGTGCTGAAAACCGGCCTGCACATGCGCACCGATGAGCTGATTGTCGAGTGCGCATGTGTCCTAGAACTTGGAAGTTTGGCTTTTCTGGAATGTGATCCCTTCGCGTGTGCGGCAGTGACAAAAACCAGCCTGTGCATGGGCAATGGCCAGCTGATCATCGGGTGCACATGTGTGTTAGAACCCGGAGGTTCGGCTTTTCCAGAGCATGGCCCCGATGAGCGCCCGCCGTTTCCACCCAACCTTTTTGGCACTCGGTGCTGAAAAGTTTCGCCATCACTGTCCTAGATATAGTGTGACTATTTGAACCTTTTCCTCTCTCCCCATCCAGTTCAGGATTAGATATCCTCTTATCTTGGGTCCCACTCTGGAATGTGCTACCTCCTACCTGGGAAACTGTGATGCTGATGAAATTGCACCCCACTCCTTCTGCAAGTTCACATCCCATCCCAACATTGAATATTTCTTCTCCCACAACAACAGCCCTTTGAAGTAGGTTGGGCTGAGAGAGAAAGAGAAGGACTGGCCCAAAGTCACCCAGCTGGCTTTCATGCCTAAGGCAGGATTAGAACTCGCAGTCTCCTGGTCTCTAGCATGGTGCTTTAGCCACTAGAACAAATTGGCTCTCCGTTCTTTTGCTTTTGCCATCTATTCGTTTTTTTTTTTTTCTAAAGGTTTTCTTTTTATGCTTTCCCAGGAAGGCAGAAATTAATTGATAATTAGGCTCTGCATGTTCTGTGAATCCAACCAGGGTATTAAGTTCGGATATTGTAGTGATGCTTTGCATAATGTTTATATCCATATCATTCAGAGTTTCTCTCCCCTCACAACCTTATCAGTGAAAGTCATGGATGCATGAACAGCAGAAAGAAAGAAAGAAAGAAAGAAAGAAAGAAAGAAAGAAAGAAAGAAAGAAAGAAAGAAGGAAGGAAGGAAGGGGAAGGAAGGAGGGAAGGAGGGAGGGAGGAAGGAAGGAATGAGAAGGGGAAAGAGAAGGAGGAAAAGGGAGGGAGGGAGAGAGAGAAGGAGGGAGGGAGAAGAGAAGGAAAGATGGAAGGAAAGAAAGAAAGGAAGGAAGGAGAAGAGGGGGAAAGGGAAGGAGGGAAAGAGAGGGAGAGTGATAAGGAGGGAGAAGACAGGGGAAGATGGAAGGAAGGAAGATCCCTTCAAGTCTTTTTTTTTTTTTTGAAAAAAAATATTTTTAAACAAACATACATAAAAACATAAAGCCATCTTCAATTACACACAGTGTGTTGGTTGGTTACAAGTCTTTTGTGCGTCTTCACCATATTCATAGCTTACAGTTTACCTACATTCTCATATTATCGATCTAATATATATATCTATGTATTATTGTCCTCGTTAATCATTTATTCGACTATAGCTATTCTTCCCTCATTTTGTACAAAATATTCTGAGATTTGAGTTAATTTATATTATAACATTCATTTCATCATCCTAAATCGATCCAAAAATAATACATCTTTATGTTATACTTTATATAATTCTACAATTCTTGTATTATAAAAATCTCTATCATATTTCATTTCCACATCTTTTTTTTTAATCTAACCATGACCTTGATGACTGAGAATCTCTACAGACTTTTAGCTATTCAATTTGGGATGAAGACACTTTGAATGGTGTTGGAATAGGAATGGATTTCCAGAGGGGAAAAAAATTGCAGACTACAGGAACCATTTGCACTACTCAAGTGACTCTGAGGACACAGAGAAACCTCTAAGTGGCCTCAACGACCCTCTAAAAGGATGCAAATGACCAGCTTTCTGCAAGGAGTATAAATCCTTCCATTCTCCACTATCCCAGTCAGAGCTGAAGAAGCTTCTTGGATGGGAAGCGAAACGTCTTCCAAGAAAAAACAAGAAAGTCCACTTGCCTCCTGAAAAAACACCTCTGGGACAACCATGACCTGGATGACTGAGAATCTCCACAGATTTTTAGCTATACAATTTGGGATGAAGACCCTTTGAATGGTGTGGGAGTAGGGATGGATTTCCAGAGGAAAAAAATTGCAGACTACAGGAACCATTTGCACCACTCAGGTGACCTTGAGGACACAGATAAACCTCCAAGTGGCCTCAACGACCCTCTAAAAGGATGCAAATGACCAGCTGTCTGCAAGGAGGATAAATCCTTCCATTCCCCACCATCCAGTCAGAGCTGAGGAAGCTTCTTGGATGAGAAGCAAGACATCTTCAAAGAAAAACTAGAAACTCCAGTTGCCTCTTGAAAAAAGCACCTTTGGTTCAATCATGACCTGGATGAGTGAGAATCTCCATAGACATTCAAAGGAGTACTGAGGCTGTTTGCCACTTTGACTTACTTACAATGCTGCCCTGTGCCCCCATCTCCCTCTGTTAACATTACAGAGGAAGAGATAAATTTGAGAAAAAAGAAATGTTATCGAAAGAAAAAAAATGGATATACTTATTCATCTTTCATTCCAGCCAATCCTGAACTGTCTCAGTTTTTTTTTATAATATAAAAGGAATTTCAATAAGATGTGCATTTTTTTTTCCTCCAGGAACTGATATCTATTAACAAAGTGAAAGATGAAGTGTATAGAGCAATCGTAAGTTTGGTTATTCAGAAGTCAGCCCAAATGAATTTGATGAATTTACTTATTGAAAAAAGTCTACTTTGTGTGTAAATACAACGAAAAATGAGAAGGGGTTTGATAGTCCCTTTTCAGATTAACGCATCTTATTTTGTGATTCACCCTCCTACTATGTGTAAAACCAAAAGTTGCTTTTCCAAGTATACATAACAGAGTTGGAAGGGACCTTGAAGGTCTTCTAGTCCAACCCCCTATTCAAGCAGGAGACCCTATACTTTTATTTCATTTTTATCTGAAATGATTGGACAACCTTCAGAGAAGAGCAACAGAGATGATGAGGGGACTGGAGGCTAAAACATATGAAGAACGGTTGCAGGAACTGGGTATGTCTAGTTTGATGAAAAGAAGGACTAGGGGAGACATGATAGCAGTCTTCCAATATCTCAGAGGCTGCTACAAAGAAGAGAGTGTTAAGCTATTATCCAAAGCACCTGAAGGCAGGACAAGAAGCAATGGGTGGAAACTAATCAAGGAGAGAAGCAACCTAGAACTAAGGAGAAATTTCCTGACAGTGAGAACAATGAATCAGTGGAACAACTTTCCTCTAGAAGTTGTGAGTTCTCCAACACTGGAAACTTTTAAGAAGATGTTGGATAACCATTTGTCTGAAGTGGTATAGGGTTTCCTGCCTGGGCAGGGGGTTGGACTAGAATACCTCCAAGGTCCCTTCCAACTCTGTTATTCTATTCTAACCTCTTCTTAAAAACCTCCAGTGTTATGTCTGTAGAGATTCTCAGTCATCCAGGTCATGGTTGTCCCAAAGGTCCTTTTTCAGGAGGCAACTGGACTTCCTTATTTTTTTATTTTGAAGTGTTTTGCTTCTCATCCAAGAAACTTCTTCTGACTCCGAAGACACAGAGAAACCTCCAAGCAGCCTCAATGACTCTCTAAAAGGATGCAAATGTCCAGCTGTCTGCAAGAAATATAAATCCTTCCAGTTCCCACTATTCTGTCAGAGCTGAAGAAGCTTCTTGGATGAGAAGTGAAATGTCTTCAAAAGAAAAAAAACAAGAAAATCCAGTTGCCTCCTGAAAAAGCACCTTTGGGACTCCAGTGTTGGAGCACCCACAATTTCTGGTGGCAAGTCCTTCCGCTGGTTAATTGTTCTCACTTTTAGGAAATGTCTTCTTAGTTCTAGGCTGGTTCTCTCCTTCTCTTTCTTAAGAAGGACAAAGTTACAAGATTTTTGGGAATTGTAATTGTAACTGTAATAATCCAGCATATAATCAAACCAGCTATACTGAAAATAGAGTGCATCCCTGTTTGGTTGGGTGGCAGCCGTGAGATAGAAAGTCCATACAGAGAGTGGTGAGGACAGCAGAGAAGATTATAAGAAGCTTGCTTCCCATTGTTCAGGATTACCGCTTATAAGTGCTATGTTCTTAAAGCTCAAAGCATTATTAGAGACCCCACACTCCTACTTTACAATCTGTTTCTGTTACTCCCCTCTGAGAGAGGTTTTGAAGTATTTCTAGCAGGACTTTCTGTAACAGCTTTGTTCCCTAGGCCATTCATTTGGTACACTCGCAAAATTCATGTCCCAACTGCAGTGTTGGGATTCAGGCAGTTTGGGCTGAACCGGCTGTTTAATTGCTGGCTGGCTCTGTCCCTCCCCGCCCTGCCCCTTCCAGGAGTCCCCACATGCCCCGTTTTGGCTCCCAAGTAAGTGCAGGGAGGCCTACTAGGCCCAAAATAGGGCACGGGGGTTGCAATGTGTCCCCTCGTGGCCTGTTTTTGCTCCCAGGAGGCTGCAGGGAGACCTACTAGGCCCAAAATGGGGAGTGGCCCATTTTCGGCCTTCGGTTATCCCATTTTCAGCCCATTACAAGTGTTGGAGATCTTACGGAGGCCAAAAACAGGGTGTGCAGAGGTAAAAAATGGGTTGCATGGAGGCCATAAATGGGATTTGTGGAGGCCGAAAACAGAATGTGCGGAGGTGGCGATGGGCAGTGGCAATCCCCATTGCCTGGAGCAGCTGATTGGAGGTATTCTGGGAAGTATCCAATCACCAATCAGCTGCTCACGCTAACTCAGGCTCCAATAACGTACTGAAGCTAACCAGGCTGTTGCTGTTTGCTGCAAGGAAGGACACTAGCCAAATGAATACCGACGGATGCTGGGAGGAAGAGGCAGATTTTTTTTTCTTCTTTTCAATCCCCAAAATCTAGGTCTGGAGCATCTTATGGTCTGGAGCATCTTATAGTGCAAAAAATATGGTAAGCATTTCAAATTTTATCATCTTTCGCAAAGTTTGTTCCTCCTTTTGGAGATCACTTATTGTTCTTATAGCAATCTGTAAATATGCTAGGCACACAATTAAGGCTAGATTAACATCAAAATTAATACTAGACCAACAATCACGCATTAAACAACACTCCAATCAAGGAACTACCAAGCAGTAAACCACAGCTTAATCAAAGAACCACCAAGAATATTCCCACTAACACGGACAGGGCAAGACACCCAACTCTTTTAGCACTGATGATGTTACCTAATTGGGTAATGAAATGTATGTAAGAAAAAAAAAACAAGCTCAGAAATAACTAAGGATCCCACAGTACCCCTCCTCCTCCTCCTCCTCTTCCTCTTCCTCCTCCTCCTCCTCCTCCTCCTCCTCCTCCTCCTCCTCCTCCTCTTCTTCTTATTGGTTAATCTTTAGTGAGATTCACAGCCTTTGAGGCTGGTTAATAGCTCAGCAGCTCGAGTCCTAACCAAGGACCTAGGAACTGTTAAGGTATCATCAGAAGATGTGGCCGCCGACTGGGTTAGTTCAGACAAGATGACTGAGGCAGGCCTTGAGAGTGTTATCTGGGAGGAGTTCGATCCCGTGGCTCCCGAGGACGTGGACAGGATCTTGGGACGGCTGAACGCGACCACATGTTTATTGGACCCGTGTCCCTCCTGGTTGGTGCTGACTTCCTGGGAGGTTACACGAGGCTGGCTCCAGGGGATTATCAACGCTTCTTTGAGTGAGGGTGTCCTGCCAGCCGCCTTGAAAGAAGCAGTGGTGAGGCCTCTCCTCAAGAAGCCCTCTCTGGATCCGGCTGTTTTGGCTACCTATCATCCAGTCTCCAACCTTCGCTTTATTGCAAAGGTTGTTGAAAGTGTGGTGGCGCGACAGCTTCCCCAGTACCTGGATGAAGCTGTCTATCTGGATCCGCTCCAGTCTGGCTTCAGACCTGGGTACAGCACGGAAACGGCATTGGTCGCATTGGTGGATGATCTCTGGAGGGCCTGGGATAGGGGTTATTCCTCTATCCTGGTCCTATTAGACCTCTCAGCAGCTTTTGATACCATCGACCATGGTATCATGTTGCGCCGGCTGGAGGGACTGGGAGTGGGGGGCACCGTTTTGCGGTGGTTCTCCTCCTATCTCTCCGACCAGTCGCAATCCGTGTTGACAGGGGGGCAGCGGTTGACCCCAAGGCGCCTTGTTTTTGGGGTGCCACAAGGGTTGGTCCTCTCGCCCCTCCAGTTCAAGATTTATGTGAAGCCGCTGGGTGAGATCATCCATGGTTTTGGGGTGGAGTTCCATCAGTACGCTGATGATACTCAGCTGTACATTTCCACTCCAGACCATCCCAATGATGCCTTGGAAGTGATGTCCCAGTGCCTGGAGGCCGTGCGGGTCTGGATGGGGAGAAACAGGCTTCGACTCAACCCTTCCAAGACCGAGTGGCTGTGGCTGCCGGCGTCCCAGTATAGCAGGCTGACGCCATCACTGGTTATTGGGGGTAAATCATTGGCCCCCACGGAGAGGGCCCGCAACTTGGGTGTCCTCCTGGATGCACGGCTGTCTTTAGAAGGGCATATGACGGCCATGGCCAGGGGGGCTTTTTGTCAGGTTTGCCTGATACGCCAGTTGCGCCCCTTTCTGGACCAGGACTCCCTATGCACGGTCACTCAAGCACTCGTCACCTCTCGTCTGGACTATTGTAACGCTCTCTACATGGGGCTCCCCTTGGGGTACACCCAGAGGCTCCAACTGGTGCAGAATGCGGCCGCACGGGGGATTATGGGAGCGACGGGGCACTCCCATGTGACTCCTCTCCTGCGTGAGCTGCATTGGCTTCCGGTGGACTTCCGGGTGCGCTTCAAGGTGTTGGTGATCACCTTTAAAGCGCTCCATGGCTTAGGGCCAGGGTACTTACGGGACCGCCTTCTGCCACCAATAGCCTCCCACCAGCCAGTTCGCTCCCACAAAGGGGGCCTCTTCAGGGTGCCGTCGGCCAGACAATGCCGGCTGGCGACCCCCAGGAGGAGAGCCTTCTCTGTGGTGGCACCTACCCTTTGGAACAATCTACCCCCAGAGATACGAGTGATCTCCGACCTCCGGACTTTTCGTCGGGCCCTAAAAACATATTTTTTTCAGTTAGCCGGTCTGTCTTGATTTTAGGGTTAGTTTTAAAATTTTAATATTGATTTTAAATTGACAAGTTTTAAATTACGGGCCAAATTTATAAATTATTTTAACTCTGTTTTTAACTGTAATGTTATGTATAGATGTTTTTATTTTGGCTGTTCACTGTCCTGAATCCAAAAGGAGAAGGGCGGTATAGAAATTATAATAATAATAATAATAATAATAATAATAATAATAATAATAATAATAATAATGTAAACTGTTCCGAGTAAGGTGGTTTTTTGTAGTCAAAATGTTCAAGTCCGGTAAATTTAGAATTTCTAAATAGCAGGGTAGCCCTTTGGGTATTGCTCCAAGGGCTCCAATTACAATTGGGACAACACACAATTTCTTTTTCCACAGTCGCTCAACTTCAATTTGCAAGTCCCGGTACTTTGTGATTTTTTTCTTGCTGCTTATCTTCAATCTGTGCATCACCAGGTATTGCAATGTCAATGAACCATACTTTTTTCTTTTCAACTATTGTTGTTGTTGTTGTTGTTGTTGTTCTTATTATTATTATTATTATTATTATTATTATTATTATTATTATTATTATTATTATTATTATTATTATTCGACTAGGGATGACATGATAGCAGTGTTCCAATATCTCAGGGGCTGCCACAAAGAAGAGGGAGTCAAGCTATTCTCCAAAGCACCAGAAGGCAGGACAAGAAGCAATGGGTGGAAACTAATCAAGGAGAGAAGCAACTTAGAACTAAGGAGAAATTTCCTGACAATGAGAATAATTAATAGGGTCTCCTTTTTGAGCAGGTGGTTGGACTAGAAGATCTCCAAAGTCCCTTCCAACTCTATTATTGTTTTGCCAGTTCAAGGATTGGTAGACCATCCCTTGGGGAAAAAAATGAGAGAAAAGGCCCAGTTTAAATTATCTCAGCAATAGAGTGAGAATTTAAGTGGTAGTTGAACGATCCATCCTTTCTAATGACTCTGAAAGAGTTTGCAAATTAGCAGAGTTTTGCTCTGCGAAAGAGTTGAGTTCGGATGTGGCCTTTTTCAAGCCCAACTTTTAACACTGGGCCCTCTTTCTAGCAAGCCAAAATAAAGCGAAGCTGGCCAGGAGAAAAGCCAGGCCAAGAGATCATATCTGAAAACAGGAGACCGGCTTTAAAATGAGGAATGCTTGGCAGAACTGTAGAACTGGCAAAGTATAAGCATCTTTCATCTATAATTGACCTTTCTAAATGGGCCTCGGGAGAAAAAAAAAGAGAGAGAGAGCTGATTGAAACTGTATTCTGGATCCAAAAACGCTTTTTCTTCCAGCTTGTAAGGTTATCGTTTTAACACCATCAGTCTGTCGCAGAGTTCTGGCTTTAGAAAGCCCTGTCCTTCTCATCAAATGATAGGATCCTTTTCAATCCCCGATCAACTCACCACTGCAGCCATTAGAGTCCGTTCTTCTGCTGGAGACTCCCGTGATAAGGAGGAATTTCTAAAATGGAAATCACAAAAGATATAGGTCTCTATGTTTCTCTCTAGCCATACAGCTAGTCCTCAATGTATGGCCGTAACTGAGCCCAGAATTATAGTCATAAATCATGGCAATCAATAAAGCTCAATGAAATCACTTGATCTCAAGGGTGTGGGAGAGGGTGAGATCGTTAGAACTTTGAAAACAGATTGGTTGGTGAAGCGTGGGTTACCTGTATTTCTATTGTCTGTCTGTCTGTCTGTCTCATCTCTATCCCTCTCATCTCTCTCTCTCTCCTCCTCTCCTCCTCCTCCTCCTCCTCCTCCTCTCTCCCTTCTTTCTTCCTTCCTCCCTCCCTCCCTCCCTCCCTTTCTTTCTTTCTTACCTCCTTCCTCCACCTTCCTTTTTTCCTTCCTTCCTTCCTTCCTTCTTTTCTTTCCTCCTCCCTCCCCTCTTTCTTCCTTCCTTCCTTTCCTCCTCCCCCCTCTTTCTTTCTTTCTTTCTTTCTTTCTTTCTTTCCTTCTTCCTTCCTTCCTTCCTCCCTCCCCATCCCTTCCTTCCTTCCTTCCTTCCTTTCTTTCTTTCTTTCTTTCTTTCTTTCTTTCTTTCTTTCTTTCTTTCTTTCTTTCTTTCTTTCTTTCTTTCCTTCCTTCCTTCCTTCCTTCCTTCCTTCCTTCCTTTCCTCCTCCCTTCCCCTCTTTCCTTTTTTCTTTCTTTCTTTCTTCCTCCCTCCCTCCCTCCCCCTTCCTTCTTTCCTTCCTTCCTTCCTTTCTTCCTCCCCCACTTTCTTTCTTTCTTTCTTTCTTTCTTTCTTTCTTTCTTTCTTTCTTTCTTTCTTTCTTTCTTTCTCTCCCCCTCCTCCTCTCTTTCTTTTTTCTTTTTTCTTTCTTTCTCTCTCTCTCTCTCTCTTTCTTTCTTTCCCACACAGAAATAGCAAAAATGGATAACATTTGAAACACACATAAAAAGATACAATAATGATGATGATGATGATGATGATCCATCAAGTAATTTTCTACTTCTAGACCAATTTTCACTTCGGTCCATTTTCTCCACGGTGTTCCCCATTAGGTATTGTCCCTAACTCGTGGAATTGAACAGCTGGGGCAATCTGTTCAATCTCATGCACACTCAAAATTTGATTTGCAGTCTTAGAAAGTTGTTTGTAGGTCCATTAGGTTACTTTGGTGTTTTACAGGATTTTATGCATATATCTATCCGTGTGTATCACCCATATTTGTGCTCTCTGAACTCTTATATATGTTACTTTACCAGGCAATGCAGGTCGGATGAAAGAATCATAGGAAACACCTCTCTTTAAACCAGTGTTTCTCAACTTTGGTAGCTTGAAGATGGGTGGACTTCAACTCCCAGAATCCCCCAGCCAGCTTTGCTTTGTTTTTCTCCCAGTGTGGAATATAGAATAGAGTAGAGTAGAGTAGAGTAGAGTAGAGTAGAGAATAGAATAGAATAGAATAGAATAGAATAGAATAGAATAGAATAGAATAGAATAGAATAGAATAGAATAGAATAGAATAGAAAATATGGAATGGAATGGAATGGAATGGAATGGGATGGAATGGGATGGAATGGAATGGAATGGAATAGAATAGAATAGAATAGAATAGAATAGAATAGAATAGAATAGAATAGAATAGAATAGAATAGAATAGAATAGAATAGAAAATACGGAGTGGAGTGGAGTGGAGTGGAGTGGAATGGAATGGAATGGAATGGAATGGAATAGAATAGAATAGAATAGAATAGAATAGAATAGAATAGAATAGAATAGAATAGAATAGAATAGAAAATATGGAATGGAATGGAATGGAAGGGACCTTGGAGATCTTCTAGTCCAGCCCCCTGTTCAAGCAGGAGAACCTATACCATTTCAGATAAGTGGCTGTCTAATCTCTTCTTAAAAACCTCCAGTGATAGAGCACCCACAATTTCTGGTGACAGGCTGTTCCACTGATTAATTGTCCTCCCTGTTAGGAAGTTTCTCCATAATTCCAGGTTGCTTCTCTCTTTGATTAGTTTCCAACCATTGTTTCTCGGACAACCATTTGTCTGGCATGGCATAAGTTCTCCTGCATGAGCAGGGAGTTGGACTAGAAGGCATTCAAGATCCCTTCCAACTCTGCAAATTCAATAAATTTTATCATTTCATTTTACCAATACTCCAGTGTTCAGTGGTAGGATTCAAGTAATTTAACAACCGGTTAGTTAGTTAGTTTATTATACTTGTATACCGCCCTTCTCCCGAGGGACTCAGGGCGGTGAACAGCCATGGTAAAAAAATGTACAACAAAAATTAAAAGCTTATTAAAATAATTCAATCATTCGGCCAAATTTAAAACATCCAACTAAGATCATTTTAAAACTCCTATCAAAACCCAATTTAAAAAACCTTTATCCTGTCAGTCCAGCTTGCTGGAATAATAGGGTCTTCAGAGCGCGACGGAAAGCACGGAGGTCAGGGATCCTTCGTATGTCCGGGGGCAGTTCATTCCATAGGGCTGGGGCCCCCACAGAGAAGGCTCTCCCCCTGGGGGTTGCCAGCCTACACTGTTTGGCTGACAGCACCCTGAGGAGGCCCTCTCTGTGGGAGCGTATTGGTCGGTGGGAGGCAGGCAGAATGCGGTCCTGTAGATAACCAGGTCCTAAGCCATGGAGCACTTTAAAGGTGGTAACCAACACCTTGAAGTGCATCCGGAAGACCACCGGGAACCAGTGCAGCTCGCGCAAGATGGATGTTACATGGGAGCGACGAGTCGCCTCCATTATTACTCGTGCGACTACATTCTGGACCAGGGGGAGTGTTGTGGCCCCGCCCTCTGAGCCTGTCCCATCGGAGGAAGAAAGCTCCGAGCATGAGGAAGAGGAGTCAGCCAGGCCTCCCTCTCTAGGCCCCTCCCCTCTGGCATTGTCTCAGGTGCCGGCCGAGGGAGAGGAGATCAGCAGGGAGACAGCTGGTTCGTCTCAGAGTGATGAAGAAACATCATTCCTGGACGCACACCTCCGAAGGCGTGATAAACGATTGCAGCAGCTTAGGAGGCGTGCTAGGGATTAGAACTGAGTCACTGGACCACACCCCAGAGACTATATAATAGAGGGTAGTGGTCAGGGATCCTTGTGACAAACAAAAGTAAACCTTGGATAGTCACTAAAGCCTCGTCCGGAACTGCTGGGAGAAATATTATTTCTGCTTGGACTTTTTTGTACGTTAGTATCTTATCTTTCTGTTTGTGAAAATAAAGGCATTTGGCAGACGGTGTGTCTATCGCTGCCAAGTGGGAGATAAGACCTGGGTGCGTTCAAAGGGTTTCCTTAACCCTCGGCTGGCTGTGTTTGTGTGTGTGTGGGGACGGGGACAGATCAGGGAGCCTCCGGGTGCTCCTCAAGGGGAGCCCCATGTAGAGAACATTACAATAGTCTGTTAAGGATATTGTTGTTGTGTTACCAACCAGCAGAGTAAATGCACAAGGAAACGTTGCTGAGAGCAATGAATAAGAGTTATGCAAACTGGTTTATCAAAAGCTTACTTTATAGTAGAAAAAACAGTCTCATAGTCTTTAAACAAATTCCAAGTCTTTGCCAGTAAAATCAGTCCAGTAGTTACAGAATCTTCTTACCCAACAAACAGTAGTTGGTTAGAATAACAAACTCACTCTGGTTCACAAACCACGATGGTAGCAGATCCATCCAACGATGATTACAGATAACAGCTCCTCTCAATGGTAGCTTATCATATCAGCTTCATCATCTCATCATCTTCATACACAATGGCAGCATAGCATAGTAGCAACTGAATACGTTAGAATACCTTGCTTAAATACTCTCACAACCAGTCATTATCTAATTACAGCATGACTCAGCATTTAAGTCACATAATACATTATCAGATTAAAGTTACAGTACACTTATATTGCCTGGACAACATAGTTAGGCTCAAACCATATCCTAACATAGTCCAGCCGGGTTCTCTGCCCTAATGTTTTCTTCCAACAACCAGTTTGCCAAACTGCTCAGAAAGTTAACAACCGGTTCTCCCAAAGTGGTGCGAACTGGCGGAATCCCACCACTGCTACTATTTGCCATTTTAGCACACACACACACAAAGAAAAAAAAAAAAAAGACAGCATGAAAAAGAAGAAGAAACCAAAAGAAAGCTCAACAAATAAACATGTATTGACTCGGACTGATGATTGGCCACGAAGCAAGCATTTTAAGCTGTGGTCTCCCAGAGTGAACAGCAAGAGATGCTTCTGCTGGAAGTCATTTCTTTTTTGCATTTCAAACACTTGATCTTGTTTTCCAACGTCTCAGCTTGAAGAAAGGGGGAAGATAAAATATCTGACAGAGACGCCGTTGCTGTTTCACCTTGAGATGCCGAGGCTTGTTTAAAATCTCTTGCTAGCAGTTGTGTTTGAGATCCAGAATTCCCACGCTGAAAAAATAATATGTCAGAACGTCGAGACCATCAGGCGAGCAATATAACTTCATATTTTGGGGGAAGAACACTAAGCATTGTATTAAAACAAAATGAGCACTCCCTAAGAAAATTTGCACACAAGAGAAAAAATTGCAAGCTGGCTAAACTGTACCTATTACGTATTATTGTGCCCCCCCCCACACCATTTTTTTTTTTAAAGAAATGGGGAAATTGGAAACTGGAAACCATTGTTGAAGGAAAGATCCATCTGGTTCAGTTCCAAGCTGGGAGAAAGACGCTGGAAACAACATGGAGGCTGATTGGAAAGAAAGACTGTTTATTGCTGAAGCAGAACCCCATGTGGTTCTGGTGCAGCTGACAAAATGGAGTTGAGAGTGGGTGGGTTTTTTATACCTTGTTTGGGCTTTGTATCCTGTTCCTGTGCAAGATCATGTATTCTATTGGCTGTTGTCAGATTCCTATGGGGTCATGAAGGGGTCATAGCTGGCTCTATAGGCAAAAGAGGAAATGCAAATCCAAGGTATTTGTCTGAGCCAGTGGTGAAATCCAATTTTTTTTTTTACTACCGGTTCTGTGGGCCTGGCTTGGTGGACATGGCAGGGGAAGGGTACTGCAAAAACTCCATTCCCACCCCACTCCAGGAGAAGGATACTGCAAAATCTCCATTCCCCACCCCACTCGGGGAAAGGATACTGCAAAATCCTCATTCCCTCCCCACTCCTGGGGGAAGGATATTGCAAAATCTCCATTCCCACTCCACTTGGGGAAAGGATACTGCAAAATCCTCATTCCCTCCCCACTCCTGGGGGAAGGATATTGCAAAATCTCCATTCCCACCCCACTCTGGGGCCAGCCAGAAGCAAGAAACAGACTCCTTGCCACAAAAAAAAAACCCCATCTCTTTATTTACCTCTTGTGAATTAATTGTATTCATCCACCAAAAAGTCCAGGCAAGAATCCTGCAAGGAGTGAACTGCAATAACAAACCTTATCAGTTCCTTGCGATAATTGCCAGTCCGTGAGCTCCCAGCCAAAAGGCTGTAAATTAAATTCTGGCAAACGGTCTTTGTGGCATGAAACACAAAATCTTCAGAAATACGAACTGTTGTTTCCTATAATAGCCTCTCCCCTTTCTTTCTATTTATTCCCCAGCCAGGGAAGGACCGTTCAGCGTCCATGTGTGCTTTGCTTCCTAAATTGACTCCTTGTCCTCCGTTGTTTTCCTCTCCTAACTGCTCTGCGCATACATGCATCTGGAACAGGCCCCAGCTGTTCTTCCTTCTCACTCATCTCAGCCTCCAAAGGCAGCTGCCTCTCCAGTGGCTGGGAAACGTCAGACGGCCCTGGCTCTATCTCTTGCGTCTGATGCAGAGCATCCATCAGAGCCTTCCCCAGACTCCAGCACTGGCCCAAGTTCCTCCCCAACCTCCTCATTATCTGAGTCTGCTGCCAGCTCTGCTGGCAGCTGGTGGGCCACAACACTTCCAGGCAGTGACTGGTGCCATGGAAG
Source organism: Arizona elegans (assembly GCA_022577455.1). NCBI lineage: Eukaryota > Metazoa > Chordata > Lepidosauria > Squamata > Colubridae > Arizona > Arizona elegans. The sequence goes on from JAKOOJ010000053.1 coordinate 1,190,042, forward strand.
GCTTTTAATTTTTCAAATCTCCCTTCCTAGGTTGGACAATAACACCCTCAGGTTATGTATTGCATCAAAGGACACATTATTTTCTCTGACTGCACACTTGAGGCTACCTCTAGGCAAATGAACCCAAACTATAGAGCTATTTCTCCAGACAGCCATTTTCCTTTAGTCAAACATTGTGGTTGTTTTTTAAAAAAAACTTGAAAATGTCAACACAAAGCGAAACCATAAGATCAAATAATAAATATTCAGAGGCTTGCAGGAAAAAAAATGAGTAAAATCTGTAACCACAGCCATTTAAGTCTTTTCTTTTTAATCCAGATAGATCTCTCTCGAAACTATTGTACTGTATGATTTTTTTTCTTAAAAAACAACAACAGGGCATTGTTGTGGTTGAGTAAAACAAGGGGTATAAAATGCAGTGATTTGGGGCAAGAGAAATTTGGGAAATCTTATGGAATTGCAAAGCTCAAACTCTTTTCCTGAGAGGCTTCGTAGGTGTTAGATCGGCGCAGGGAAACAAGACGCGACCAGCTCTGGTCCAATTCAGTATTTTATTTAGCACAAGAATAAGACGAGCGGCTGTGCTGCCGGGGCTCTTTAAATACGCTCTGGCAGGCTCAGCCGCTCAATGACAGTTCTTTAAATTTCCCACCGGAGGATTAGCCAATACCTGGCGGATGCCCAAATAAGGACATAACACTCCTCCCCCCTTAGTCCGAAAAGTGTCCATCACAATCAATGTATGTGACGAAATCACGCAAGTAGGCGGGATGCCTGCTCGCCCGGGATGACCTGCGCAGTTCAGTCTGAGCTTCGCCACCGACCTGTCTAGGCGAAGCTCCTGTCTTCTCTGGCTCCCCGGTTGGGGTGGCCGGGGCTCCGGCCGTCGAGTGTGCGGGACCCGTCCCAGCACCTCCGGCCACAACATCTGGAACTTCGTGCTGGAGTCGCCGGTCCTTCCCTCGCCCAGAAGCTCTGGAACCTCGTGGCTGGACATTGCTGCTGTCCGGTGGGTGCCGTCCGAAACCCGGTAAGTCTGTTGGTGTTTCTTTGGACTTCTGTGGCTCCCGTTGCTGTCGCTGTCCAGTGTGGTCAACCTCGCCAGGGTGGTGTTCGTTTCCGCGGCTGGGCTGGTGCCGGTCGGCTTCGCAGGGTTGGTGCTGGCCAACCTCGCCGGGGTGGTGCTGTCCGACCTGGTCTGGGTGGTGCGCGCCTTCCTTGCCGGAGCGGTGCTGGCCGACCTTGCAAGGTTGGTGCTGATCGACCTTGCAGGGTTGGTGCTGGTCGTCCCGGCCAGGATGTTGGTCGGGGTCTCCCTCGCCGGTCGGTCGCTGGCCAGCTCGGTTTGCGTGTTGTGTGCCTCCCTCGTTTGGTTTTCCCCGGTGTACTTGCCTGGAGCGGAGGTCTCCCTGGCCAGGGTGTCTTTGGTCGCCTTTGCTGCAGGGGTGCGATTCTTCCTCCCAGGGTAGATCCCGGTCTACCCCTTGACTGTAGTGGTGGTCCCTCTCCCTGGAGTGACGGGTACCCACCTCGCTGGATCAGTGTTGCCGTCCCTCATGTTGCAGGTCCCGGTCTACCGCTCTGGATTTTCGATGGGTTAGCGCATGGCAATGCGCTTGGCCGGCCTTGTCGGGATGTGGGTGGTCTGCCTCGCCTGGGTATTGCAGGCCTACCTCGTCAGGGTGTTGCAGGCCTACCTCGTCGGGGTGTTGCAGGCCTATCTCGACGAGGTGTTGCAGGCCTCCCTCGTCAGGCTGGTTTCCTTCCGATCCCCTCCACCTTTTCCAGAGCTGGTCGATGTGATGTCTACAGACCTGTCCATCTTCCAGCTCCACTTGGTAGGACTTCAGGCCAGTTGTGCTCTCTATTCTCCCCTTCAGCCACTTTGGAGAGCCATGGAAGTTTAGCGCAAGCACCGGGTCTCCTATGGCGAAGGTGCGGAGCGGCCAGCTGGCCTTTGCTGTCACCTCGGGGTTGTACTGTGGGTGCAGCCGGTCCAGGGGTGACCGCAGGCATCTGCCCATCAGCAGCTCAGCTGGGCTGTTTCGGGTGGTGGCATGTGGGGTAATGTGCTGCGTTAGCAGGAAGTTGTCAATCCTCTCTTGCCAGTCGCCCGGACCCATCTTGGTGAGCGTCTCCTTGGTGAGTCTCACCATGTGTTCTGCTTGACCATTTCCGACTGGCCTATAAAACGCTGTGAGGGCATGGCGAATGCCCTGTCCCGCCAGGAACTCTTCCATGGCCTTGGAAGTTAGTTGCGGTCCATTGTCTGATACCAGGACATCTGGCAGCCCATGTGTTGTGAACAGGCGCCTGAATGCCCTGATGGTGGCTTCGGAAGTGGTAGATGCCATGGGGATGACCTCTAGCCACTTGGAGAAGGTGTCCACGACAATTAGGAGGTACTGCCCCTGCATTGGACCCACGAAGTCTATGTGGATCCATGCGCATGGGCTGCTGGGCGTCTCCCACTCTGACACTGGGGCTTGGGTGGGGGCAGGACGTACCTCTTGGCACGGGTCACATCTGGTGACCCACTCTTCAATGTCCTTGTCCAGGGATGGCCACCAGACGTAACTCCGTGCCAGTCCTTTCATTCTCACGATGCCAGGGTGTCCATTGTGGAGCGTCTCGAGCGTCTTCTTCTGTAGAGCGCTGGGAATCAGCACCCGGTCTCCCCATAGGATACAGCCTTTCATGGTGGACAGTTCCTGCTGCTTCCATGCGAAAGGGCTGAATTTTTCTGTCGTTTTCTCTGCTGGCCAGCCTCGCAGGACCCAGGATCTCACTTGTCTGAGTATGCCCTTGTCACCTCCCGGCTGGACTATTGTAATGCTCTCTACATGGGGCTCCCCTTGAAGAGCACTCGGAGGCTCCAACTGGTCCAGAATGCGGCCGCGTGGGTGGTTATGGGCGCAACCCGTTGTGCCCGCGTGACACCCCTCCTGCGCGAGCTGCACTGGCTCCCAGTGGTCTTCCGGGTGCGATTCAAGGTGTTGGTTACCACCTTTAAAGCGCTCCATGGCATAGGACCCGGGTACCTTCGAGACCGTCTCCTGCCACCAATAGCCTCCCACCGACCAGTCCGTTCCCACAGAGAGGGTCTCCTCAGGGTGCCATCAGCCAAGTTATGTCGGCTGGCGACACCCAGGGGGAGGGCCTTCTCTGTGGGAGCCCCAGCCCTGTGGAATGAACTGCCCCCGGAAATACGCAAGATCTCCGACCTCCGGGTGTTCCGCTGCGCATTGAAGACCTTGTTGTTCCGCCAGGCAGGGCTGTCAATATAATCATTTTAAATTGGGCCATTTTAATTTTTAGAGTTTTAAATCAGCCAATTCTATTTAATTATTTTAATTTTTAATTATTGTTGTGTCTTGTATTATTAAACTGGCTGTACACCGCCCTGAGTCCTTCGGGAGAAGGGCGGTATAGAAATAAAATTATTATTATTATTATTATTATTATTATTATTATTATTATTATTATTATTATTATTATTATTATTATTATTATTATTATTATTATTATGGGGTCCCTCTGGGTGTGGGTGGCCACATCTGCTGCTGACGTCACTGGGCAGTCTCTGTCGGCGTCAATGTGGAGGAGGCTTATGGTGGGTGCGGGGTCTTCTACTGACTCCCTGGATGGGCACCTCCTCAGGGCATCTGTGTTCCCGATGGTTTTGCCGGGCTTGTGGATGAGTTTGTACGAATACCCGGCAAGGAAGATGGCCCAGCGTGTCATCCTGGGCTACATGTAACCGAGTGTGGGCTTGTCACCCGGTAATAGTCTCAATAGTGGCTTATGGTCTGTGATGACCGTGAAGTTCCGGCCATATAGGTATTCATGGAAGCGCTTGACACCAGCCACAATGGCCAAGGCTTCCTTGTCCAGCTGGCTGTAATTCCTTTCGGTACTGGACATAATTTTGGAAAAGTAGGCGATGGGTGCCTCTGATCCGTTGGGGAGCTGGTGGCTGAGGACTGCGCCAATCCCATATGGTGAAGCGTCGCAGGTCAGCAGCAGGGGAAGCGTCTCATGGTACTGGATAAGCACGCTGTCTGATGATAGGAGTCCCTTGATGGTCTTGAAGGCGGCTTCCTCTTCTGTCCCCCATCTCCACAGAACCGCTTTTCCCAGCAATCGATGGAGTGGCTCAGCGGCTGTTGCCTTCTGTTTAAGGAACACCACATAAAAATTTAGCAAACCCAAAAATGCTTGAAGCTCGGCTTTGTTTTTGGGGGCTGGAGCTTTGTGGATTGCCCTGACTTTAGCTTTGGTGGGGTGGATGCCAGTGCCATCTATGAGATAGCCCAGGAACTCGACCTCCTGGACCCCAATGATGCATTTATCTCTCCTCACTCTCAAACCCTTCTCCTTGAAGCACTGCAAAACTTGTTTAAGTCGCTTAAGCAGCTGGGTTTTAGAGTGCCCGGAGATCAACACATCATCGAAGTACGGCACCACCCCTGGAATGCCTTGGAGAAGGCGTTCCATCATGGATTGAAAAATGCCTGGGGCTGCGCTGACTCCAAATTGGAGACGGTTACACTTAAATGCGCCTCTATGGGTGACAATAGTTTGTGCCTCCGCAGTTTTTCGTCTACTGGCAATTGCTGGTAAGCCTGGGCCAGGTCCAGTTTGGCAAATATTGTCCCACTCCCAAGTGAATGCAGCAGATGTTGCACCACTGGAACTGGGTATGCGCTCTGCGATAGGGCCTTATTGATCGAACATTTATAGTCGGCGCAGATGCGCACAGATCCAGCATGCTTCATGGGAGTCATAATGGGCGTCTCCCATGCTGCATGATCGATTGGTTCCAACACGCCTTGGGCTATCAGCTTATCTAGCTGAGCATCTACTTTGGGCCTCAAGGCAAATGGAACTCTGTGGGGCTTAAGCCTAATGGGGGTAATTGTCTTATCTAGATTGAAGGAAATGGGCTTCCCCACAAATTTCCCCAGCTTACCATTGAAGACTTCCTTGAATTCTTTGAGGAGGGTGTCGAGTTCGTCCTGGCGGATTTGATTAACTCCTACTATCCCAAGCCCTAGTGCCTTGAACCACTCCATGCCTACCAGGGTTGGGCGGCTGTGCTCGACAATGGTGATGGGGAGGTCGCCTTGGAACTCTCGGTAAGCAACGTGTATTGAGGCTCTTCCCAGGACTCTGATGTGATTCCCTCCGAAATCCACCAGCCTGGAGCGCAGGGGTTTCAGGTCCTTCTTCTGGACGTCTGGCTTGATGCGCTTTAAATTTTTCCAGTCCATGATGGAGTAGATGGAGCCGGAATCTACTTCCATGGAACATGGGGTTCCCTCCAACAGCACCGTCACGTGGCACTTGGTGGTGGTGTCGTCGTCCTCGGAGAGGTGTATTGTTGTTTGGTGCACTACTCTCCTCCAGTTTCCATCGCTCTCAACCCGTCTGGGCTGGTAGGAGGACCGTCTGGATGACCTTGCGTTGTCCTCTCGAATTTCGCGAGGTCGGTGGCTGGAGGGTTCTGGGGCTGGTTCCTTGGCTCTGCAAGCTTCGGCGATGTGACCCCTTCTGTTGCAACGTCTGCAGGTCGCATCTCTCCACTTGCAGTTTGCCCTGGTATGGTCCCCTCTGCAGCTGGCACAGCGCTCCCCCTTGTAGTTTCTTTGTGCAGTTTCCTGCCTTGGGGGTCTGGATACCTTGTGGACGGTGGCCTCTTCCTCCGACTCCGAGCCAGCTGTGGAATCTTCAGTCGACGACTGTGTGGCACTGTGAATCTTGTGGATTCCCTTTGCCCGGATTACTGCGGCTGCTGCTTTTTCGGAGATCTCGGATGCGGTAGCTTCCTCCACCATGTCCTTGAGCACGAGCTTCTTCCTGCTCAGGAACTTCTTCTGCAGGCCTCTGTCCCTCATGCTGAAAACCACGCAGTCAGCGATGGCATTGTCCACATGGTCAAACTCGCAGCTGGCTGCAATTTGGTGCAGGGTGGCCACAAACTCTTTGATGGTTTTCCCTTCCTTGTGGTCTCTCTGATGGAAAGTGAACCGGCTCGCCACTGGTGTTCCTGTTGGGGCATAATGGTCCTGCAGGATCTGCAGCAGGTCCATCCAAGGCACTTCCTCGATGTCCCGTGGTGCCACCAGATCGATGGCCATGTCGAGGACTTCTGAGCCGCAGTTGGCCAGAAAAATGCCCTTCTTGTGGATATCATCGGCATCCCTGATATTGTTGCCTCTCAGGTGTTGCCGAAATTTGACCACATAGGATTTCCACTTGTCCTTCCCTGGGCGGAAAGGAACAAGGGCTGGCAATGTGACTTCAGCTGCTGCCATGCTTTTGGAAATGCCTACCAGTGACTTCAGCTGCTAAGTGACTTGCTCTGAGGTTGGCTTCGTGCCATGAGGTTTGTCGCTTGGTTCTAGTCCTTTGTCGCCAGTGTTAGATCGGCGCAGGGAAACAAGACGCGACCAGCTCTGGTCCAATTCAGTACTTTATTTAGCACAAGGATAAGACGAGCGGCTGTGCTGCCGGGGCTCTTTAAATACGCTCTGGCAGGCTCAGCCGCCCAATGACAGTTCTTTAAATTTCCCGCTGGAGGATTAGCCAATCCCTGGCGGATGCCCAAATAAGGACATAACAGTAGGAGCAACTGGCTAGGCTGAATTTTGTATTATGGTTTTTCCCCAAGTTGGCTCTATAGGTAAAGGTTCCCCTCGCACATATGTGCTAGTTATTCCCTGACTCTAGGGGGCGGTGCTCATCTCCATTTCAAAGCCGAAGAGCCAGCGATGTCTCCGTGGTCATGTGGCCAGCATGACTCAACACCAAAGGCGCACGGAACACTGTTACCTTCCCACCAAAGGTGGTCCCTATTTTTCTACTTGCATTTTTTATGTGCTTTTGAACTGCTAGGTTGCTGGAAGCTGGAACAAATAACGGGGAGCTCACCCCGTTACGTGGCACTAGGGATTCGAACCACTGAACTGCCAACCTTTCGATCGACAAGCTCAGTGTCTTAGCCACTGAGCCACCGCGTCCCTGGCTCTATAGGTATGACCAGAAAAGGAAGGAAAATTAAAGGGAAAAGAAAGATGTTTATCAATAAAGAAGAATATTTGTAGCTCAGGGTTGAAAGGAGGGATACCTGGTGATCTTTTGTCTTCTTGCAGATGTTTCATTACCCCAACTAGGAAACATCATCACTGCTGGAAAGATATTTAATTCCAGACAACTGGTGCTTATAGGTTAGGGAAGGAGGAGGAGGAGGAGGAAGAGGAGGAGGAGGAGGAAGAGGAGGAGAAGGGGAAGAAGAAGAAGAAGAAGAAGAAGAAGAAGAAGAGGAAGAGGAAGAGGAAGAGGAAGAGGAAGAGGAAGAGGAAGAGGAAGAGGAAGAAGAAGAAGAAGCAGCTCCATAGAAACATGTAAAAGGGGTGGACGAGGAGGAGGAGGAGAAGGAGAAGCTCCATAGAAACATGTAAAAAGGGGAAGGGGGGGTGGAGGAGGAGGAATAGAAAAGATTATTTTTAAAAAATTACCTTGTTGAAATACAGCATACAAGCAACTATATAACACACTACTGACTCTGCAGTTAAATAAACCCCTACATTCATTTATTTTAATAACCTCAACATCAAAGAAGGGGGAAAAATGCCTAATAAAATGATCTATGTAGTATGAATATAAAATTAACTCAGTCCTTGAACTCGCCATTAAATCTAATCTGTATCAAAACATACAGCAGTGGTTATTATTTTTATTATTAACCAAATCAGAAGTAGGAGACAAAAATCAAGAGAAGGATTTATCTTCCCACATTGTAACTGTGGAAGAAAATTGCAAAGGAAACACTTGAGTTTTATGCATTTTGTACTTTTTTTTGCAGGGGGAGGGGCAATTCTATATGGGTCTACTCAGAAGTAAATCAAGTGAATGTTACGCATCACTAAGTCTGTATAAGAAGGCAGTTGTTGTTGTTCTTAATTACAAAGTCATGTCTCACTCTATGTGACTTCATGGACCATCACACGCCATATTCCCCTGTCTGCCACCGTCTTCTGGAGTTTGCTCAAATTCATGATCAATAAGAAGGCAGACTTTTAGCAATGGTGAAAAGTTTCATCAGATGGAGAATTGCTTTGCCATTAACAGGATAACACAGTTGGAAGGGACCTCAGAGGTCTTCTAGTCCATGCCCTTGCTTGAGCAGGAGACCCTATACCATTTCAGACAAATGGTTGTCCACTCTCTTCTTTAAAAAGTCTCCTCTGATGGAGCATCAACTTGTGAAGGCAAGACGTTCCATTGATTGATCGTTCTCACTGTCAAGAAACTTCTCCTTAATTCTCAGTTACTTCTCTCCTTGATTAGTTTCCATCCACTGTGTCTTGTCCTGCCTTTAGGTGAATAGAGGAGAGGAGAGGAGAGGAGAGGAGAGGAGAGGAGAGGAGAGGGGAGGGGAGGGGAAGGGAAGGGAAGGGAAGGGAAGGGAAGGGAAGGGAAGGGAAGGGAAGGGAAGGGAAGGGAAGGGAAGAGAAGAGAAGAGAAGAGAAGAGAAGAGAAGAGAAGAGAAGAGAAGAGAAGAGAAGAGAAGAGAAGAGAAGAGAAGAGAAGAGAAGAGAAGAGAAGGGCAGAGTTGTAAGGGGCCTTGTAGTTCATCTAGTCCATCAATCAGAATAGAGCTGGAAGGGACCTTGTAGGTCATCTAGTCCAATGCCCCCCCAAGCGGGAGACCCTACACCATTTCTGACAGATGGCAGCCCAGTCTCTTCTTGAAAGCTTCTAGTGATGAAGCTCCCACAACTTCCGAAGGCAACTTCTGTTCCATTGGTTGATTGTTCTCACTGTCAGAAAATTTCTCCTTATTTCCAGGTTGAATCTCTCCTTGTTCAGTTTCCATCCATTATTCCTTGTCTGGCCTTCAGGTGCCTTGGATAATAGGTTGTCCCCTCCTCTCTGTGGCAGCCCCTCAAATATTGGAAGACTGCTATCATGTCTCCCTTAGTCCTTCTTTTCACTGAATTACCCAATTCCTGCAATCGTTCTTCATACATTTTAGCCTCCAGTCCCCTTTTTATCAACATATCTCTTTGTTCTCTGTTTCAGATACAGTGCTCACTATCATGATCTCTTTTTTCAGTCCCCAAATTCCCAAAATATTATCCTAGAAAGACAAAGTTCTAAAACTGAAATCATGGTGAGGTGCGAGACCAATCAATGATTACAAACAGTGTCTTTGTTTTCAATAATGAATATTCTTTTCCCAGCTATTCTTTAAAAAAAAGAGTACAAAAAAAAAATTAGCACCATCTCACCAGCTGGTTAATTTAATAGAAATATTCCTACCCATAAGTTCTTTATTAAACAGATTGGAAATCATCAGCTTCATTATTACAATTGGGCAAATCCCAGTATCTTGATTTTCAATAAAAGCGCTAAAAAAGGAACAATCCGCCATACGCCACCCAGGTTGCTGTCTGTTGTGATAACTGTGTTACAAAGAAAATACAAAATTTCAGCAGAATGCCTGGTCGCTTTGCTGGAAATTAATAGAATTAGTAGCAGCCGCCATGAGACAGGGAATGCAAAACTTCGGTTGGATTATCAATTAAAAAGCCATTGCAATAAAGGCAATTGGCATCTCAAAAATGAGCTGAAATTGCATTCCCCATTTCCCAAATTGTCATATTAGTCTTCATCAGTAGAACAAATGAAAATGTGGGAGAATGGCAAAACGGAACATCGCACCATTATTATACTTTTCCCAGAGAAAATCCTTACGTGGAGACATCTACAAATCCATGTTGCGTCTCATGGAAAAGAATGAAGGCAAAATCGTGTTTTCTATTCTCAAGAGTGTAAGAGTCACAACAGTCACTATATAAGACATACAGGTGGAGGACTAGCATCCATAAACGCCAACTAGCAATGAGAAGACATGATGAAAACACCTTAGTCTCACAAGATAGGCTCAAGATACAGAAGGATCTTGACAGACTTGAACATTGGGCGCTATCTAACAAAATGAAATTCAATGGTGGAAAAAAGTAAGGTTCTACATTTAAGGAAGAAAAACAAAATGCACAGGTACAGTATAGGTGGTACCTTGCTCAATAGTAGTAACTGTGAGAGGGATCTTGGAGTCCTAGTGGACAACCATTTAAATATGAGCCAGCCATGTGCAGCAGCTGCCAAAAAAGCCAACACAGTTCTGGGCTGCATAAACAGAGGAATAAAATCAAGATCACGTGAAGTGTTACTACCACTTTTGGTAAGGCCACACTTGGAATATTGCATCCAGTTTTGGTCGCCACAATGTAAAAAAGATGTGGAGACTCTAGAAAGAGGGCAGAGAAGAGCAACAAAGAGGATTAGGGGACTGGAGGCTAAAACATATGAACAACGGAACTGGGTTTGTCTAATCTAGTGAAGAGAAGGACTAGGGGAGACGTGATAGCAGTGTCCCAATATCTCAAGGGCTGCCATAAAGAAGAGGGAGTCAAGCTCTTCTCCAAAGCACCTGAGGGTAGAACAAGAAGCAATGGGTGGAAACTAAACATGGAGAGAAGCAACTTAGAACTAAGGAGAGATTTCCTGACAGTGAGAACAATTAATCAGTGGAACAATTTGGAAGCCTGGTTTTAGTTTTCAATGTTTTAAATTTTTGGGCCACAGTTATTTAATTCTTTTAATAATTGTAAATTTTGTATTGATATGTTTTTTTTAGTTCTGGCTGTGCACTGCCCTGAGTCCACTTGGAGAAGGGCGGGATATAAATTGAATAAAATAAATAAATAAATAAATACATACATACTCTGGCAAGATTCTGTCCATTAGGTGTGAGCAAATAAAGAACTGGACTCGGTTGGATTTCACTGTGTCGTCTTTGAGCTTGGACCTGACAAGAGGAGAGCTCCAGATTGCCAACAGCATGGTCATTGTTTCTTCCAAGCAAAAAGTGAGACTTCAGCTGTGCTTGATGCAGCCAAGATGGTTTATGAGTTGCCCTTCTAGTATGCCTTGGGTCTGACCAACTGGAAAAAAATCTGACATTTTTTCCCCCCTCCTAGTAGATATTCTGATATGGCTCCTTAGTTCAAATCTCATGTACGCATCGCTTAAGGGAGAGCGACCCTCCCTGAGCCCTCCCTAGATGTTCAGACTGCATGTGTGAAATCAGCCATGGCAAGGAGACTTCTGATGCATTGCATATTATACCATTGGGCCCTGGAAGTTTTTAAGAAGGTGTTGGATAACCATTTGTCTGAAGTGGTGTAGGGTTTCCTGCCTAAGCAGGGGGTTGGACTAGAAGACCTCCAAGGTCCCTTCCAACTCTGTTATTCTATTATCTATTATCACAACACATGGTCAGAATGAACCATAGTTTCAACTGGGAAACTGTGAGCATCCTAGACCAAGCTCTGTCTAAAAATGCTAGAGAATTCCTGAAAGCCTGGGACTCAGACAGATCAGCCATCAACAGACACGTAGAGATAAACAGCATCTACATACCACTCAATAGAGACAATAAAAAAGCTAAAAGGTCACAACAGTTCCTTGTCAGCAGTCAATTTTCAAATAAGAAGAGGTTAACACCAAGATTAAAAACAGACCAACAATCCCACAGTTCTTGTAGTATTTACAAAGCCTTAGTTAGACCACACTTAGAAGTATAGAATAACAGAGTTGGAAGGGACCTTGGAGGTCTTCAAGTTCAACCCTCTGCTTAGGCAGGAAACCCTACACCACTTCAGACAAATGGTTATCCAACATCTTCTTAAAAACTTCCAGTGTTGAAGCATTCACAACTTCTGGAGTCAAGTTGTTCCACTGATTAATTGTTCTAACTGTTAGGAAATTTCTCCTTAGTTCTAAATTGCTTCTCTCCTTGAGTAATTTGCTTCTTGTCCTGCCCTCAGGTGCTTTGGAGAATAGCTTGACTCCCTCTTCTTTGGGGCAGCCCCTGAGATATTGGAAGACTGCTATCATGTCTCCCCTAGTCCTTCTTTTCATCAAACTAGACATACCCAGTTCCTGCAACTGTTCTTTATATGTTTTAGCCTCTAGTACCCAAATTACTTGGAATACTGCATCCAGTTCTGATTGCTACACAACAAAAAAGAGACGTTGAGACTTTGGAAACAGTGCAGAGAAGAGCAACAAAGATGATTAGGAGGATGAAGGCTAAAACCTACAAAGAACGGTTACAGAAATTGGGTATGTCTCATCTAATGAAAAGAAGGACTAGGAGAGACATGATAGCAGTCTTCCAATATTTGAGGGACTACTACAAAGATGAGAGGGTGGGGGTCAAACGAGTGGTGAAATCCAACTTTTTTTATTACCTGTTCTGTGGGCGTGGCTTGGTGGGCATGGCAGGGGAGGGATACTGCAAAATCTCCATTCCCACCCCACTCCAGGGAAAGGATACTGCAAAATCCCCTTTTCCACCCCACTCTGGGGCAACCAAGAGTGTCCCAGAGTGCACCACCAAAAGCCTCAGTGGTGCAGCGGACTAAAGTGATGTTAAGTGCTAGCACTTAGCTGCCAGGTGCCTGCAATTAGTGCAAGTTCGAATCTCGCCAGGCTCAAGGTTGACTCAGCCTTCCATCCTTTCGAGGTAGGTAAATTGAGGACCCAGATTGTGGGGGCAATAAGACGACTTTGTATAGAACCACACCGTTTAGAGGGGCCTGAAAGCCCTAATAAGCAGGTATATACAAAAAAGTATGCAGGCTATTGCTATAATGTATTGTAAGCCTCCCTGAGTCTACGGAGAAGGGCGGCATATAAATTGGACTAATAAATAAATAAATAAATAAACCAGAGATGGTATTTGACGGTTCTCTGAACTGCTCAAAATTTCTGCTACTGGTTCTCCAGAACTGTCAGAACCTGCTGGATTTCACCCCTGGGTCAAACTATTTACCAAAGCACCAGAAGATAAGATGAGAAAGAATGGATGGAAACTAATCAAGGAGAGAAACAACCTAGAACTAAGGAGAAATTTCCTGACAGTTGGAACAATTAAACCAGTGAAACAACTTGCCTTCAGAAATTGTGGGTGCTCCAAGACTAAAGGCATTCAAAAAAGAGATTGTCTGAAATGAGATAGGGTCTCCTGCTGGAGCAAAAGGATGGACTAGAAGACCTCAGAGGTCCTTTCTAACTCTGTTATTCTCTTAAAGGCAAAGCAATTCTCCATCTGATGAAACTTTTCACTTTTGCTAAAAGTCTTGCTTTCTTGTTGAATGTGAGTTTGAGCAAACTCCAGTAGACAGTGGAGGACGGTGGAGGACAGGGGAGGCCCCTTTAACTCTGCTATTCTCTGTTCTATGCAAAAAGACAAGAACAAAATATGTCTTCTGATAGCACAGAATCCCATTTGTTGCAGAAAACTGGGTCATCTGTTTGTACTGGAATGCACATGTGAGACAATAATGCCTGGATGGATAGGAGCACACCCTGCTCCCAAATGTTCTGGGAAAAGTATGGTTTATATTCCCAAGTAAAACAAACGCTGCTAAAATCAATCGCTTGTGGCCATCAATTCAAGCGATAATGAAACAAATGGAAGCATGAGAGGGAAGCATCAGCAGAAAACCTTCCTGTCATCGTTCCCAACCCCCACCCCACCCCGCTCCACAATATTATTACGGGAACTTTATGGCATAAATATAATGGAGTCATTAAAAAGGGGATCCTTTACTATTAACAATGGATGTAATAATATTACTCTTGTACGGTCCTAGATAATTATGCTACACCGGGTCCATAGTTTTCAAGGTGCCAGAACCCTGCTGATCTCGCTGAAATGAAGACATATAGCTATCTCCTGAGGGGCTGCCTAATGACATCCTATTATTTCAATGCAGATTGTCTGGGAAGGAAGGAAGGAAGGAAGGAAGGAAGGAAGGAAGGAAGGAAGGAAGGAAGGAAGGAAGGAAGGAAGGAAGGAAGGAAGTATTTATTTAGGGAGGGAGGCAGAAAGAGAGAAAAGTCAGAGAAAGAGAGATGAATGAATGAATGTGAAGGAAGGAAGGAAGGAAGGAAGGAAGGAAGGATGTATTTAGGGAGGGAGGCAGAAAGAGAAAAGACAAAGAGAAAAAGAGAGAGAGAGGAATGAATGATACTGAAGGAAGGAAGGAAGGAAAGAAAGAAAAAAGGAAGGAAGCATTTAGGGAGAGAGGCAGAGAGAAAGAGAAAAAAGACAAAGAGAGAAAAAGAAAGGAAGAAAGAAGGAAGGAATGAAAGAAGGAAGGAGGTATTTAGGGAGGGAGGCAGAAAGAGAGAAAAGACAAAGAGAGAAAGAGAGAGAGGAATGAATGAATGTGAAGGAAGGAAGGAAGGAAGGAGGGAGGGAGGCAGAAAGAGAGAAAAGACACACACACACACACAGAGGAATGAATGAATGTGAATGAAGGAAGGAAGGAAGGAAAGAAAGAAGGAAGGAAGCATTTAGGGAGAGAGGCAGAGAGAAAGAGAGAAAAGACAAAGAGAGAAAAAGAGAGAGGAAGGAAGGGGAGGAAGGAAGAAAGGAAAGAAGGAAGGGGTATTTAGAAAGGGAGGTAGAAAAAGAAAAAAAGAAAGAAAAAATGAAGGAAGGAAGGAGGGAAGGAAGGAAGGAAGGAAGGAAGGAAGGAAGTTTTCTATAGAGGTAAGTACATTTGCTCCAGTGTGAATTCTACTGCCTTTTTGTACCGTCCCTTCGAATCAAACATCAAAGCTATCGCCAGCTTTCTGCCATCGTGATCTTCCCTATCAATTATTCCTGAAGAGTTTAGGATTGTCGCACACCGCCTCTTTCGAGATTGGGGTTCCCCCAAGGAACGCTCCCTATTCCTTTTCCCAAACGAACATGGCAACCTTTGCAAGGACCGAGGAGTTCCTTCATCCTGACTCAGCCAGCAGGGATGAAAATCCGGGGGGCCTCTTTTCTTTCCCACGACTCCTTTGACCTTGAGACTTCTAATGGCATCTCCAACAAAACGAACATAATCTAACGGACAGCGGGGAAGAAGGAATGGCTGGGTACATCTGTCGTATTACTGGCCTGTCTGAACACTCAATGAAGCAGCTCCCAACCATAAGAGGCCTGCTCGGTTTAGCTCCAGGGCTTGTTGAGAAGGAGCAGAATCATTTATCTTTATTTACTGAACTCTGCTTTCTGTTTGGAAAAGAAAGAGAGAGAGAGAGCGGGAGGGGGGGAAGCAGGAGGGAGAGAGGGAGGTGGGGGTGGTGGAAGAAGAAGAATATATATATATACATACATACATACACATACACACACATATATTGGCATGTTGGCAAAAGGCCAACTTGTCAGAGATTGCTGTAAGGAGGTAAATGCTACCACAAGCTACGGTGGGGGGGGGGAAGACATGGGGTTGTGAGGGGTCCTTGGTGCTCTCTGAGCTTGGTGGTTTTCTTGCAGACGTTTCATTACCCAACTAGGTAAATTCATCAGTGTTAGAAGAGAATGGGGTGTGTGGAGAGGAGGAGGAGGAGGAGGAGGAGGAGGAGGAGGTGGAGAAAGAGGAAGAGGAAGAGGAGGAAGAGCATGGGGTCCTTAGTGCTCTGTGGTGGTTTTCTTCCAGATGTTTCATTATCCAACTAGGTAAATCCATCACTGTTAGAAGGGAATGGGGTGTGTGGAGAGGAGGAGGAGGTAGAGGAAGAGGAGGAAGAGCATGGGGTCCTTAATGCTCTGTGGTGATTTTCTTGAAGACGTTTCATTACCGAATTAGGTAAATTCATCAGTGTTAGAAGGGAGTGGGGTGTGTGAAGAGGAGGAGGAGGAGGAGGAGGAGGATGGAGTCCTTGGTGGTCTCTGAGCTTGGTTGTTTTCTTGCAGATGTTTCATTACCCAACTGGGTAACTTCATTAGTGTTAGAAGGGAGTGGGATTTGTGGAGGGGAGGGGGAGGGGGAGGAGCAGATGGACTGTGGGGTCCTTGATGCTCTCTAAACTTGGTTGTTTTCTTGCAGATGTTTCATTATCCAAGCTAGATAACATCATCAGAGGGTGTTGTTCCCATTCCTTCTGGTCCTATGGTGCACACCTATGGAAAAGATAATAAAAGCCAGGTTGAAACACCTGGGTGTAATTTTGGGCAACATTTTAGTTCACTTACTCAGTTGCGGTGTTGTGGCTCTGACCCCCGAGCCCATCTTATCGAAGGAAGAAGGCTCCGAAAGGGAAGGAGAGGAGTTGGCCAGGCCTCCCTCTCCAGGACCCTCCTCTCTGGCAATGACTCAGGTGTCTCCCGACGGAGAAGAGATTGGCCAGGAGCCCGGTATCCCCGTGCGGGCGCAGTCGGACAGTGACGGGGATGAGTCTTGGCTGGATCCATGCCAGCGTCGCAGAGATAAGCGCACACAACAGAAGAGGAGGTGTACCAGAGATTAGGCTGAGTCACTGGACCACACCCCACAGGGTATAAAAGGGAGCATGTGGCCAGTCAAGCCTTGTGACGAACAAAGCTGAAAGCTTCCACGCCATTCTGCATTGCTGGACTTTTGCTATAGGCTTTGCTGGATTATATTTGGATTTAAGTTACTCTGTAATTATTGAACATTTTACTTTGATGTACCAGCAGCGGAGAGAAGTTATCTCTTCCCTTCGTGAGTAATAAACTCTTGGCAGGCAGCCACTAGGTTGCTGCCAAGTTCCGTTATCATAAGGATTTTGTCGGCTGGTTTGGTTTTGAACTCTTGGATGTCTGTTGGTGTGTGCATGTGGGACGGGGACAAAACATGCGGTGCTTGGCTGTCAAGACTTGCAGGCAAACGCACCTTGTATATTTATAGTACATTTTACAGTAAAAGTATAGCAGAGTTGGATGGGACTTGGGAGGTCTTCTAATCCAACCCCCTTCTCAAGCAGGAGATCATTCTGGACAAATGGCCATCCAACCGGAGCATTCACAACTGATGGATTTTCCCAAAGTTGCTTTTTCAAAAGGCAACTGGACTTTATTTTTCCTTGAAGACATTTTGCTTCTCATCTATGAAACATCTTCAGAACTAAGAAGCTTCTTGGATGAGAAGCAAAACATCTCCAAGGAACGTCCAGTTGCCTTTTGAAAAAGCACTATGGAGATAACCATGACCCAGCTGATTGAGAATCTCCATAGATTCTCATGGAGATTATTTTCACTGTCAGAAACTTGCTCCTTGGTGCTAGATTGGATCTTTTTTTAATGATCTTTCCCCCTTTATTCCTGCCTTCAGCTGCTTTGGAGAATAAGTCCATCACCTCTTCTCTTTGACAGGCCCTCAAATATTGGAAAACTATCACATCTCCCCCTAGTCCTTCTCTTTGTCACATTAGACATAACCAGTTCCTGCAACCATTCATCGTATGCTTTAGCTTCCAGTCTCCTAAACATCTTTGCTGTTCTTCTCTGAATTCTTTTTAGAGTCTCAGCATCTGTTTTGTATTGTGGTGACCAAAACTGGACTCAGTATTCCAGTACTCCTAACAATGCTGTATTAAGCTGAGGTGGCGCAGTGGTTAGAAAGCTGTACTGCACATACTTCAGCTGACTGCTCGTTCAGCAGATCAGCGGATCAAATCTCACCAGCTCAAGGTTGACTCAGCCTTCCATCCTTCCGAGGTGGGTAAAATGAGGACCCAGATTGTTGGGGGCAATATGCTATTTAGTATACTGTCTTTGGTGTTAGCCCCCTAGAGTCCTCGGAGAGTGGGCGGCATAGAAATATGATTAATCATCATCATCATCATCATCAGTGGGTGATGCAAAATTTCACAAACTGACTACCTACAACGCCTTGACTGTGTTGCTAAGATCATTCACTGGAAATTGTGCCAGAAGTTTGGATTTGAGTACAGCAAAAACCACTGGGAACATCAGGTTGAGAAAGTTTTAGAGAATGAGAAACTCAAGATCTTGTGGGACTTTAGGATTCAGACTGACAGGCACTTGGTCCACAGCACACCTGACATAACAATAGTTGAAAAGAAAAAAAAGTATGGTTCATTGACATTGCAATACCTGGTGATGCACGGATTGAAGATAAGCAGCAAGAAAAAAATCACAAAGTACCGGGACTTGCAAATTGAAGTTGAGCGACTGTGGAAAAAGAAATTGTGCGTTGTCCCGATTGTAATTGGAGCCCTTGGAGCAATACCCAAAGGGCTACCCCGCTATTTAGAAATTCTAAATTTGCTGGACTTGAACATTTTGACTCTACAAAAAACCACCTTACTTGGAACAGCTTACATCCTCCGATGATACCTTAACAGTTCCTAGGTCCTTGGTTAGGACTCGAGCTGCTGAGCTATTACCCAGCCTCAAAGGCTGTGAATCTCACTAAAGATTAACCAATAATAGTAATAATAATAATAATAATAATAATAATGCAGTACTAACTCTTCAAAGGATGTTCTGTTCTCAGTACATGTTATTCTTCGTGCAGCTCGACATGCAGTTAAACCAGTGGTGGGTTGTTACCCGGTTCGCCCCAGATCGGGCGAACCAGTAGCAACAGTGGTAGGAGGTTCCACCCATCTCCCCGGACGTCTCTGCACATGTGCAGAAGCATTGCACATACATGAGTGTGCACGCGCCCATGAGCAAACCGGTCGTGATGGGATTTGAATCCCACTACTGAGCTAAACCCACCTGTCCTCCAATAAAACAGACCGTGTGTGGAGATCCGGATGCTGTTCTGCCCCAGCTATGGACCCCAAAGAACACAACACACACAAAGTCCATACAAACCTTAGTTTACTAATTAAGGACTTCTAATGAGCTTTCTTATTAGTTGTTCAAACACAAGTACAGTTTAAATCAGTCTTTTCTGAACAAGGGCTGTTAATTTAACTTCATTAACAGCCGACAAGAATCCAAAGAATAATAACTCAATTCTGAGGCACAGTATTTCAGATAACCGTAATCTTACTGTGGTTGGCAGAATGCCCAGAAGCAATTTGCAGGAAAACTGACAAGAGAGAAACAAGAGCCGAATCAAACGAGCCTTGATGGTATAGTGGTTTAATGCACCCTGTTATTAACACAGCTGCCTGCAATTTCTGCTGGTTTGAATCTCTCCAAGGCTCAAGGTTGACTCAGCCTTCCATCCTTTCTAAGGTAGGTGAAATGAGGACCCAGTTTGTGGGGGCAATAAACTGACTTTGTATAAAATATACAAAAGAATGAAGGCTATTGCTTAACGCATTGTAAGCCGCCCTGAGTCTCCGGAGAAGGGCGGCATATAAATCAAATTAAAAAACAAACAAACAAAAAAACAAAAAAACAAAAGTTTCTGGAATCAAGATGCGAAGGAATATGAAGGAAGTTGTTTCCTTCAAATTGCAACAGTCATCGTCCTTACTTAAATAGGCTAGGGGAGTGGCCAATCAGCCCCAAGCCTTACTCTCGAGGAGACCTCCTCCTGAGGAGCCACTCCTGCCTTTTAACAACTCTGCGCACTCGTGCATCGAGAAGAGGCTCCTCCTGTTCGTCCTCTTCACTTAAGGGAGCTTCTGGGGGTTCTGAAGGCCCTGGCTGAATCCCCGCCTCTGTCACCACATCTTCTCCAGCCTCCTCATTGTCTGACTCAAGTGCCAGCTGCACAGTGCTGGCGCAGCACTACACCAGCCTCCTCACTGTCGGAATCAGCTACTAACTGCACAGGCCGCTGACGGGCCACAACAGATGCTTTATTGAAAGAACAGGATATGGTGAAACTAGGGAAAACAGGGATACCTACAATGAGAACCAAATACTAGATAGACAGTATTGAGTTACCGCTGAACGTAACAATTAATAAATACAAGCAATTTAAATCTCACCAGCGATGCTCTGAGTGTAGGATTTGGGTTTGTCCTTGGATGACCATGTGCCACAGATTAAGATGGATTCTTCTTTGTGCTTCTGCCTTTTCCAAATGCTAAAGGAAAATGGAGTCTGGCTTCCCACTGTGCACTTGTTTTGAGAGTGCAGGTTAATGGGTAATGAGGTGGGGCCAGCTTCAAACAATATACTTGGTATTTGTGTTTCTGGCCACTAGATGGGGCTAGAGAGCAACAACAACATATAAAAAGAGCCTTAATGGTGCAGCAGACTAATGCACTGCATTAGTTGCAACACCAGCTGCCTGCAATTACTACAGGTTCAAATCTCACCAGGCTCAAGGTTGACTCAGCCTTCCATCCTTTCGAGGTAGGTAAAATGAGGACCCGGATTGTGGGGGCAATAAGATGACTTTGTATAAAAAAGAACACTGCTGGGTGGGGGGGGGGGGGCGAAAGCCCTACTAAGCAGATATATACAAAAGTATGAAGGGTATTGCTTAATGCATTGTAAGCCCCCCTGAGTCTCCGGAAAAGGGAGGCATATAAATCGAACCAATAATAAATAAAATAAATAAATAAAAGTTATATGTTGGGGCATGACACAGGATATTTTTACTATCCCTCCGTTGATGCAGCCAAGAGTAGCTGGAATGAAAGGAGAAATGATAGCTTCTTCTAACACTTTAAAGAATGCCAATAACAAGGAATAACTTGTTCCTCCTTATCCCTCAGCAAAGGAGGCAAATCCATGATTTAAATTACAGGAAGGCAGATTATGGTAAAATGTTAGGAACATCTTGATGGTGGAACCATCAGGGAATTGAGAAACAGCTGCCCAGATGAAGTCGGAGACACTGACACACAAACTTGTAGTTTTATATAAATAAATATATTTAGCCTTTATTTTTGCAGCAGACAAGATAGTCAGGAACATGGGAACATGGGATGTGATGACCACCACTGGCCAGCACGCTATAACCCAGGGGTGTCAAACTCATGTTGTCACGGTGGTGTCACATGACTTATCATAACTTTTCCCCCCTTTGCTAAACCAGGTGTGGGTGTGGCCAGCATGTGATGCATCCAGGCCGCGGGATGCGAGATTGACAGCCCTGCCATAACCCATCAACCACAACTGTATTCTTTGGCCCATTGTACACTTTATTGTTAATATCCTACAAGGAATTAATAACTTCTTGAGATCTGAGGACTTCCCTTCCCTAGATGTGTCTAAACTAGGGGCGTCAAACTCGATTTCATTGAGGGCCGCATCAGGGTTGTGTTTGATTTGGGGAGGCGGGGCAGGGGGGGCGTGGCCATCTTGACATCACTCATGTTGGGGCGCCTGTGGTGGCCTGAGCGCTCTGCCAGTGAAAACGGGCTCCTGAGCTCCGTTTTTGGCTGCAG